>JAYKKT010000079.1:26717500-27140000 GCA_036023115.1 Brasenia schreberi | reverse complement strand
AATGCCGTGCAAGCACATTTACCATTCCGATTGCATCCTTCCGTGGCTCTCTCTTCGCAATTCCTGCCCAGTATGCAGGCACCAGCTCCCGACCGATGCCCCGACGGCACCGACTGTGAGAAACGCCCCAGAAGCTGCGGGGTCGGAGGAGGAAGAGACGGTGGGGCTGACAATTTGGAGGCTTCCTGGCGGCGGATTCGCCGTTGGGAGGTTTTCCGGCGGCCTGCGATCAGGGGAAAGCGAGCTTCCGGTGGTATATACAGAAATGGACGGGGATTTTGGTTCCGGGGCGGCGGTGGCCAGAAGGGTTCAATGGGTTACTTCGAGGCAGAGCAGACCGAGGCCGAGCGGCGGAGTCGGGCAGGCGATTAGGAATTTCTTTTCTTTCTTCGGTAGGCGTCGCTCCTCCTCTACCTCTTCTTCTGCTTCCCCACGGTCGTCACCAAGATCGTCTCCAAGATCTCCGTATCTGGATTCTGGTAGTTCGAGTCCACGGCCCGGGAGTCGGCACCAAGCGGTGACCCAAAGGCCACCGTCAAGACAGCATCCAGAGTGGGCGTTTATGTACGGAAACAGCATTTGAAGATGGTAATCAGCGTCGGATCAACGCGCGATAATGAAGGTTTCGTTCGTGGTGGTGATGGCCGGAAGGGCGGTCGATGATGGATATATTCTCTTCCTTTAATTTGTTGGAATTCGTAGGAGTCGATTCTGGTTTTCTATCGTGTTCTCTCCTTGATCTGTAAATACACAAGCATGCTGCAACGGGCGAATTTGCAGACACTAACAGTTGAGCAAGAAAGAGAAGGAACAAAGATGGGTACAAATTCTTTTTCGCTACTAAGTGTAATTCTTTGACGCAATTCATGTTGATTCTTTCTTTCGTTCTGGTAAGGGAAGAAGTGATTGTGATTAAGCATTGTGCCCAGTATCATTCATTAAATTTGTTACATGATTTCTCGTTCGTCTCTTTCAAGCAACCTTCTCCTCTTCTTCTCTTACTGTGTTTTGATTCCCTTTTTGGTTCGTTGGTGGTTCTTGTGGCTGCTTGGGGTGTAAGGATTTGCTTCTCTCTCTCTCTTTCTCACACACACACAGGATTTCCAAATGCCTGTGCTTCTTATGATTGTGTGTGTACCTGTTTTTTATTGAAAGAATAGAAAAATTCATTGGAGTTGAAATTTCCTACTGCATCTCCTACCTAGTGAGAGAGAGATTGAGAAGTGTGAAAAGGAAAAGAGAACAAGAGAGAAAAGAAGGAACAATCATTTGCAAAGAAGAGGGGCGGCAGAGGCAATCTGAGCTGTTGTCATGCATAACAATTCCGAGTTCATCAGATTCTTGTGGCTTTAAGACCAGCTCTTGATTGATCTGACATCTTTTCTTTCCAAGGAAAAAGTCTTAGAGCAACAGGCGCCAAGTTTGGATCTTAAAATGTCTGGGAAATTGAGCTAAAATTCGAGCAACAAGCTGATTCATATTAAAACCGAGCCGAACAATAAAGAAAGGTCATCCGTCCGTTTAGAGGCCCCGTATTCAATTCCTTCCTTTCATTGTGCAAACTTGTAGGTGCTCGTTTTGGTGCCCAATTGCAGATGCTGGTTTCTCTTTTCTCTAGGCGTGGAAAGCTTTCTTGGGGACCGAAATAGGGCCATGATACACTCAGCTTGTAGCTGTGGGCAGCTCGATGCACCACTGTGTTGTTAAACAAGCAACAATGTAGAAGATGAAATGAAGGAATATATTGAAATCAACTTAACGGCTCGCGAGTCCGAACACGATTCATGTTCGAGAGAGTACAGAGAAACTAGTGTGTTTGCAGAGTCGCGAGTTATATGAACTGAGCTAGAGCTTGATCGTCAGAGTTGAGAAAATGTAACCTTTTATAAGATATTACTCAATTAAGTTTCAATACTTTTTTCTAATAAACATAAACCTCTTTAAGATATGGACGCCCACCAGACCACTTGGACTCTATATACATTTATTATTCACAATCAACTGAAAGAGCCAGGAGCCAGTGCCAAATGAGCCCTGATCTTCCTTGGCCCTACTCTAGAGAGAGAACGGTGGGTCGCAGACGAGCTATACGCCAGGTTAGCAGCAGGCCAGACATCTATGACCCAAGCTGCTCAGACCCTGGACCTCCGAACTGAGCCAACACTATGAATCCATGATCAAGGCACAACACAGGGTACCCAAAGGTCATGAGCCCGGTGGCGCTCTATATCACGAGGGTGGTTCCGAAACTTTCATGGAGGTGGCAGGATTATTATAGCCATACGATTAGGGTCAAGGCAATAAAGCTTGCATTGAGGGGATTAAATCAGCCACCGGCTCTGAATTCTTAATCTTCAGTAAGGCTTGTTTGAACTCATGTACATGTTTGTTTTGGCTCATCTTCGAAGAAGTATCTTGATATTCATTAGAGGAACATGTACATTTCAATGTAAGCATTGAAGAACCGAGTATTGCAACTTGGTCATTCATGACCAGCCTAAGCGAGAGTTCATTGGGTTTTGGTATTGCAATGTCTGACTTGGGGTTCGCTTGTTTTGATAGGCAATCTGGGGCTTGGCAGGCCCTCCTCCTGTATCGAACTCTCTTGAAGCCAGGAGAGCCGCAGCTCCTTGGTGATATGGGTTCATTGTTGCCCAAGTTGGCATTGATTAGTTATTCATTTCCTATTGTTGTTGATAGCAGCAGCAGCAAACACTTGTATCCGAAGGTGGTTCTTGAGATGCGGAAGCAGGACATGGATGATCTACATTGATCCGAGTCGCCGAGGTGCGCACCCGAAATTTAGCAGAACAAAGCAAAAGCTAAAGCCCACGGTTGAATCCTTCATGTATCGCTCCATGCTCGCCATAAAATGAAAAGTTTCGAGATCTAACACTGCAAGCAGGGTATCAGTAGCTACCGGAAAGCCAGCGAAAACGATGCATTTCTTAAAGAAGTCTAATGCAACGAAGCTAGATGAAGCCGCCTTCTTCTAGATGAAGCTAGCCAGTCAAACAAACAGGCCTTCGAAGCTAGCATCTAGAACAAAGACGTTCCGTTGTGCTGTCGCTGTCAAAAGTACAAAGAAGGAAGCCACGCTAGGCCGCCATCTTGACAAGCTTCTTCACATCCAATATTGGGCAGCTTGATACCTGTTCTTCACATCCAAGAAGTTGACTCACTCTAATACAATGAGGAGATGCACTGGTGCAGGACGAGGATAGATGGAGGTGTTTGACTTGTTCTGCTCTACCTGCGGGTTAAGTTCACATTTGTTGTTGTCCTTTCCTTCTTTCTCCATGATGGATTTTGCCACGACACATTTAGGTCGCCATGGACTCGGCTAATACGCGGCTTTTGACCCTGCAGAAGCTGGTTCATGGTTTTCCCATGATCTCTCAATGTGTGTGTGTGTGGAGAGAGAGAGAGAGAGAGAGGTTTTCTAAAACACAAAAAAAACTTGATGGGAATAAATAAAGCTGTATATTTCCGCTAAAGCCAGATTAAACTCTATTCACAAGTGTTCATGCATATATATGGGGTTACAACAGTGCGTGCACGCACGCACTTAACATAAGGAGCACGACAATTTTTATGTTAATCTAAATTTACATGCAAATATGTGCACCAAATTGGCTCGGCGAATCTGCAAGTCGAGCTAATTATTTTCAGTTATGCTTCTTGTGTGAGCATCACTGTAGAATCCAGTCTAAACACACCATGATTATGCGGAAAATATAGATGAAACATATAGCTTTAAGCTTTTACACAGTTCGTTTGGTAAAACAGATGAACTGGTGCTTTCAAATTCGATTTTCCGATCGTACCATTTACCGGAGGTTAGTTTAATGCCGCTGATCTGACCGGAGATTCGGAACCATTTCCAAGTGATGCCAATAGATCAGATACAGCTGATATCTTCTCGGATTACAGACCCATGTTGGTATCTGAACCATTTGCATGCAAACTGAATTCTGATTTGGTCATACGGATACATCCTATGCCCGAAGGGTGTATCCAAATCCAAAAGGTCCACATCATCGCCAATATAGAAATCTGGGCCCAGCGCATTAGCGGAAACCGTTTTGGATTGTCATATCCAACTCCGAATCCCATTGACCGATTGTCCCATTATTATCCGTTCTTTCGGATTTGGTAATTCCATATTCGACTCTGAACATGACCGGACATCTTTAATTCATGCATGATTGGAGAATCCAAACATGACTTCGCTTCTTAAAACCTCGTGCTTATCAAGTTATTTCAATTACACATATGAACTTCTTAAGTCCCAAATTTAGCTTTCTCCCCAAAAGTAGCGACACAATTTAAATAGCATTGCGAAGACATGATGTTGAATGTGTCAGAGAACACTGATTCTCGTTCTCAAAGAGAAAGAAGGATAAGGCTTTAAGTGACGAAAGTGGGTTCTCCAAAACCTGACTTGGTGTATCCCGGTTGCTATTGGTATTACGTGCTTGGGCATGAGACGATACGTAAGGCGTAACACTGCCGTGTTCAAGGAAAACATTAGAATCTAAGCTAGGTTTACTCTTACGAAAAATAGGAAAAAACTATAATACGAACAAGAAGAGTTGTAATGTGATTGATTCGATTTCTTCTTTAAACGTATACAATTATCATTTATAGGTTTTCCTCGAGTCAACAACAGTTGAACCTCTTTTCTTCGTGTACATGATTTCCAAAAACTTTCCAGGTGCACTGCAATGCTAAGACATGGTTTACCAGTTGTCACTATGCCTAGGAGCTCATGTATGTCATGGGCCTAAAGTAACTTCTCCCTTCTAAACCTTTTGAGAGCTTCGATTATTCGACATCAACAATCACCAAATACCCAATCAACTAATTCGACGCCCATGCTTTTCTAGGTCTCTGTCTCTACACACGAACAACATGAAACTAAACAATCTGATTCTGTCTGAGTTGATCGGGAGAGCTTTCACACTCCTATCACACAGTATAACGAGACACCTTGTGTGCATTCGTGTTGGTCACGAACCAAACACAACATATGCAAGATGAAGTCTGAATCAAGCCGAACAGTTTTGCTTAAATGCCTCCAAACTTGCTTCTTGATACAAACAACAACAGCTAAGCCTTTTCCCATACTAGATGGGGTCAGCTACATGGATTCTTTGTTTCCACATAGCTCTATCATGTGTCATGTTAGCAGTTAACTCACAATAAGCTAGATCATTATTTATTGTTTCTTTCCAATACTTTTGTTGTCGTCCTCTACCTCTTTTAATACTTTAAAAATCTGGTTTTTCAAACTTTCTTACCGGTTCTTCTTTTGATCTTCTTTCTATATGTCCAAACCATCTTAAACGATATTCTCTCATTTTATCCTCAATTGGTACCACTCTTTAATTTGTTTCTAATAACCTCATTATGTATACAATCTTTTCTTGTATGACCACTCATCCATCTCAACATCTTCATTTATGTCATAGACATCTTTTATACATATTGATGATTAACAACCCAATACTCATAACTATAAAACATGGTAGGTCCAATTTCTGCTCTATAATATTTACCTTTTAACTTTAATGATATCTTCTTATCACAAAGAATACCTGATGCTACTCTCCATTTTAACCAACGAACATTAATTCTATGCGTAACATCTCCATCAATTCTTCCATCACTCTGAAAAATTGACCATAGGTATTTAAAAATTGACAATAGGTATTTAAACCTAGTTTTTCAAACCTTCTTACACGTTCATCTTTTGATATACTTTCTATATGTTCAAACCATCTTAAACGATATTCTCTCATTTTATCCTCTATTGGTGTCACTCCTAATTTGTTTCTAATAACATCATTTATGTATATAGTCTTTTCCTATGTGATCACTCATCCATCTTAACATCTTCATTTCTGTCACAGACATCTTTTGTACATGTTGATGATTAATTGTCCAACACTCAAAACTATAAAACATGGCACGTCTAATTGCTGCTCTATAATATTTACCTTTTAACTTTAATGATATCTTCTTATCACAAAGAATACCTGATGCTCTTCTCCATTTTAACCAACCAACATTAATTCTATGCATAATCTCCATCAATTCTTCCATCACTATGAAAAATTGACCCTAGGTATTTAAAACTTTCCTTTTAGGGGATGCAATGTGTGCCAATTTTAATTTCTATGTCCTCTAAAGTATCCAAATGATCAAACTTACATTCCATAAGTTCTGTATTTTTCTACTAAGTCGAAAGCCTTTAATTTCTAATGTTTCTTCTCTCTATAGTTCCTATTTTTTATTAACTTTTTCCTCAGACTCATCTACTAACATAATGTCATTTGCAAATAACATATACCAAGGTACTTCATCTTGAATATGTTTTGTTAACTCATCAACACCATTATAAATAAATATGGACTTAAAGTTGATCCTTGATGTAACCCAATATTAACTTCAAAGAAGTTTGTTATTCCTTCATGAGTCCTCACACATGCATGTCTCTTATAAGGTTTATGTATGTCAATGGGATACTTCTTTTTTTAAGGTTCTCCTAAGAACCTCCCTCGGTACCCTATCACAAGCTTTTTCTAGATCAATAAATGTCATGTGAAGGTCTTTCTTTTTTGCTTTAAAATATTTCATAAGATGTCTTAAAAGGTGAATCGCTTTAACAGTAGATCTACTTGGCATGAATCCAAATTGGTTCTTTGTTGTACTCAATAATTGTCTTAACATACGTTCAACAATTTTTCCCATATATGACTCATTAACTTGATACCTTGATAATTCACACAATTTTGAATGTCTTCTTCTTCTTATATATGGGTATAAGTGTACTCTTTCTCTATTCCTCCGGCATATGTTGGTTTTTCCATATTTCAGCTAAGTGATTCCTATTTCTCATAAGATTTTCTAAACTTTTATAGGAATATTGTTCGGTCCTACCAATTTACCACCCTTCATATATTTAAGAGCCTCTTTGACTTCATTATTTTGAATACGTGGGTAAAAATTATGGTTTATATACTTTTCTGATGTGACTAACTCTCCTAAGCTAATATTAACATCTTTATTTTCATTAAAAAGCTTATAAAAATAGTTTTTTCATCTATTTTTATATCATCATTTGCCGCTAGAATTTTCTCATTATCATCTTTAATGCATCTAACAAAATTAAAATCCTTAGTTTTCTTATCTCTAACTCTAGCTATTCTAAAAATACCTCTTTCACCCTCTTTTAAGTTCATGTTTTTATATAAATCCTCCCAAATTTTAGCTTTTGCTTCATTGACAGCCTTTTCACTTCTTTCTTTGCTTTCTTATAAGCCTTTAAAGTTTTTTTAAAATATAAATCCTCCAAAATTCATACCTCTTTCACCCTCTTTTAAGTTTAGTTTCTTATCATAATTTAATTTATAACTTGTCCTCTTTGTCTTGATTTTATTTACACTACTTCACTCCACCACCAAATTTCTTTTTGTGCCGATACACCTCCCTTAGATTAACCTAACACATCTTTCGCCACTTTCCTAATATGTATAGCCATATTGTTCCACATATCACAAGGTATACCAACATAATTTCAAGCATTTTCTTGAAGGACTTTCTATTTAAATATACCTTCTTTCTCGATTTTGAAGTTCTACCATTTAGTCCGAATAGCTCGATACACTCTTTTCTTCTTTGTCCACTTTTTTACTTTTAAATCCATACCTAAAAGTAGATGTTGGGTGGTTAAGCTTTCTCCGGGAATTACCTTTCAATCTTTATAACATACTCTATCTTTTTTTCTATAAATAAAATAATCAATTTGTGTTTGTGATAAGCCACTCTTACAAGTAATTAAATATTCATCTCATTTTTTCAAGATTGTATTGACTATAAAGAGATCAAATGCCATAGCAAAATTTAAAATCTCCCTACCTTCCTCATTTATATCCCTAAAACCAAAGTTTTCATGAATACCTTGATATCCTAATGCCAATTTAATGACATGTCCATTTAAGTCTCCTCCTAAACAAATCATATCCTTTTGTGAAATTCTTTGAATCACCTTATCCAACAACTCTCATAAAGTCGTCTTTATACTATCTTCTAGTCCTACTTGGGGTGCGTAAGTACAAACTATATTCAAAATCTCTGCTCCTAACACTAATTTCAACATCATTATTCAGTAACCATATCATTGTATGTCCACTATACTATCCTTTAAATCTTTATTTATGATAATACCAACTCCGTTTCGAGCCTTTTTCTTACTTAAGAACCATAATTTAAAACATGTATCCTCAATCTCCTTTGCTTTTTCTCCAACCCACTTTGTCTATTGTAAACATAAGATATGAATCTTTCTTTGAATCATAGTATCTACCACCTCCATTAGCTTACCGAACAATGTTCCTATATTCCAAGAACCAATACGAATCTTATTATCTAGAACTACCTTCCTTACCTTGCATCTATCCATATTGAAAATGCAGAGACCTTTCTGTAATTTATTCACTACATTCAAATGACAATGTAGCAGGACTAACTTTTTTACCCATACCTGTCCATGATGTGGGGACTCTCTCATCAATTGATTCACTATATCCGGGCGAAAATATAGTGGCCCTTGCTTACTTTTCAGGCTCTGCAACGCGTCACTAAGAGAGGACATCCCAACACAATGATCATAATTTGTATAATCAATAGTATAAAAATACCACAAAGTTTTACACTGGCTGTCAAAAGCCTAACGCAACACTCCTCCTTTATCCAAGCTTGGGACCGACCATGCAAGGGTGATCCTTTACATGGGCAGAGTTTTCTAAACTTGCTTCTTGATAATATGCTAAAATTTGCTCACCGATAAAATAAGAAATATTTGAAAGTACTCCTACAAAGTTTATTAGTAAACATACCAATAAAATAAAAAATGTTTGAAATCAATACATAATCTCAAGGGGTCAATTGTCTATGGGTCATGATCCTGTTCATCTACTAACATGCCGAACTGAACTGAACCAACTAAGGTTTTATGTTTTTTCAGTTTCATTTTTAAATTTAAGAAAAAAACGTTGAATCCGTTCAGTTTTTGGGATCCAAAACCCAACTAAATTGAAGTGTGCTAAGTCCATCTTCTATTTTATGGTTCTTACTATATGCGATAAGAATATACCACTAAAGTTGAAAGGTAAATATTATATAGCAATAATTAGACCCACTATATTTTATGGTTCTTACTATTGGGCAGCTAATCATCAACGTATACAGAAGATGTTCATGATAGAAATAAAGACGCTGAGATGGATGAGTGGTCACATAAGAAAAATAGTATATATAATGATATTATTAGAAACAAAACGGGAGACACCAATAGATATAAAATGAGAAAAAATCAATTAAGATAGTTTAAACATATAGAAAGACGACCAAAGAAAACTATGATAAAAAGGTGTAAAAAAGTATATTGTGAAAATATTAAAAAAGAAAAGGAAATGCTATAAAAGTGTTGGAAGGAAATAATAAAGAATGATCTAACATATGTTGAGTAAACTGACATATGCTTGGGCTCTATAAAAACAAAAGATCAACCAAACTGATGGAAGAAGGACCCCTCGTAAACATTGCACATTTGGTTCCGCTCTTAATGGCTCGTTTAGTTACTTATCCATGCAATTTTGACGTAACTGTTAGCAAGTCATGTTAACACGTCGTCACACGGTCTGATGAAATTTCAATAAAAAATCATAAAAATCTTAATTTCCACTTACATTTTAATGTTTTTCATTTTTGGAATGATAATTGCAGATTAAAAATTAACACTTTAATAAGTAAATCTGGCTTAACTGGCTAATTCAGCTCGTGTTCAATTCATAATTGATTCCATTTAACCAAGGAAACAAGCAGCGTTCTTCATAACAGTGGAACCAAACTGGGTCAGGAATCGTCTCAAACCAGAAATGAACCTCAAACCATGGATCACCCATCCCAGTTCAGTTCCGTTTCCACCTTTCATAACACTGAAACCATAAATTTGAATTTGTAATGTTTTTATTCAAAAAATTTAAACTTTAAAACTTTTTTCTGGTTCCGAGCAGTTTAGGACCAAAAGTGGCTGGTTCCAGAACCGTAACTTGCCCCGAGCCCATTCAGTTATGGTTTCAGGTTTGGGGGCAACTAGTACGGGTCATGTCTAATTAAGTGTTTAAGATTAATGCAAGCTTTTGATAACGATGAAACTCGAGCATAGCTAAACTGCAATACTGTTGAACTATATGGAGAGATGCATGATCTTTATGCCTCTACCGACTCCCATCGGCGTAATAACCACACCAGCTTAGGCCCAATCATAGACCACCCGGTGGAGGCTCGGCCGATCAGTGGATTAAGGCAAGGAGAGGTATCGGTTTCACCGGTCTCCGATCATAGAAAAACAAAGCCGACGGTTGAAGACATCACCTAAAAGGAATAGCCCATGGTTCATTATCAATAGTGTGGGTGTGTTCATTTTGCTGTTTTCAGTGACGCTCATGACCGTGAAGGGAGATCAGTGACACGAGTTTCTCTTGCGGTCATCTAAACGTCCCAATCTGACCTGGAACGTACCTTAAACAGTGATGTTGAATGACACTTAAACCATAAAAGCTCACGGTCATATGCGTGGGCAATAACTATATGTGGACTAACTCGAGCGAAGCTTAACCGAGGCAAACTTCATTGCACTGACCTCAAACGAGCTAAGTGAATAAAGCTCGAGTAGTTTGAACATAACTCGAGCTCGAACACAAGACTGAACTTAGAAGCTCGTTCAAACTCGAGCCGAATATTTTCTTAACAAGTCTTAGTCAAGCTTGCTGGAACTCGAGTTCAACTTGGCTCGATTGCGCACCGCTACCAATTGACCAGATATGTGAAGCGATTGATTATGCCTTTACGACATCCTTCAATTGATGAATTGAAAAACCATCAAGTTGACTAGGGGAGTCAAGCCTAGTTGAGCTCGAGTACAAGCAAGCTTGCTTCTACTCATCGAGCTTGGGCTCAATCAAGCTTTGGTCTTCAAGCATGAGTTAAGTTTGAACAACTCAATCTCAGTTCGTTAGGCTCATCTAAGCTCAGCTCTACCAAGATTGACTCGATTAAGCTCGACCCAAAATCGAGCCCCATTGACTTATATATATATATATAGCCCTGATTTTTTTTAAAAGAAAAGTTAAAAAAATGTTAATACAAAAGAAGATAAAGGACAACGACGAGTAAGGGTCCATAAGGCCGCCGACGTTCCATGGGACCAGTAAGGTTTGTTACCAGCCTAGGTTTTTTGGTACATGTTTAGCTTATTAAGGTCCAAAGCCATTTTTAATTAAACTTGTCGTCTCTGTCGGCAGCGTGATTTATATTGTAAGTCTGAAATATGCGAAGATGTTAAATAAATCATAATTAAAGTCTTAAAGAATCTTGCAAAACTGAATTTTATGTAAAATATCTCCGATCAATTGCTTCCTTCAACTTAGACACAGACCGTTCGTGTATGTTTGGCTGCTAATTGATATCTGAACTCATAATTTGACAAGGCACATTTAAGAAATAGCCTTCAGAAGAATCTACACTTCACCAACTGGATCATCTTCAACACCAACAAATTATTGAGAAAATGATATATCAGCATAGATGAACCGTGAATGGAGCCGCACGTGTGCTACCTCCAGAACCTCCTGTGTTGCATAAGGAGAATACACACATGTGGAATATATATATATATATAGAGAGAGAGAGGGAGAGTAGTGGTAAATGCATAATATCTTTTGGTATATAGTTTGCATAAACATTTTTATCATTCGATTACTATAATAAATGGTAAGAATTTGAATTAAAAATATCAGTATACTTTTAGTACTTTGAATTTAATGTATCTCATGTATTAAATGCTTTTTGTTTTATCATCTCAAATGTTAATCTTAAAGACAAAATAAAAAGATGTTTATGCTAGAATATGTATTGAAAGACATGATGTATTTACCACTATCTATGTATACATAAGCTAGGTCTATCCTTATATATACGTTAGGTCGGTTATAATAAATTCATATGATACTCAATCGGTACTCACATCATAAAAATTGTATGTACATCACGGACCAATAAAGCTCAGTTTGTTAACACTGGGTATAAATTAATTACTGTATGTATTGAACATAGCCCAACTCCAACACACACACACACGCATGTGAGCGCATGCACGTACACACACATATATGTATATATATGTATGCATGTTTTATTCTCGTCACTTTCAGACACAATCAGCGTCATCTCATTGTTCTAACAACCTAAACAATGCGAGTCTACATGATTAGGGGATCACTTCTTCGGGTCACCAATAATTCTCAACTTGGGACCATTTTAAAAGAAAAGAAAGAGATCGGGTCCGTGATCCAAAAGCAAAGAGGTAGTAGGAAAGAAATATGAACTGGTGCAAGAGTCCACTGAAGATTTATCGGTTGGTGCAGAGCCTACCACATAAGATCGAGTTACTGCTCTAGGTCATAGATCACTGGCCAGGGGATTGGCTCCCCAACAGAAGGTCATGAGTTCGAGATCGGAGCGTGTACAAAGTAGGACCACGAGTTACTCTGTTCATTTACCTGACCTAGATATGGGTATGATTTAACCTGGCTTGCAACTCCAGAAAAGGTTAAGCCAAGCCCACCTTGTTGCAGAAGTGCTTAATATGAAGAATAACAAAAAAAGAAGCTTGAAGGGCTTGTGTTAGATGCACCTAACACAATTGCACCTGCCAAACGGACCCATTAAATCTAAAAAGCAGGTCCATCCATTCCAATCTAATCTTTTCCAATTAATTTATTTGTTGCTTCTTGGGTTCTCCTTCCTGCCATGAGAAGATCATCTAATGTACAGTATGGTTTTATTAATATATCATAAAAGGGAACACACAGAGCGAGCAAAACCTTAAGCACCATAAACTAGACATGGCCGGTTCTCTAGGTCGATCAGGATCAGAGATTTCAAGCCACCATTATGGTTCGCTCAGAACTGTGAACCATAATGGATCCAGATTCCACCTAGTTCTGGTTACGGCTCTAAACTGCCGGTTTTGGTTCAAGTCTGCACCAATATGCGCACCCGAAAAGGTAAAAACACTCAAAAAATTATAAAATGGAACTGAAACTGGCGATTCGAACCGCTGAACCGTTATTGGTGTCTCATTGATGATTCTGGGTCGGATTAGCCCGGTTTCCATCCCGGAACCGGTTCTGGGCCAGCCAGCCCTTAAACTTTGAGTCATAAACCCATATTGAAAACATGATACTCTTAAAAATTAATTAAAGAAAAGAAATGAAAAAATAATAATCAATCATGTGATGTGTACTGCAAATGATTGAATGGTTCCAATATGGTGGACGATGAAGAGCCAAGCCAGACAAATCATAAGGAATATGATTATGATGTTTGCTTACGGGACCCCCGTTCATGGTGGCGTGCCTTATCTTCTTCCTTAGGATCTTTCATCACACTGCTCCCAGCGCGCCAGTCGTCATCTCTATTTTAATGGCTTCATCTCTATACATTTCATCATCCTTCTCGTAGTTAATTCAGAGTTGGTGGCTACAACATATCCAACACGTCGAACACATGCACACGCACACCCACACCCACACGCATGCGTGCTAAGCATTGACTTATACACGAGTGTCATGGCAGCCCCTAGAGTCGAACCTTGTATGAGGTTCAAGTATTCAAATTGGAGTAAGTTGAGGTTGATGGCAAAAATACCAAACCTGCACCGCCCAACACATCTGATCTGCCTGACCCAAACCACAGAGGTTAGTAGAAGTACTTAAAAAGAAAATTTGGTTTAATATTATCCAAATGTAATATATCAAACTCAGTAACATACTATGCTTCATCCCACCCTTATATTTCAAAAACTGGACATGTCTAAACCCATCCCACCCTTATATTTCAAAAAGAGTTTTTTAAAACCGTTATCAATGGTTCTAACTGGTTCCAAAATCAGAACTGAAACCACTTTGAAACTGACGATTCTAAAATCAAAACCAAAACCGATCTTGCGAAATCAGACATGTCTAAACCCATCCCACCCACGCATTGCAAGTCGGATACCCGGACAAGGTTGAGATCGGTATGCCTAACAAAAATATAATATATTTAAATTTAACATGAGAGAGAGAAAGAGAGAGAGGCTGCACCTTTAAAATGAAAAGGGGCCGCAGATTGAATAGGAAGTAATGGATCAGATTTTGTTTTTCCTTTAAAAAAGAAGAATTAGGATGGTCGCCGTTTTCTTCTTTCATGGCAATACGTATTTTGTCTTCGTTGAAATTTGAAGGAGCGTGTTATTAGACGGGATTGAAAGGATGTCGCGGCATTGAATCCTTTTGGGCCCAATCAATCTTTTCGCAGAAGAAGATAAAAACGAAGGTCCATTCATGCCGATCAATCACATGAACCCACCGCTCTAATCACAAGTAGGTACGCGGAGGTGTTAGGCCAAAAGGACGCTCTACATTTTATGCACAGAGCTGCAACGCCAGACCTACCTACGCACGCCTCCAAAGCCTGCGTACACAGTGACTAGGACAGAAGCTAGAGTATGTAAGTCGGAACTGATATCGAAAACATCTCGCAATCGACACAAACAATTATTCAAATTAAAAGGCAAAAAATGATTTATTTTTATAACCTTTTAAATAATATTTATATTATCAAAAAGTAATAAAGGAAAAATGAGTGAACAACATTGATGATAAAGATTCGATAATGTTTTTTTATGCATAACTTTATATAAACATTTTCATTGTTTGATTTTAATCAAACCTATATGTTGATATAAAAGGTCAAACAATAAAAGTGTTTCAGTAAAATCATGTAATTTAACTTTATATGTAGTTGCTATCCTTTTTCTTTCTCTTTTTTTATAATATATATATATATATATATATTATTTTTAAAAAATATCTTGAAATTTTATGTGATACTTTAAGAAAGAAGGAAAGGAATGTGGTACTAGATATATATAATTCTTATAACCTTTTAAATTATATTTATATTATTGAAAAGCAAGGATTGAAAATGAGTGAACAACGTTCATGATCAAAATTCGGATTTCATATATATATATAAGAAAAATGATAAATACATAACGCATTTCATGCATAACTTTATACAAACATTTTTATTGTTTGATTTTTAATCAAACCTATAGGTTGATATAGTAAAATCATGTAATTTAACTTTATAAGTAGTTACTATCCTTTTTCTTTCTCTTTTTTTATAATATAAATATTATTTTTAAAAATATCTTGAAATTTTATGTGATACTTCGAGAAAGAGGAAAAGGAATGTGGTAGTAGAAATATATTGCATAAATACATAATGCTTTTGATATATAATTTTATATAAACATTTTCATTGTTTAATTTTATCTAAGTGGGGAAGGAGTCGTGGGGGACAGCCAGGCACGGGCTAGATGCAGCCAAGATGGAATCAACCAATACGCCAGGAAATGAGGACGAAAGGGATGGGCAGACTTCTCTTAGGATGGTGACGGGTGGACCGAAGTTCGCCTCACCCATGAGCCCAGATCTACGCGCTTAGACCCGCCCGCGTCGTGTCCTAATCAATCCCTAGTCCCAAAGAAAGCTCCCTTCAACGCCCGCGTGGTGAGCTTGATGTGACGAGCAACGAAGTGAGTGGCCACAAGCAGACGAGTCATGTCTGACCAAATTTGTTTTTATTTTTTTTCTCATATACAAACTTTTCTTTCTTTGGGTGAAAAAGATGCGTCTTCACAACACGCTTAAAATTGCGAGAAAACTACAAAACATTTTGCATAAAACTGAAAAGCTCAGATTTAATTGAAAAGTTGACATAAAATTTATAGACCATGGTTGGATTACAATATGTTAGTTTGCTCCTCCTCCATACAAGAATTTCTATTTGTGTTCACTCAAGGAAACAAGAAAGAAGATCGAGTCATGTTTGGGTCAACCTGTTTTTATGTGAACACGACACGATATGACACAGAACAATCCAAAGTCTGACACCCCTAGGAAAGCCCTAGGGTTTGATAACCTTTGTGGTTCAACTAAGTAACTATGAGCACGCACCTACATGGTACTTTGGAAGAATCGGCCCGCACCTGACCCAGAACTCATTTACAATTGTGGGTCAATTGAGATGATTTTGTTCAATTAATTCTTGCTTTCAGTTGTACACGCTACGACACCCATGAAGCCATCAAATGATCCCGAACTTAAGCACCTACTCCCTATCATCGGGTTGGGGTTGAGTTGGATCAAGCCCTTTTTTTTCTCTCTCTCTCTCTCTCATATATATATATATACATATATATATACATATATATATATATATATATATATACATATATATATATATATACATATATATATATATATACATATATATATATATATATATATATATATATATATATATACATATATATATATATATATATATATATATATATATATATATATGTGCCCATAAGGATTTTGGAGGTTCATGGTTGATATTTGAACAAAATATACTTTTTATAAATACACATAATTCAAATCTCTATCATCGATTTGGTCCGTGCTTAATCTCTATGTATGCTTAAATCTTCTCAAACAGTTGATCGGGTGAATGAAATCAATAATAAATATTTGAATATAAAAAATATTCATATCATTATACTTTCCACACTTGCATTCAATGCATAATGGTACAATATGTTTTCTTGATTCAAAACTAAAATGTTTTGTTGATTGCACCCATTTGAAAATATTTGAGTAAATTTAAGCATACTAAAATGTTTTGTTGATTGCACCCATTTGAAAATATTTGAGTAAATTTAAGCATGAATTACCTTCTTCTTCTTCTTCTTCTTTTTTCTCTCTCTCTCTCTCTATAATATGGAGAGATTGAGTATGAGGATAAGGTAATCAATGGAAAAATTCCCGGGTCTCCCATGAGGGATTTAAATCTTTGAAAAAACAACATTCTTATTAGGAAGAAAAGTGCTACCAATTTGAGAGTAAACATCAAATTTTAATTTATATAGTCTTTTCTAGTTAGAAATTAAAAGAACATGAGAAATAACAGCGAAACATCGATCCATCATCTGTCACATTTGTTACGGGCAGCTAAAAATGCCATTTTTGTCATTATCTATAAATCACGTAGAACTGAAATCCAATCCAGAACAACTTGAAGTATGAAGATAGATTGTAGGTCACATGCATTCATGCATCTAACACTACTTAAGCCTTGTTTGGAACAGAGCTGGATCGGATTCCACTCAAACTTGGCAACTAGCAGCCAACCATTAGCAGTCACACTTTCGTGTTCTGGGTCATGCTCGTGTTGCATTGTGTCATTTTGTGTCCATGAATTGCATGAATCTACCACGAGGCATGCAATTTTCTCTGGTTGGTGGTTGTGTGGTCTTGCCAGGTGACACAGTTTGACTAACTAAGAAAGAACAAAAATTCCCCATAGCTCAATAATTTATGAGTCTTCTTGTTAGCAGTAGTTCAATTACAGGATGCTCAATGTTAGGCCACTGACCCCAACTTGGTGAAGCCGGAGTTTTATCCCTTAGAACAACTAGTGGCTTTGGAATCTACAAAAGTATAATGTCTCATCATAGAGCACTTCTTCATTCCCTCTCTCTCTCTCTCTCTCTCTCTCTCTCTCTCACACACACACACACACACACACACACATATATATATATATATATATATATATATATATATATATATATATAGAGAGAGAGAGAGAGAGAGAGAGAGAGAGAATTTGAATGATTTGACGATAAATTGGGGATTTGTAAGTTGTTAACATCATGATTACAATAATTGAAATAGTAACAAGTTGCGTACTCAATACCCAAAGACAATTAAACTGTTTGCTGGCTTAAACTATAACGCGACTTTTGGTGGGTGGTTGAGTTGTTTGTGTCACTATTGAGTGCGGACTTGAGAAAGGATAAACACATGAACCTTCGTTTAGCCTGAAATATTGAATGATGAGTTAGTTCAAGAACTTCAATCAGTACCATTGGAAAATTGCTGCTTCCGAACTTGATTTACTTTCCTGCTATTCAGAAATCTCACCATTGAAGTGGTTTCCTGAAAAATTGCAGTCGAGATCGGCAGGTGAACAAGGGACATCGGCAGCATGGGTCCCAGGTTCAATAAATGTTCATTACTTTTGGTGACATTATTATAATAAAAATATTCTTCAGAAACTCCTTAAAAACTTAAAATTACATTGCTCATTACTTTTGAGTGACATGAATATAATAGGAATAGTTTTTCTATTTTTTAAAGTTTCTTAACAAAATTTAAATTACATTCATACATTAAAAAACAATGATTAAGCAGGTTTTTCATATATATATATATATATATGTATGAAAAACCATTTGGACAGCATGAATAGATAGACATGAGTGAGCGCATATCAGTAACGGGCAAGATCCAATCGTTCATATATATTTGGCCCAGTGAACCCTTAGGAAAAAGATGAACCCTTAGGAAAAAGAAAACCTTAACCTGTAACAGTTTCGATAATATTTGAGTGGGGACTGTATATAGTGATACCTGTCCACGCTCTCTCCATTGCCATCCCTACATAACACCCTAATAACAAATTCATCTTGGATTAACAGCTTTTACAAAACAGGCATAGACAAACCAACTCTTCTACTACAACTGCAACTAAAGCCTTTTCTCATACTAGATGGGTTGGCTACATGGATTCTTTGTTTCTTTTGTATAATTCATGTTAAGTTCGAAAATGGTAACGCAACCTTCCTCTTTTATTCGGGCTTGGGACCAGCCATGCAAGGGTGACAAACCAGCTCTTCGATTCATAAAAGAACCAGCAATGAGTGCTTTTTCTTTCAACGCCCACTTAAAATGGCATTTGACGCTACCTAACCTAAGCCACTTTATGCCTTCATGATCATGCGTCTAATATTTTCTAGAAAAAGGGGTTCACAATATGGGACAAAGTATGCCCTACATCAAGCAGCAAATATTCAACGTAGTATCTGGATCTGGATCGCTGAATCCAGATGACTGTTCTTTAACACACCTTATAGGGAAGTCAATGGATCGGATCTAATGTGAAATAACTTATCAGACTTCTAGTAGCTATATTAATACCCTTTCTTTTTTGGGCTAAACCACCGGTATCCAGAAGCTGGCGAGGACCCTACTAGTTCGGTTCAACCCAGTTTAGCTTGCTGTCTCCGAGCGTTAGTTTTCTCCATTCACAATGCTTTGAACAAAAGGAAAACCTTTGGTTGAAGGTGTCTCTACCAGTAGACCATTTCAATCTCACGAGTAAGAGGATGGCTACACACATAAACATCCCAAATTGGATCTTATCCAGTTCTGATTTCAAATTCAGATTCACGAACAAGCATCCGAAATTAGAATTTACCAGAATTGGGTTGGTTCTACTGTGGCCGCAGTATCTGAATTAGAAAGTCGGATAGTATGCCTTTTCAGTATCGGATCCGTGTTTGTAATTTGCACCTACTATTGAACCATTGGCTTCATCACAAACAAGAAACTCACACAAGTCACAACAGATACCAAAGGATCTCGAATTGGAACCCTAGGCTCGTGTTTATCAATGGACATTCTCTTCTGTCAAAAGGGAAGGAAAATCAATAGACATTCTCAACAGCCGATTATGATATCAATATCAACTCCGATTTTCAAACAATCAGGATGTCTCCTGGCTGTCATTGATTAAGAAATCAAACGCACACTTTTTAATCTGAATTTTCAATAGAAAATCAATAGACACAAGCACAAACACAGACTTTTATAATCTACGCAAGTAAAACCAAAGAGATGTTCACGAATAATCACTGTCAACAAGACTACGGGCGTCTCGTCGCCTGCGAGGAAATCGACGCGCACTATATAACAAAAGCATCGCAACACCCCTCCCCCGGATAGCCACAGCAAACACGCTCCTCTCTCACTATAAATACCACTGTCTCCGCTTCTCCTCTTACGTACCCAAGCAAAGACCCGGCTTTTATCAGCAGGAAACAGAGTTTTCTCGTCTGTTCTCTGTCACCCACTGAACAAAATCCGAGTTTTTGGTAGCCAAGAACCGAGTTCTGCCATAAAATCCTTCGAAACTCCAACCAGAAAACCGAGACCAATCTGAAAGACCACCATGACTCTGGGCTTAATCTCTTTGTTCTTCTCTCTTATACTGGTTTCTAATACAATTATAGCATCCAAACAAAAACCCATTGTCCTCCCTCTCCAAACGATGGAGATTTCGTCTCTGAATCACCCAAGACCTGCAAGCAAGCTGTTGTTTCGCTACAACTACAGTTTAGTGGTGCCTCTCAAGGTGGGTTCGCCACCGCAGGAGTTCACGATGGTGGTCGACACGGGCAGTGAGCTCAGTTGGCTCCACTGCTTGCCTTCTCAGAACGCTCCAACCTTTAACCCCAAGAGATCGACGACGTATCGTGCCCTCTCTTGTGATACGGACACGTGCAAGAACAAGGCCAGGGATTTGCCGTCACCAACCATGTGTGACTCGAATCGATTGTGTCATTTCACGCAGAGCTACGCTGACGCGTCCACCAGTGAGGGGAACCTCGCCACCGAGACCGTGTCGCTGGGTGGGCTGACCGTGCCCAACCTGGTCATCGGCTGCGCCACTTCGAGTTACAGTAGCACCAAGGACGACAAGCCCAGCGCCGGGCTCATCGGTATGAACCGAGGTGCGCTCTCTTTTGTGTCGCAAGTGAGCTCGCCTCGGTTCTCCTACTGCATCTCGGACCAGTCGTCTTCGGGGGTTTTGGTCATCGGCGACACGGACCTGGTTGGGGCTTCACTGTCAGCGTTCAGCTACACGCCCTTGGTCAACGTAGAGATACCTCTGCCTTACTTTGACCGGGTGGCCTACTCGGTTCAGTTGGTGGGGATCAGGGTGTCCGGCAAGGTTCTGCCGCTGCCCAAGTCGGTCTTCCAGCCGGACCATACAGGGGCTGGCCAGACCATGGTCGACTCGGGTACCCAGTTTACCCTTCTACTGGGCTCGGTCTACACCGCGTTGAAGAATGAGTTCCTGCTGCAGACCAGAGGAGTGATGCGGGTTTATGAGGACCGGAACTACGTGTTTCAGGTACAATACCAAATGTTTTCGTGTATGTCTATGTGGTTTCAGTTTAGAGGCTTTTATGATATTTCAACTGGTTTACTGAATTTCAAAAATAAGAATATTTTGACACTAAACTGGTATACGGTGTGCACATACCAAATCCTCAACCATTGTTTCAATGGAATAGTTTTGTCTCCGTTTAGCTGCTTGTTTGTTGCATGGGCGACCTACGACTACTCTCTCTCTCTCTCTCTCTCTCACACACACACACACACATATATATATATATATATATATATATATATATATATATATATATATAGAGAGAGAGAGAGAGAGAGAGAGAGAGAGAGAGAGAGAGAACTTTACACAAGATGTTTCCTATCTTTTAGCACATGTTTATTGCTTGAAATTGCTGCATTCGATTTTGGACCCACATTTTTAGCCGGCTAAACTATGAATTTTCAGGGTGCCCACGACCTGTGCTATAGGTGGGCTGGGCGCGTTCTGCCGAGGTTGCCGCCGGTGGTGATCATGTTCAATGGCGCAGAGATGGCGGTTTCCGGGGAGAGGTTGCTGTACAAGGTGCCAGATAGGGCCGGCGTGTATTGCTTCACCTTTGGTAACTCGGACTTGGTTCCAGTTGAAGCATATATCATAGGGCACCATCACCAGCAGAATATGTGGGTGGAGTATGACCTGGAGCGGTCGCGACTTGGTTTTGCACCGGCTAGGTGCGACTTGGCCGGGAAGATGTTGTCTCAGGGGTTAGGTGCTTAGATACATAACGGTTAAAAAAATTATTTCTGTTTATAGTTCTACATGTTTTGTGAGAGGAACAGATAACTGCGGGAGTTTTCAATCTGTCTCTCTTGTTTGTAAATTGTTCAAATTTTGTGATTAATTTACTTGGTACATGCATGCAATTGACCAAGCTTCAAACGGCTGAATCATTTGTTTTTGCCTCTTTTCTCAAAGAGAGAGAGAGAGAGAGAGAGGCAATTCCATCCAAACAGGGCTTGTTTTAAAAGTATAATTAGAAATAAAAAGCAAGCACGATTGTCTTATTTAAAAAGCAGAAATAATAAAACATAGTTATTAAAAGGGAAATATTAGGCAGGGCCGGTGGGGGATCGGGCGTGTTCAAACAGATGAGATGAGAGATTCGTCCACCACGCCACATCAACTATGCCGGCAACCGTGCGGAGTTGACCCCTTAACTTTCTAATCGTTGTTGGCCTATCCTTTTCTCTCTCTCTCTCTCTCTCTCTCTCTCACACACACACACACACACTACTTGACTCGCTGAGTTTTCTTTTTCAATATGTGTGCGTGTTCTAATCGTTGTTGGCCTATCCTTTTCTCTCTCTCTCTCTCACACACACACACACACTGCTTGGCTCGCTGAGTTTTCTTTTTCAATATGTGTGTGCGTGTGCATGTGCCTGCGCGTGTGTGGGGAGAGAGAGAGAGAGAGAGAGAGAGAGAGAGAGAGAGAGAGAGAGAGAGAGAGAGAGAGAGAGAGAGCAGGTGCTTGGTTGCTGGATTTGGCTAATCGCTAACTAACTATATGGGACACACACCTTTGGCATCAAACTTGTGGTTAACTCACGGTTTTTTACACCGAAACCACACTGCTTGTAGGACCTGCGGTAACCAAAATTGGTCAAACCAGAACTGAGGATTTTTTTTGTTCAGTT
This sequence comes from Brasenia schreberi, assembly GCA_036023115.1. Lineage (NCBI taxonomy): Eukaryota > Viridiplantae > Streptophyta > Magnoliopsida > Nymphaeales > Cabombaceae > Brasenia > Brasenia schreberi. The sequence goes on along the minus strand of JAYKKT010000079.1, from coordinate 27,117,117 downwards.
ACAGTTCATAGTATCACAACTTTTTGAAGCTGGTGGTTCCAAACCGCCATTAATCGAATTTTATATATTTTTAAACATCAGCTCAATGTTAAACATTAGAACTGAAACCGTGTCGAAACTGACTGTTCCAAAACCAGAGCCAGTCTTAAAATGGTTTGGTTCCGGTTTCAAGTTCTAGTTCTAGATGCAAGAAGATCACTAGCTGGCCAATGAAGGAACGACCATGATGCCGAGAATCTGAGGGAAAACACACACACACTCACACACACACACACACACATATATATATATATATATATATATATATATATATATATATATATATATATTTGTGCAGTAAGCAACGCTGTTTGGCCAAGTGAACCCCATCTTGGGTATAGACACTGACCAACAGTTCACCCGCTGATGCACGTGAGGATTATATGGTGGTAGGATGGTCTAGATGCAAGAAGGCCGCTCTCCGGCTGATGAACGAACGGCCAAGATGCCGAGAATCTGAGGGGATGCCATCACTTTTCCACGCATCCAAACACACTAATGTTTAGAAAATAAATCGAAGAGCAAACATAAATCTTTAAAGAAATAAAGTTTCACGTCTTGAAAGAAAAAGTAGTATGATGTAAAAGTGGTTCACACGTATCAATGAGGCAATAAATGTGCAGATCGGCTTTTAAACTGCAGCCTATCTTGTCATATTGGGTGTCAACGCTTGGATATTAGTCCTTCGGAGCTTAAATCTTTGCTGTTATATGATATCCATGCGTCTCCATCAACCTTATGTAATTTTGCTTTGCCCCCTCCTTCAATAAGAAAATGGAAAGAGAAAGAAAAGCAAAAAGTTGAAAGCATTTATATGGATTTATCTAAGTCACTTACCTTTTTCCTTGCGGGTCCATTCATAGGTCTGAAACCCACATCTATGATTTAAAAGGTCCGAATGATCATCTCTGCAATCAGTTGTTAGAATCAATAGGTGTTTAAATGGCTCATTTGAATAAATTGAAACTTTCTCATTGAATGCCTACCAAGTTGACCTGGCCTTTATGGGGTGTTTGATTTTGATGTCTGAGACTACAGAATTGGAACTACAGTTTTCAGTTTTCCCTCCGTATTTAAACACAAGCCTCGGCATGCACTATACTTGGACGACCCACGGACTACTTGTCGGGATGGGCTAGTGGTTCAAGTTCTATAGTCCTGGGTTGATAATCAAACACCCTCTTTTGGGTCTTTTGACTTGTGTGAACACACTTATTATGAATATGGTTCAAACATTGCGTTGATGGGCTGTGCTACATGCCTGGATGGTTCTCGACGTTTATTGCAACTAAAGAAGTATAGTTCTTTACAAACACGCAACTAGGCGGCAAGGTTTTATGTAGCCCACCTCTTTGTCTCTTATCATCAAATGCATGATTTTATCTGATGGCAAATTCCTCAGAGGTCCATACAAAATGTGAAGGATCGATAATTGTTGAGGTGGATTTAGTTTTGCAAGAAAATCAATGAATGCGATGGAGTATGAAGGCGTACCGAGGGAATTAGCCAACCCGGCAGGGCCCTTTACTCCACCAGATGCAGGGTGTGAGTTCGATTCTCAGGATGTACATACCTGGCATTGACATCTCCATTGTCGGAAAGGAGAAAATGGAAGCATGAAGGCTTTACAACGGGAGGAGCCGCCGTTATGAGCAACTGAATTTAATAGTGGCTATCTGCATGAGAGTAGGGATGTTCATGGGTGTGGAAACCCGTCCTGAATGTCATGGATTTGAGGGATGAATCAAGAGAAGCTGAGAAATTTCAGACGGAGATCAGGATGGGGATGGAATAGTAAGTTCTCGTTCCAAACCCAATCCTGACTTCTCTAAACTTGTTTAGTATCCTATTGCTCCTGAGTAAAAAGAGGAAGAAAATAGAACAATTAAAAGAATGCTATGCTTCGTGACAATGTTGTATATTGTTCTTGTTTGTTATACTTCATGCATATATGTTTACACAACTATATCCAATATACTAGGCAATGCTTGACTCAGTTGTAAGATTTTAACCTAATCACGATTCATTAAGCTTGAAATATCGAGTGGTTCTTTGCGAGAACAGGGTCTTCTGGGAGAAATGGGATGGGAAAGGAGGATGGATCCTCAGCCAGGAACGGGGACGGGACCATGATCTTTGGCTGCACCTTGCTCATGAACATCTCTCTAAGGGGGACCGAATGCTAAATTAGCCAAAACTTTACAAATTCTCAGAGAATAATTTGTGGCTAAGTTAGGACGGTATGCCATTATGCACTTTTGGGGTGCATCACTTAATCAAATTAATAGCTAATCACCCCAAGGGGCTGGGGTTATGTTATAGAAAGGGCCTTTGACTGCGAGACTGACAGTCAAGAGTTCGACACTTATTGGTGTCACTGCATCAAGAGAGCCTGCCTGCCAATGCACACGCATCATCAAGGGAAGTTTAGCCTCAAAGGTGTGTGTGTGTGTGAGTGACTTGCTTAGGGTGAGCCCATATGAGAGCGGAACCCTCGCCCCAACTGTCTGTGTGTGAGTGTCTCGTTCTGTGCTCCTTGCCATATAAAAGGGAGCCGACTTGTCTAGTGTTTCATTCGGTCCCCCTTAGAGAGAGGAAGCACAAGAGAGTGAAGCTTGGAAGGGAGAGCAAGGTCCCGGCATCCGAGACACTCCTTGGGTCGACCACCATCTTCATCTTCAACCTCTATTGATAGAGCCGGACTGTCATTGTGTGGGACTCCCTCGGAGGGCCCTTGTAGGCGACCAATTCAATAAAGCATAAACCCCCTTTGGGGCCTTCACAGTACAACAAAGATTTCAGCATTGCAAGTGTGTGTGTTTGATCGGAATCAAGGACGAAACAACTGAGGGTTGGCTGGCTTTGGGAAGCCAACGTTGGTTACCGCCACCGGTGCGGTAGCTTAAAAGCATCTTAACAACAGATTATTATATAAATTATGTGGCCGAAACATAATCAAAATATTGATCTCCAGAGAATTAGCAGTACTTGAACACTCTAAAGCTCCCAAGAAGGATCGAACCACGTGCCTGTAGTGAAAGTTAACTTTCCTTTCTTTTTTTGTGTGGTATAATGGGGGACAAAACCCACAAACACGTCCCGGGTATTGAGCTCATCAATTTCAACTTGTGAGACGAGCCTCTTGCCATGTGAGCCATTGCTCTTCGTGCAAAGTTAAAAGGAATTCTGAGCATGGCTTACAGAATGCTTGGTTAAGTTTTATTTAGGCCTAAGACATCGGACAAGCACGATTACAAAGATGGTGCTGGTAAACAAGCTCAGATAGGCCTACTTGTTCTGCTCTTGGTTACCTCTAATGCTTTAAAGTTTTCTCTTTGTCCCCTCGGGATGAGATGGTTGAGTTCATATTGAGCCAATCTTTGAGCTAGACGAGCTAAACATCAACTAACTCGCTAGACATTAAAACTGCATTTTTAATCAAACCACAGATTGAGTTTGAAGTGGCAGAGGGTGGTGAAATAAGGGAAGCACGCATGATGCATGCACGTATGTACAAATGTATATGTATGTGTGTTTATTAGTTCTGGTAAGCACATAGCATTGGAATTTGGACATCTTATATTCAAAATACGGTTTAACTTATATATATATATATACCATATCGCAGTTCTATTTGTCAACTAGATCAAATGATTTAAATAATATCTCAGTTTGAGAATAAACATGTCATTGATCCACCAAGTACCCCAACCTTAATTAGTTTTTGTAGTGGATTAATGCGTCTATTGGGTTTGACCTGAATATTCAAGTAAATTGAAGTTATTTAATAGTGCCCTATAGAATATCGAGTATCAGATTAATATATGTGACAAATTTAATTAGCTAATTGGTACTAAATTTACTCTCTTCCACTTTGAATCTGAATCCAGGTCAGGTTATAATCCAAATATCAGATTCCATGATGGGCATAGCCGAGAGAGCCCCGTCAACATGCATCATAACTAGGGCTCTAAACCTACGACCGTTCCAATGGATCTGTATAAATCGATCAAAATGTTGGTCATAATTAGAGTCAGGTTAGTGTTTTCATTTGTTTCAAGGGGAATCTCCACTCATAGTATTTGAGTTTTCTCTCTCTTCACACACACACACACACACACACACATATATGTTCCATTCAGTTTATGTAAGTCTACACAAATATCTTCATCATTTGATCAACTGTAGATATTTAAAATAAAATAGCACATTATATTGTTTTCCATTAAATGCGAGTACAGAAAATAATATAAATTACTTTTTAGATTCAAAATTTTACAGTTAATTCACACAAATCTAATAATGAAAATGTTTGAGAACCTTTAAACATGAATGGGAATTGAGCGCATACCACTGTCTCTCTCTCTCTCTCTATACATACATATATATATATAGAGAGAGAGAGGGAGATCTGTATATATAAAATCTTCCTTCCATACTGATACGGGGCAGATCCGATCGACTTTTGGTCCTATGGGCCAATGACAAGACCCGATTTTCTTGCCGACCCAAAAAAACGTGCATGGCAGGGTCCCACTCTAAGCAACGGGCCATGTGAGTGACCGCCCATGGCGACACCACATTCCCTCCCTTGTTCGAGTCTCGTAGCCCTGGATGCCTTCCATCTCAAGATGAACGGCGACTACCAATTGCAAACCTACCAGTTTTCTTAAGTAAAATACTTGTGGGGAAAATCTCAACAAGAATAAGAATACGTCCAAATCTCTATCTTCTTATGAACTTCAAGAGAACTTGAAATTATGTAATCAAACACATATATGACATGGAGATTCTGAGTAAAATGTAATAAATTACAATGGGAGGCAGAAGCCTAACACACACACACGCACACATGCATCCCCTGTAAATCGAGCTTGCGACCTGCGAGTAGGAGTTGAAAACGCTCTGAGTTGAAAATGGCATGTCTTATTTTCAATTTAGATGCAAATAGACCATTAACAAAGCCATGACAAATCAAAATATACTCAGTACACCATCAATCTGACCTTGTTCTAAAAGAAGCACTAGACAGCTATCTTGTGGAAGGGTGAGTTGTGAGTCGGACACAGAGTTGGCCCAGGTGGGCTGTCACTGGGTCCGATGTCATCCGACCTGGTTGGGATCCAGGTAAGTTTGCGTGCAGGCTTTTTTGGGGTTGCCGGTACCCGACTTGTACTCGTGTCTCTTGATGATACCATGAGAATTATCACATCCTAATTCTATAGGAAACGCATAAACCATATGCCAACCTCAAAATTCGTTTTCTTTATTTTCTTTTGCGTACAGTGGAGAGGCCAAAGCCAGATACATGCCCGGGTATTGAACTCATGACCATCAGCTCCTATCAATTTGAGACAAGATACTCTCCAGCTAAAAACACCAACTTGACTTTTCTTAAATTGAATATTCATGTAAGAAATCCTTTTATCTCAAATCATGTCATAAAAAAAAACATACACATACATATACATATATATAAGAATAATTGGATTTTGTCTACTATTGACATAGTTTCCTCATGTTCAACCATTATTTTTTGAAAACATCAATATAATAATATTATTTTATATACTCTTCTAGAATCTTTAAAACTTTTTAAATTATATTAATATCACTGAAAAGCAGTAGATATGCACAAGTGAACATGTCAATAATGGTTATGATCCCATTTTTTCTGCTTGCGGTTCAAAGGGGAAAAGGTGACCTCAATGGGTTCCGTATGGATCGGGTTCGGGTCAAACCGGACCAATGACACTGTAGAATGGTAGGGCTAGGTCCTAGGGCATCACTATTCCTTTTGCCTGCCTATGCACCCTTTTAAATTACTAAATTATTTTATCAGACCGTACCACATACAACTATTTGCTATAATGATGGGAGCTATGGCAGACAGTGCTGCATGGTACGATGCACCAGCATCATGAGGGATAGGGGAATGGTGACGGAGTAAATGCAGTCATTTTTTCTACAATGATTCGACGAAGAGGGTACACTGATATGATGAAAGATGGTACACATGAACAACGACATGATGATGATAATGTCATATGCATATGCACGTGCACATGCAGTCAGCTCGTTCATGCCATTCATTCTCACCACTGAGATGCAGTCTGTACTATACGGGACCGGAACTCTGAAAATGGACGTGTATGTGTTTATATATATATATATATATATATATATATATATATATATATATATATACACACATATATAAATAAACATATAGAGAAGAAAGGTATATAATTCTTCTTTTTTACTTTTTGATTTCAATCATTTATTTTTAGATTAGATGACTGGGATCTACCAAGATAAGCAAACATGTAAAGGTAGGAGTATAGATAGAAAAAGGAAAAAATTCATCTTCAATATGGTTGAGATTTGTTTGTATTTACTAACACATAAATGTATTAATATATTCAGTTTTTTTCTCTCTCTCTCTCTCTCTATATATATATATGGTCGTATGACTTCCATCATCCATGGCATTAAATATTGCATTATAACGTGAAGACCATAATGATCATGATACCATCATACAACGGCTTAGCTTGTAAGAGTGATACTATTGACGAGGATCTTTTATATCCCGTACTAAAGTCTCTTTTTTGACCTTGACCACGTTGACTGGTGGACAAGGAAGGAGAGAACCGTCATTTGAGAGCCTGAAATGAGGGGTCCCACCCACCAGCAGGGAGTCACCGGCTTTATGTGTGGGTGGGCACCGTCTTACATTCTTCAGGTTTTCTTCACCGACCACACGGGCCGAATCTAATTCCCACGCCTCCTTTTTTACTGCGCTCTCCCCTCCCTTTCACCCGGTAATGGGTCATACAGTGCAGTAGTATCTGAAGGACTGGCCGGTTCGAGGTTTTTGATTCTCTCTCTACAATGACATGTTTAATTTTTTTCTGCTCGAACATTTTTACCATTCGATCACAAGCTGTCGACCATGCACAATTGTTTCAATCGTCCATCTCAAAGATCAAACAGTTTTTACCACTTTCTCTTCATTTGTCATCTAACATTAGGTCAATGCTAAACAAGTCCATCCTGTGATTAACTAAATATTTACATGTATCATCTACACTTTCAACTGTTAATTGCATATTGTTACCAATTTGCATGTATCTTCTACACTTTCAGCTGTTAATAAGGCAAAATAAGCTTCGTAACGAGCAGTAACTGGCCGGCTAAGGGGCTCAACTCACAACTTGAAGGTCATCAGCTCAATACATAGGGCGTCTCGTCTGGCTTCCTTCTCTCCGTTGTAACATAAAAAGACGGATATGACGCATATCAACAGCTAAACCAATGTGGCAGGGATCACTTAAATGTGGGAAAAGGGCTTGGTTTAGATTTTTTATTTTCGTTAATGGTCAGGTCTCAAACACTTGAGAAATCATAAAATTGTTACACCAAGCTGTATATAAGTACATGGACTTATTATTGTCAATTATGGGTGTTTATAACTTGGCGAATATTGTGGGAGGAATAAAAGAATTTTGAAAATTTAGATGGTTTATATTAACCCCAAGGACTTTGAGAGCATTTAAAGTATTTTCATAATTAAAGCTCTCTCTCTCTCTCAACGTTGCTTAACCACTGATGGTGAATCTATATTTAAGGTGAGGCAAGGCATTAAATAGCTTAGTTGAAAGCTTTCAAAATAAAAGTAGGTGTGCACTTTTCAACAGAAAAAATAGTTGTGCACTGTAAGAGAAGTTTGCTTGGTTAACCATGGCTGTAATATACAGTCCACGGTAAAATATTGAGCTATACGTTGTGTGGATGACAAACAGTAGGTTTGACGGAAAGGCTTATCTTCTTTTTCCTTTTTCTCTTCCTCTTGTTCATAAGGTGATAGAGAGAGTATGGGAGGATATGAGATGAGCGAACTTTGCAACTAGTGATGGTTATTTTAGCTGGATGTCGATTAAATCACTTCTTTTCTTCTCCAAACTATTTTTTTTCTCTCTCGTTATCAAATGAAAGAGAGAGAGAGGGGGCAGGGAGTGATGTAATTTGGAGAGAGAGAGCAAGGAGTGATGGCTCCCTCGCTATCAAATGAAAGAGAGAAAGCAGGGAGTGATGGAGTAATGAGTGAAGCAATTTTGGATGGTGAGTGGGTTCTTTGTGCTGTTGTGCTTGCCAAGGTTTTTGAAAAGTTGCTCGCCTGTAAAATATGATAGTGAAATAATCCATTTTGTTACACTAACTTATATACTTGTATTATTACTTTTATGTGTTGTAAGAGTTTTTATATTTCATATTAAGAGTTCTCTTTTTCTAACTAAATGCGTTTTATGGGTATTTTGTATTTTTTAATAAATTTATATCTTTGATAAAATAACATAGATTGTCCAACTCTCTCTCCTCTTTTCTCTGTGGGTGCATTTAGTTCCATGTAAAACAGAAACGAGGAAGAGTTGATTAATTAGAGAAGGAAAAGAATTACTAATTAAAGGCTTTATTATTGGTAACTGTAACAACAGCTACACTTTCACAAATTAAGGCAAAATGGTACAGGATCTACTTTTTAAGGACACACATCTCTCTCTCTCTCCTTATAAATACCCCTGCACCATCTCTTACCAGACCTCGTTACCGAGTAAGTTTCCCAAAGCTCATCAAGGAGTAACCACACATTCAGAGAGAGAGAGAGAGATCTTATTTTGCAGTGAAGAGTAAGCAAAAATGGCTGGTGGTGCAGAGCTGTACTTAGATGAGAAATGGAAGCTATCAAAGAAAGGTTCTTGCAGGAGCAGCAGCAATCATGGCGCCTCTTCTTCCCTCCTTCGCAATTCCTGCTCTCCCTCTTCCTCCACACGACGTTCTTCCTTCACAAGGAGATGCACGCGTCTCGTTAAGGAGCAGAGAGCAAGGTTCTACATCATGAGGCGTTGCGTTACGATGCTCGTCTGCTGGCGTGACTATGGCGATACCTGAACGCTGATGACCACCGTCCATCTACTTCCCTTGTGACGATGACCAACCAAGCTTAGCCGTCCAGGGAAAACTACCAAAAAAATATTACAAGAAGAAAGAGAGAAAGTTGTATATATAACATATACATGTGTAGCAATCTATGTATATGAGGAAAGAATTTTTCGGTTCAGATTTATATTTTGCCCTTATTCTTGGCTTTAGGTAGATACAGAGTCATACAAGAATGTTGGTCTCATGTGTTGTTTTTTTTGTCAGATGAATGGTTTTTGTATCTCTTGAGATTACAAATCTTCACTTGTTCATCAATATTGCTGTGGAGATTCAATATATTGTGGTGATTTTTGAGATCATGATCCATTTCAGATCGGTGGTTCTCGATCTCTTTGATATCACGAATCTTTACATTGTTCATCAAAGTAGCCGTGGAGATCCCATATATTGTGGTGATTTTTTAGATTGTGAGTGTAGTTTTTGCATCTCTTTGATATTACAAATCTTCACAGTGTTCATCCTGATAGCAGTGGAGACTTTCTCTCTCTTTATATATATAGGTGAATTTTGAGGTTGTGATTCATTTTCTTCTCTATAGAATGAGATTCCATTGTCTGGTATGATCATGATCGTCAACGGTGCAATATCGACTGGGTAGGTTACAATGAGGATGTCAGATATCATTAATTGTTTATTTTGATCAAGTAGTTGCTCATATGGGAAGAAATCATAGTTTATAGATGAAAGAACGTGGAGTAGCAGTTATTCTAGGTTCGTGTGAAGACCAAAACTATTGTTCTATTTTGGGTTTTAGATTCTCGCATTCATTTTGCTTTTATTTGTCGTTGTTCCGAATCTTGTGTTTCGGGAATCGAGAACATTTGGATATCTGTGTATGTGATTAGTGAGTGTTATATTCGACATAGTGATTTATTTTGCTACTAAATATTGAGTTCTTCATTTCCCTCTCTCTTTGGTGCCTTCCTATTATAGTTTTTAATACCGCAAGTTATTGTTTCCTCTTCTTACATCAAGAAATAACTGGAGTTTTATTATGTGTTTATCCATTTGCAAGGAAGGAGGCAGATGAGAGGGCTTTTGTTCCTCACACGGATAGACACTTCTAATAGGGCGCTGCTGCTGCCACGCCCACACTCCAACACCCATTACCTCCACTTTCTTTATTAGACTCATCATTCATTATTTTAGATATACTTTTAACTGAAGATGATTTGGTACTCCACTTAAATATTTATGACTATTGATAGCTTGTGAGAAATGAGCTTTCTTTAAATATCTATTGCATAAACTTGTATATTATATTATGTATATATTATGGGTGTCTTTGAATTGTTGTACTTGTTCCCATGCCCCATAAGCTCAAGGGTAGGAACCTGAATGGAGTCCAATTAATGTGATCAGGATTTAAATTAATCCAACTTGAGCATAGAACGGTCAAAGAGGGTTTGGAGTCTTGGATTTAATTCAATTAGCCTTTGAAAGAAACAAGAAAGCTAGTGTCCTCTTTTTAGAATTAAATATAGTAGGTGACAAAATGCCGTTGCTTACTTGAGGATAAGACTTGGTCTTGCTATTTGTTTATTCTGAACATATTTTTTCTAACACTTCTCTTTGGTAGAATGCGAAGCCAGAGGATCGGCCCTGGTATCGAACTCATGACCTCTGAATGAACCCCTTAGCTAAGTGAGCTGAAACTCGTTCGATTTGAATGACAGGTTCTTTGGATCCTTTTGAAAGAAAAGAAAAGATTCCAGAACCGATTCTGTCAACAGTGTATGGGATTGACAGCCCCATGTGAGTTACGTAGTGAAAATGCTAAGAACATACTATTTGCTTAGTACAATTGTACATTGCCATGCAGTTGCCAGCCCACTTGAGATTTCTTTTACAAGATTAATAATTCCTGAAGCATCCGCTGTAAATATCCTCGCTGTAGATGTTTCGAGTTTATAGTTTTTAATATGAACCTCTACCAGGTGTGCACACTATCGAGTATCGAACTCATGACCTTGAAAGTGTTTTTGAGGCTCCGAAAGCCATGTCTTCTTGTGCATTTATATAACAAATTTTTTTTTGGGCATGTCGGGGAGGTCAAAGCCGTATGCACGCTCTTATGTTGAACTCATGACCTTCACTTGTAAGTCGACCTCCTAACTAGGTGAACTATTGCTTATTGCGATTGTATAAGAAACTTATTTAAATGGAAGCAACTACCATTCAAATGCAAACCCCTATGTAACATGATATTTAACTAAAGAAAAAAAATTCTAGCAAACATTAAAAGCGGCAAGGAAGATGTCCAACAAGCAATAGCACAAGTAGGTAGAGGGTCAATTCACAAGTTGAAGGTCAAGAGTTCGATAACTGGGGTGTCCATCTTGTTTCGACCTCCATGTTCCCTAAAAAAAGAGATAAGAAACCCTTTAAAATGGAAAACATTTAGCTTAATTCGTACATTTTGCATTAACAATTTGGACCCCGCTCAACTTTTTCTGTGTTAAAGAAGAAATGGCGTTTCTCTGTCGCTATGTTAAAGTCTTAAGAAATTTGTTGCATTTGAGGCCCAAAGAGGCCCAACTTGTCCCCAACAGCCTTCACCCTCCAGCAACCTAACTTCCAAACACTAGCGAAAAAAGGAAACGGAGGGAGAACCAAAATCATATAGTGAGAACGGTACAAGGAAAAGCTGGACAGTAGGACCCAGTTGCAGTTCTTGTCCGAGATCCACATCAAAGGCCGGTCCTCCTGGTCCCCAAGTAGTGGCCGCCACCGGAGGAGCTACTAGCACAGCACGAACAAACACACCTAAACACATGCACACACACACATTTAGGGCATCGATTCATAAAGTTTACTGTGTTGATAGAATCCACTACATTAGTGTTGGGAAGATTAAACTCTATGTTAATTGGCAAAGTTTGAACGCTGTCGGCTACCTAATGTAACCTTCCTCCTTTGATGAAGATTGAGACATAGCTAAGAACAAGCAAACATTGGGCCTCCCCACAAACGGAGTTAGTCCCTTTCAATTTGATTCGAGAACACCATAATTTGGCGGCCTAAAGTTAAAAGGTCAGATCAACTATGACTTGCCAACTTCAACTGAGCTAATAATGTGCCTCTATTATCAAATATTCCAAGTTGTAAAGCACTGTAGGGAGTGGTTAGCCCATGCTAGAGGGAGCCTCGGCTTCTATAAAGATTCATTCACTCTCATGAATCCTTTTCTAGGGCCTCCTCCTGTGAAGAGGTAGTGAACTCTCACATGAGAACATCACATTCCAGTGAATATTCCTAAGAAAATTTCATTAGCCAACAAAACTCGCAAAAATTTATGAATATTTACTCCTAAATTAAGATCATCAAGTAAATATGTCAGATTGCTAAGGTCCGAGATCAAAATAGAGTTTGTATATCTATAATAATTTCAATCGTTACATAAGGAAAAATGCTTACCAAACATAAACATTGTTGCTCAATCGTTACACTGATAAATGAAAACATGGATCAGGTTTTATATCCTTGGACAATCTCCACTCTAAAGTGATCTAGATTGTATATATACATTTTGACATCTCGTCAACACAGAATTGAATTCTCTCAAATTGTTTAAATTGAGTTCTCCCTAGGGCTGCTTAACTTGACATGCAGTAGAGGTGAATTACCATGTTTGCTTTGGCCTTGTATAATTTAGAAGTTTGCTTCGAAAATTATGTAGAAATTTCATGCCCGAATTAGTCAACAAATAGGCAGAAATTACTCTAGTAATCAAGAATGCATGGAAAGTATGTGTTCGTATCGTTCATGTTCGGTTTGATACCTTAAAGAGCTGAACATGAACAGCGTGTGTTCGACTAAGCTTGCCTCATGAAGTTTGCCGAAAGGATGAGTTCAAAAATTGTCCGTCTCATCATCAACCCGGGGTCGAAAGTTCTTCCTCCTGCTTGGTTCATCAGCGGTTACAGTAGATCATTTGTAGGTGAAATATACATATTCCTCTAGGCAATGCCAGGATATATCTTTTGAACAAAGACTAAAATGAACATAAACATAAGTTCAAACAGGTCTGAACGAGCAAATGAAAACTTGGCATGGTATGAAATAATGAACAGTTCAATCGTGTAGCGTTTAACTTTTCTGAAAAAGTGTCAACACAAGCCACAACACATATGAAATGAACCGAACACGATTAGCATGTGTTCGGGTCGTTATTTTACTAGGCTTGCATATCCCTAACCAAGGGTTACTTCAAATAGGGTTCCAGTGATGAAATGAAAGAAGATGATTGTCACACCCACTCGTGTCACGACCACGACCCAGCCCGAGCCGATGCCACGTGGCCGCTTCTCGCACGGGTGTGATGGTAAGCAGTAACCAAATACAATACTAATTTAACTCAAACTCAATGAAATATCTATATGAAATAAATATTCATATCCAAGTTCTAAACAACACGTCCAAAATGGTGCGGGGCCCACCTAACAATAATCTCGAATAACAAGACTTTATAAATCATTTAACACTTATCATACCATCTAAAATAAAAAAGCAGCTCTATCCAACTCTTACTCTGCTCCGTGTGCCTTCGAAGTGCTAGCTTTAGGATGAGTTGTAAAACAATGGGTGAGCTCCTATACATAGCTCAGTAGAGAGGTTAAACATCTTTAAACATAAATCATACTAAAAGCATGCATAGTTTCACAATCATTTCATAACAAAGCACAATTACCTTTAAATTATGATCTCAAATTCATACGCACACACTCACACACGTGTACACATAATTAGTTACGATAATTACAGCTCATACTATGTCTGCCTTATAGGCCACGGGAGTCGTTCGGCCCTCCCTAACGTGACCTCGGTAACCCCATCCACGATGGTAACCACGCTGACTCTCACAGTAGAGTGCCTGAGAATATACCCTGTATTTGCCCCAAGCCGGATCGCCCGAGGGACCTGTAAGTCTTTATAGACCCCACACAAGTACGACTTGTATATTCACACATCATTACATTTCTAAAACCAATTACAATTCATCACATTTACAAATCATATCTACATCCACGAATATCCAAAATCAAACTCATATCCATACAACATTTAAACAACATTTAAATACCATGTTCATACAATATATGCATATCAAAACATGCTCTTTATCAATCAATGTCATAAACATGTTTTATTTAAAAAGCATATCAAATAACCCATAAATGCAAATAACATTTCATAAACATCAATAAAATATTTATCAATCATGCACATTTAAATCTATCTAAAACAAATAAAATCACTTCTAGCATGGTTCTGTAAAAGAATGCATAACCCCCTACTTGAAGGTGTGTTAAGATAAAGTCCCCAAGCCACTGGGCCACTCTAATCACCACCAAATCCTTCAATTTTAATATCTAAATAATTACAAATAATTAAAATATTAAAATTTATTTATCTACGAATCTAACGCAACAAACCGTATCCAAATCTGATCCAAAATGACCCTAAAATCAACAAAAACCCAATTTGGATCAGTTTAAGTTATCTGAGATCCAAACGGATACCTATATCCATATTTGATCCAAATTAAGTGACACAGTAGGTAGCCTATATCACTGTGTCAACACAGAAACTATAATTACTGACATGGGTCCTATTTGTAACCCAGAAACCCATTTCAAGACACAACTCAAACTTAACCTGTTTCTGAAACAAAACTCGACACGGAACCTGTTTTGACACAAAACTGGTTCTTAACATGCGACACGAGGACATGACATGAATCATTGTTGGTTCATGACATTTCGGACACGACAGAAGCACGAGAGACACGCTCAAAATGGCCGGTTTTCATGGTTTTCCGACGTCGATTTCGCCGATTTTTTACGACAATTAAGGCCGGTGATGGTCCTCAACCTATCACCTACCCTTCCTCTTCCAACCCAATCCATCAATGATTGCCGGCGGTGTTGTTTTGGCCAGAAAATTCATGAAAACAGTAACTCGAATTTGAGAAAAATTTCATGAATCTATGCTTGTTTTGAGCCGATTTTCGCGTATTAAGGCTTGTTTTCGAAGGTTTAGCATTAACCAAACAAAAGCTCTATGATCTAACTCAGTTTTGTAAGTAAAAATGAGAAATTTGACAAAAACAAAAATAGGGATTTTCTTACTGGATTCCGACGACTCTTCACATTTTTTCGGCTCGTGCGGCTACTTCCGAGACCTCTCCCCAGCAGGTCACCCCCTCTGCATCTTATATGGCCTGGCCGGTTACCTTTCTCGGCCGGCCATAAGCATCAATGCTTAGGCGTTACTGCACAGCCTGGTTGTGCAGTAACGCTCAGGCGTTACTACAATGACGACCTTTAATTCACTTCTATTAAGAAGATTACCAAGAAAAAGAACATCATGATTTCCACTTATGAGGATGAAGGATCCTTAATTCACTTCAGATAAAAAGATGTCTTCAGTTCCATCCATTTCATAGACAGCAGGATGTGGTCTGAAACTGAAAACCATTCCTTCAAGGGGTTTACTGCAATGGGGAGGGCATCTGTCTGCCATTCAGGCATGCGGTAGGTCGACTCTCATGGCCTCTACTTCCCTGTGCATGCTGCTTCCCAGCATTGGCCCCGGGAAGATATTCCTAAATTAAGTAGCTTACATGAGGTTGTTCTGGTCCCATGAAGGCCAGCTTCTCTGGATTAAACAGAAGCAACTTAGATTTTCTTTGCTCTTGATTTTGATAAGTCAAAAGCAATGGTCTTAATCTAGATCATATTAGTCCAAAAAGCGAGGTTTATGTATTCAAAACGGTTGAGGTTAGTACTCATAGCTCACCTGCCTAGGAGGCTGGGATCACAAGTTGAAGGCCCTAAGTTTCATCCATTGTAACTATGGTCGAAGTCCTAATGGAAATCCGGCTCTCAGATCTCGTGAACTTTTCCACACTCCCAGAAGGAGGAAGTGGGATTGCTCAAGTTGAAAGAATCCGGCTCTAGAAAGGGTTGTTGGAGCTAAGGTGAGTATTTCTCAATGCTTCTTTCAGATACTCGTTGGTTATGGTGGCTGGACTATAAAAGTCTATTGGAAATGGTGAATCGACTTTATTCTGGCATGAGAGATGGATTTCACCACACACGGTCCTTCTTGAAGAATGTGACGTTGAAGAAATTTCAAGGGTGCTACGCTGCAAAAGTATGTGATCATGTTGTATCTTCAAACGGTAGGTGGGATTGGGGTAAGTTCAGCCACCTCCTTCCTCCTCAAATGATTTAAAAATTAATGCAATCCATCCTCCTTAACAAACAGTTGCTGATTGGTATAGATGGAGAGAAGAGCTTAGTGGTTTTATTCGGCTCCTAGTAGTTACAGTTTTTTGGGACAGAGAGTTGGAACATCTTTTATCATTTCGGAATTTAACTTGACATCAGCCATGACCGGAATGGCTTGCCTCCTATAATCGTCTCATGGCAAATATCTTGAGAAAACACCTTTTTGGAGCTTATAATGCATGTTCTGAATGCGGAAACACATTTTGTCACTCATGTTTTGGGAGACTGCTGCATCATCTGGAAGGCTTGGTTGGGAATCATCGCTCCAAATCCACAAATCTGGTTTTTCACTGTGCCCCTCATAGTGATTGAAGGGCAACCTGACCGATGTCACCACTTATATCGCGAGCCCAGAAATGGAGATTGATTTTCGAAACCTGTTGTTGGTTTCTGAGGAAGTGGCGGAACAAACGTCGTTATTGATGGAGAACCTTTCTCTATGAGGCATCATTTGATCATCACTAATTACGTTGAGATGTTGGCGAGGAATTGGCGTAAAATCAACACACCGGGCAAAGACAGCAATAAACAATCCCTGCTTCGCTCCTTGTGGAGACCTTATGGAGTTACATGGACAGATTGTGCCTCATGAATGGTCAAAGGTTTACAACCTCATGCAGCGTATATCGGCGTTCCCTCACCAAGGTTGAGCGGCGAAATACATCAGCCACCACCAAACTATAGCTTAACAAAAAAAATCCAAAATCCATGTAACCGACCCCAACCAGTATAAACCAACCTCATCTAGTATGAGATAATTGTTGGTGTCTTTTCTGTTACAACCGGAAGCCGAAGCTGTGCACCCACAAAGAATCAAACCCCCAACTGCATCAAGGGCATCATCACAGATCCCTGCGGTTGAGCTATACCGCTCCGGGTGCAAATTTACCGCAAGTTGCTACTCATTTGTTATTAAAGGATCGTATGGCCGTATTCTTTGCACGCCTCTTGATAGTAGTAACTTCTGGGGGTCGGCCCTCCCATGAACCAAAAGAAAGAAAGGAAAAAATCAAATAGCGCGAGAATGCCAAGAGAACTAGCCAATGGAAAAAGCATCTTCTATTGACTACATTGCACACAAGCACGCACGCACTTCATAAGAATCGAAATGAACCGCGTCATAGTTACCAACAAGAAGACTAAGAAGAAAATTCCAAGTTGACAACCGCAAAGAGGTCAAGCTTTGCTTTCCACAGACTGCACACATGTTGGCATATGGGAAAGCACAAGCTTTTACCTGCTACCTTTTTTTCAAAGGCTATACACAAAAGGAATTCTTTACAGAGTTTTCTACTAAAAACCCAGTATCATATTTCTACTCCCACAGCTGAATAATCAAGAAAATATATGAAGTGAAGAGTCAGAAAAGTAACTTGGTTTACAGGAGGTATAAAAACCAAGATCCTTAATGAAACAACACATTCGAGAGCCACATCAAACAGAAAACAAGAAACATAACCAAAATGCACTACCAAAATGCACTACAATGTGTACTATGACCCTGCAGCGGCGGCCTCCCTTTCATGGTGCCTGTTTCTCTTGTTGAGGTTTTAATTTGCAAAAGGGCATTGTCTATCATACAATGTACATCGCATGAGAGAGATAGAGAGAGATTATTATCAACCAGTAACGGAAGAAGGTTCTGATCTCCTGATCACGCTATTGATCTCCATCTCCTTCTGCCTAAGAACCAGCAGCATCCTCTCATTCTCAAGCCTCATCCTCTCATTATCCAACTTCATTCTCTCTAGCTCTCTCTCTTTCTTTCTGCTAAACTTCTGCCACTTGAATCTCTGTTTGTCCAACTCGAAAGCCTGGGATTGATATCTCACTTTCTGATCCTCAAGCATCACAGACCGATTCTGAATCCACTGCCTTTGCTCCCACACTGACTTCCCACCATCCTGTAACACACTGGCCAATTCTGATTGCAGTTGCTGCTGCAATGGAGACAAACAAGCAGTACCACCACAACCACCGCTTCCATTTCGCCGGAGCCGTTTTGCCAGAGGCCCTTTATCAGTGTCATCCTCGCCGACCTGGTAATCATCTCCATCACCAACATCATCATCCTCTTCATCGTCGTCATCATCGTCACTGACACCATTATCATCGTCATTCTGGTTGTCGTCTGTCGCTTTTTTATTCCCGATTCCTTCGTGGAAGCAAAGCTGCCCATGAGGCCTCCCGAGATGCGATTGCTGTTGATTGTGTGAATTTTGTTGTTGCTGAAGAGGAGACGGCTCAGCCTCGCAAGTTTGGTGGCCGTCGGCGCAGCTAGTGTGATAAGCACACATCTCTCTGAAGAAGAGATGCTTCGAATTCAAAAGCTTCCTTACTTCCTCCTTCATCTTAGGCGATATGTGATCCATGGTTTCGAGCAAACTCTGATTCTCTACCACTTTGCAAGCCGTCCCTTTGCCGACGATATCATTCACTCTCTTGTATCTCTTATTAAGATCATTGAATTTGTCCTCGCATTGCTGAGGGGACACGTAGTAACCCTTCTCCAGCATCGCCCTTGACACAGACTTCCACTTCCCCTTCTTCTGCAGCAATCCAGATGCACCACCGGCACCGTGAAGTTTCTTCTTCTCCCCACCGGGACCCGATTCCCCGGCATCGTCGCCGACAAAGAAGACGACCATGATTAGCAGCCTGACCATATCATCCGTCCACTTCATCCTCTGCCACGGGGAGACCCTCTTCCCGCCGCGACCGTCACCGGTGGCACCCCCGTCGTCTGCAGCGTAACCGCTAGCCGTATCTTCCTCATCGCTGAAGGAGGAAAGCTGCTGCTTTGGAGCGGTCACAATAGGTTTGGTGGCCATTGAAACACCGTAAGGTGGCTGCTTAGGCGGTGGTTGTTGGTGTGCGTGGTGGTCGGAATTGGAACCGTGGTTAAGGAAGGAGGCAAAAGGAGGTACGTGGTGGGGTTGTTGGAGGTGGTGAGGGGGCGGTGGTTGTTGGTGCGGAGGCATTTCCAAGCCTAGCATTCCAGGAAGTATTGTGTTATTTTCCATCTCTTTGTTTCTTAGTTTCTTCTATTTCCTACCCTAATAATCAAACCACGCCCAGATTCTAAGGTCTGCAAATATGATTTAACCTACCATTCACTAGCAAAACGGGGTGTCACAAATCCACATGTCAGATGGTTTTTGGTGTTCAAAACAGGATACTATTCGGTGAGTTCCTCTGTTGTAGTACTAGCTTCTATGGTAGTTCCCTTCACATATGATTATGCCCTTCAGCAACAGAGCGGGGTGTCACAAATCCACAACCCAGATGGTTTTCTCTGTTCAAAATAGGATGATGTTTGATGGTTTTCTTCCGGGTGCTAGATTGTCACACACACACACACACACAGAGACAGAGAGAGTCTTACATGTTACATGGTATACCTTGGGTGTCCATTAACAGCCTCTGTTGCTTCATCTCCACCAAAATCTTGCACTTTGTGTCCAGAGAGAGAGAGAGAGAGAGAGAGCTCTATAAGAAGGATAGGCTTGAACCAAAAAGAAAACCGATTCATGCGAATCCACTCGCTTTATCAAATGGAGACTTGGAGAATACGGTGAAAGGTTAGACTTCAGCGAAGATTGGGTTATGAGAGAGAGAGAGAGAGAGAGAGAGAGAGAGAGAGAGAGAGCATTATGTTTGTGCCTGCCCATGGTTTTTCGGCCTCGGTCCATAGTAACGCAAAACCGGCGAACGCAAAACCACTACCTTCTATTCTTACAAAGACGAAATACCATTTTCTGCACTAATTGGATGGAATTCTGTGGTTTCGCTGATTCACATCGTACCACTGGCCCATTTATTAAGGAATCTTGAGACCAACACGTCCCCTTCCCCTTGTTTGTTTAATCCAAAGAAATAAAAGATACTCAACTCAAGTTGAGGCTAAAAGTACAAATTGGTCACTATATGTGCTAAAAAATTTAGTCCTAAAACCACCTATGATATACAGTATTCATTTCTGATTTAGGAATATATGTTATAGTATAAGTTATGGTGTGGAGGGTCTAAATCCAAATCTAAAACCATTGGAAATGTGATTAATTCTCTAGAACGTAAGTTTTACTTCGTGGGATGCGACTAAGTTCGGGTCAAGGAGTTTTAAGCGGTTAAGGATGCAATTAAGTCTCACCAGCTAATTAGATTTCTGGATTTACAAATTAAATAATACTACTGCTGATGTACATGGAAATAAAATTGAATTTACGTGAGTATGATTAGTGTTGCATTAATATTTCTATGTTGTGCTTTGCTATTTGTTGAACATCATGTGGCGTGTGCACGGATGACTTCTTGCTTTGTTCAAAGGTGGTGATTTTGCTTTGATTTCCATCAAGAAAATGACATATCTGTTTCTTTTGTTCATTCAACAAAAGGAAAGGAAAAGATGAAGAAAAAACAACGTAGGGCTAGTACTAAAATAACCAAACTGCACACAACAAGCAATAGCTCACTTGAATAGTGGGTTGACTCACATTTGAAAGTCATGAGTTCGAAACCGGGGTAATGCATCTGGCTTGAACCTCCCCATTTTATGAAAAAAAAAAATTGCTCGTGTTTGACTTGGTTCAACTTGTAATGAGTTTGGTCGTGTTCGGTTCCTGGAGTAGTTGAACTGGCTCCTTACAGTCACAGTGTTTTCAGTTGGGCACGACTTCTGTAATCTCATCTGGGTAACTGTATATATAGTTGTTATGTATACATACTCTAGAAGCCTATTAGCTGAATTAATTGGGTGTGATATTCTAATTAAATTATCCAATCCTTCAAGAAAAGTTCAACTAATGAGCTGAACCAGAACTAGATTAGAGTTGACAAGCAGTCATGAACTGGCCCTGTTTGGTTTGTTTGGGTGATTGGGGATTTTCTAGCAAACAGCCATGAGCTGGGTCTCACCTGAGAAAAATAGTCCATTTTCTAAGAAACATATTGGTACTTAGTCCAGAAAGCAATTTCTAGCCCAATTTTGAATTGCATCCCATGTAAGGATAGGAAAAGCTTTCTCACCTGCTGTTTTCAACTTATGTAAATTCGTTCAAACTTCCTCTGACTGCTTACAAATTCTGCATGTTCTTATAACAACTTTCATACAGAAAGTCTCGAGTTCGATTCTCATGAGTGGCGACTCTCTATACAAGCTGAAACTTAGTATAGGCTCAGGTTAAGAGCCATAGCTTCAGACTGTTATTCTAGATTGTCCCAACCACTCAAAAGATAGTTTATTTATTATAGTTATAAATAAAAAATAAAACTTGAATCCATCTTTTAAAATTGTTTAGAAACATAGGGTGGTGGCTATCTCCGTTCTGTGGGCTTGACTCAGACGGACGTGAAGTCAAATGTACATGGCTGACTTGAAATTCAAAATTTATCGACTCCCGTCGAATCTCAAGGCAAAGTCAACTTTGTTCTTGAGTCATGCTCCTTCCACGAAGTATAAGTGCACGTTGATGTCAATCATAGACGTAAATGTTGAGTAACCAATATGGGCAGTGGTTCAATTGATTTACAATCTGAGACATTAACCGCTACAGGCGATCTAATCTTTAAACACCAATCCATCAATCACAAGAAGTTTTGAAAATGTTATAAGGTCAAAGTGCACGAATGAAGTTTGAGTTTTAGGTGGCTTGAAACATCAGTTCAGCTCATAATATACCACTAAATAATTCCACATAAGCCTCGAAAATAGCAACTTATAGGGCTCGGAGACGAACCGACCCGTGCATGGTTTCACTGTGTTTGGCTCTGTAAGCTTGTTTACGTTTGGTTTGTGAATTACAGGAATTCAACATCAGCTGGCTCGTTAAGCCGCTCCAGCTGACTTGACTTGTATAAGTATATATATATATATATAGGGCTCGGAGACGAACCGACCCGTGCATGGTTTCACTGTGTTTGGCTCTGTAAGCTTGTTTACGTTTGGTTTGTGAATTACAGGAATTCAACATCAGCTGGCTCGTTAAGCCGCTCCAGCTGACTTGACTTATATATATATATATATATATATATATATATATATATATATATATATATATATATATATATATATATATATATAGCATTTTTCTGTACATAGTTAAGGTTGGTAAATGAACCGAGTTGTTGTGGTTGGGCTCAGTTCAGCTCATGTTGAATTAATCCCTGGTCAGTTCATTATTTAAATGTGCTGAACACGAGCCAACTTGTAAAGCTTTAAGAGCCGAACATGAACATTGTGCATTCGTGGCTTCACGTGGATGAGCTTTCACACTGAAGACGCACGATTTTGAGTTGGTGAACAAGAGATGAGCAGCCCCTATCAGGTACGTGCAGCCCGTCGATCAGCCCTAGAAATAGATGGAATAACTTTACACACATAATAAATAGGTTTTCAACTAGATTTGTGAATTTTATTTTCTAAACTACACACATATATACAAACACAACAATTTTATCTTGAATGAGCAGCTCGTTCAACTATTCTAACTTGGCATGTCTTTGGTTCGTGCTCAGTTTGGTTCAAACAAACAGTCAGTAATTTAAGTTGGAGAAGAAGCTAGAAACATCCATTCTTCAGTTCTTTAGCTCAGTCCATCCCGCTGCTCATGTGCAGGACAAGTTAGAGGCCGAGAAAGCTCAGGAAGAGGGAAGTGGGCAGAACACTCCATGGACAGCTACAAGGGCACTTCTTGCATCATTAGCCATAGTATATCATATTACCTTCTAAATGCAAAAGAAATAAAAGTTATGATGTACATGAAACCCAAATTAGAGCATAGATGAAGAAAAATACGGCTCGACCTCCTGATCAATTGTTGGTTTCTTCTCGCGCGGAAGACTACCTGCATAAAAAGAAAAAGAGGCGGAGGTTCATCAACTATATACAACACTTGAAACCATTCAACGTTTCCATGGCGAAGATCGATCTTCAGGGTAAAACATGAATGCGCAAGCCTAATCGTCCCACCGCTTAAGCCCGCAGGAAGGGTCTGTAACACAGGGCTTCTGCTAGCGACACCATTGCTTGCAACCTTGGTGATATCACATGAGCTATCATGCAAATACAAAACACAAAACAGAGAAACAATGAAACCCTTTAAAACATTCACCTTGATTACACCATCCTTCGGCAGTGAGGACACAGATAGGCGATGATGCATCACTCAGGTACAGTAAAGTATCATCATCCGTGTGCTGGTACCCTTCTGAAGCAATTAGATCAGCATAGCTTATACCCAAGTCTAGCAGCTGATAATCCTGTGTATAACAACTCTGATCCCTGAGTTGAATCTTTCAAATTCTCAATGATGGTTTCTCCATCACAACGCCCACACAGTGTGGCCTATCTTTCAAATCCTGTGTATAACAACTCTAGCAGCCGACACCTCAGTTAGAGATTCTAGTGTTTCTGCTTCTCTGTCATTTGTTTTCCTTTTGTTGATTCTGCTAGCTGAGTACAAATTGTTCCTGGACGTTTATATGACAGGCTGCAGTTGTTGCGGATGGCTCAGTTTCACCTTGCCCATCAATGGGCATCGTCATACCGTATCTACAAATAGAGCTGTTACCATCACTACCGGAGCTGGACTCATCAGATCCTATGACAAGTTTGGAATATATGCCTCCATTAATTCTATTTGAACCAGAATCCTTCGTTTCAAGTGGAAACTTACAGGCATAAATGTACGTGGAAGATTCAATGCCTTCCGGTTCAAACCTCAAAGGCCATTCCTTACATTTCTCCAAGGATCGAATTATACATTTAAGCTTTGATGATGGCAGAGTCAAGTGTTCTTCCAACTTTCTTTTCTTGCTCCAGTCAATGACAATAAGAGAGGGTGATGCACCATTGTAGCCAGCACTGCATCCATTGTCCAAAAGGGAAAAAGATCTCGAGTCCCAACTACTCTTGAAGGTGCCATATGAAATAAGGAGCTATATTTGAAAAGCAAGAGAGGTCACCTCCAGGATTTAGAAAACCTATTTAAGATCAGTGTAGAAGGTTGTGGATGTGTAGATGTGAGAACTGTGCAATTCAATCTATCTGTGTCTGTTAATCCACCAGTAATAGATACACCAGATGGTTCCTTTGTACCTATAACATTGCATTTTACAGACAAGTAGGCTACCCATCAAACATGTGTACATGATGAATAGGAATTGTAAAGTTTTACCAAAACCAAGTATTCTTCCACATAATGTGCATCTGCTATATGGATTCTTAGGAGCAATGTGATCGGGTCTGTGTCTTACCCGCATACAAATAAAAAGGAGCAATATCTCGCTTTGTGGTTTCCTTCCAGTACTTTATAGGCAAGAATGTGGACCTCTTTTGTAGCACACATGTCCCAGCTTCTCATACACAAGGTCACACCCCAGGTTATGCCTTGGGGTCATGTGCCACATCAGCGAGTCAACTTATATATTCCAGATTGGAGCTCCAAACAGAAACCTAGTTGTCCAAATTACCTTAAACATGCTGGCCCCCTCTCTTGTCTTCTGTTGATGTCGAATCACGTTTTCCTTGTTTTACCACACATTTACTTTTTCCTTGTTTGCAGATGCCGGGAAACTGGTTCTCAACCTTTCATAATGAAAATTTAAGGGAAAGGTTCATCTTAATATGGAGAACCTTTCACCACCAACCAAGCAATATCACATACATATTGGGGCGGATCCATAGTCAACGGATTTCATACTTCTATGCAATGATTAACTTTGGGTTTGAAATACAAAGAATAAGAGAACATATCTTATCCTTAAGAAATTACAAGATTCAAAGTTTCAAACCATCCTTGACTAATGCAGATGGAGTCTTTCTCATTTAGACATTTACTGATGAAAAGGTTAGGAAAAAGTTTCATCATGATAATGGAGAATTATCACCAATAATCAAGTAAGACCATATACACATTTGAGAGGAAGTTATAGTTGAGGGATTTCATGCTTTTATACAATGACCAACCATGTGGTTTGAAGTACAAATTATAAAGCAAACATAACTTCTCCCTAGGAAAAGTGAAGGTAGCTCATCTATCAGATGCGGACAGAGCAGTTCTGATACACCAAATGCAGTGAGAATCAGGTATCCTAGTATTTAGAAAGTAGAGGGTAACCACAGCAAACTCAAGGGCTGGAGAAAACAAGCTCTCTGAATAATCATCAGCCAGTACAACATCATAAAATAGTCAGCAATAGTTATTGAAAGCTCCTGAAAGCTACTATGTAACTCAACACATCATCCAGGTTTGCTAAAGTTGGGAGATGCATCGGGTGTATTTTTTGGCATCACCCAAGAGAAGCACATATATCATGAAAAGGCAAGAACTAGACCACAATATATTTGGGCAGTTAATCATCAGAGCATGCAAAAGATGCATCTGTCGCAGAAATAAAAGCATCGAGATTGATGTGTAGCCATACAAGGAAAGGATAGAGTCATCTTGTTGCAGAAATAAAAACATCGAGATTGATGTGCAGTCATACAAGGAAAGGATAGACTCGTATTGAACTCACATTCCAAGTAGGCAGTGCAAAATATAATTTAAATCGATAGAGCTGCTAACTTTTTGTAACTAGTACAAAGTAGGAATACCAATTCAGCACAGAAAACTATAACTACTATGCACAAAGAGCAATAGCCCACCTGGCTAAGGAGTTGTCACAAATTAAAGGTCACGAGTTTGAGACATAACGCATGCATTGGTTTCAGTCTCCCCATTGAACCAAAAACTACGACTCCTATGTCCACGAGATCAGTTTTCAGTTTCATTAGCAAACCACGACAGAAAGATGTACCGCTGTATGGATCGAGCAATTCCTTCCATCGTCCACAAATAGCCTATCAGATTACTTTTTGGGAACTGAAACTAGATCTAATACCAATATATTTAAGTTCTGATGTCACCCAACAATGAGGAAAAATGCCTTGTTCCCTATCACTCTTTTCAAAATTCCATTCGTCTCAAACATTGGTCACATCCCTAGCCATGATCACCAGAACTTAAATGCTAGACTTGGTAAAATGTAAATTTAGATGATCCACAGTGACAGTAGTTGTTAGAATCTACTCATAATCTTTGTTACCTTAAAAAGGTATTCAATTATGGTAATTGGTAATTCTCTATGGAAAATATGCATACATTCGCTGCCAAATTTCAATTTTATGAAAGGACACAGAAAGACATGCAAAAGGTTATTCTAGAAGTAGCATATAATTTTTAGCCAAGTTATGTGTTTACTAAGGAATTTGACAAATAATTATTTGTAATAACTAGAACTTCAATTCACTATAGTTGCTTGCAGTAAAGACAGTGTATTGGATAGTTGTGGTAGTTGGCCTTCACATTTGACATAGCTGTTTCTGCATGCAAGACTTTTCTGGTTGTTGAATGCAAGTTGGTGCGCTTCTATACTTTCGAAATGTGCTTGATAGGATGGTTTCTGTTCTTCAACCCATTACACGTTCTTTTCAAACTGCCTTGTTAACCTTTGTCTATGATATTCTTTCATGAATTTTAACCATCATCAAACCATATGATCGATCAGATCCTTAAGTTTTTCATTTTCCTTTGAAAGAGAAATTACCTGCTAAGATTATTAAAGTTGCAGACGGCAAAATGCCACAAAGAACCAAGATTCAATACGTTTTACCTTGTCTTGTGACCTATTTTATTTTATTTTATTATAAAACCTTTTTTATTTATTATAAAATTAATAACTAAAATGCAATAGAATACGGCCTTGCTTCACTAGAGTGAAAGCATAGACCATTGACCCACATGGCATGACCCTCGAAGCCCGACCCATGATCATACCAGTGTTTCCAGACTCAAGATTCATGAGAGGGTCGACCGTGCCTCATGAATGCCATGCAACTTAAGGTGAACCATTGAGGCATAAAATAGCCTGTTTCATGAATCACCACAAAGTTATATGGAGAATGATTTGATCCTCGTTGACCCTTAGGGTGTGTTTGCTTTAAACTGCGACTCTTAGGTTGTATCTTATTTGAATTGTAGGTATGGTCCTACATGAACTTATAGCCATAGTTTATTATTTGATTCACGTGTAGATTGAACACGAGAGAAAGAGTTATTCGGGTTTTCATGTGAAAATCGTGGTCGTTCATGTGATCCATTTTCTCCTAGTGACTCTAAGTTGAGCCAATGAAACTATAATTTCATATCAATAACAAGTTTTCCATTCAATGAACAACGAAACTTGAAACTGCAAGCACCAAAAATTAAGATTCAATTCCCCTAAAACCACGAATTGAACACATCCTTAATGACCTTATGAAAAGTATCATGCACACCTTACCAAGAACGACTTCAATGGTGAGGCGGGTTCAATTGAAATGGTTCTAGCTGGTAAGATGCAGCTCTGGTACGGGTTATGGGTTCTCAGAACCTCGGAGTGGGTAGAGTAGAGAGAAGCTGTGCAGGAACTTTTCAAGTGATGTTCGGTTGAGAGGAGAGAAAATCTGCTCCACTCATTAGCATCCCTAGTTATAGACAACCGGTTTCTCAACTGGCTCATCAGTCTCATGTGTGAGCACTTGGTTCTAGCAGGTTTATTGGGCAAATACAGAACTAGGTGCCATCCATCAGCAACCGGGACAGGTTAACTGGGTCACTCAGACAAGCAGGCTAAAACAAGCTTCGGAGTCGTATACAGAAACCCAGATGGCCTTAGTTGGGGTCGTCCCGATCGTTAATCAAACCTAGCCATGGCTGGCAGAACGGTGCATACATGATACATCCAAAGTGAAAATAGTAGAAAAGAGCCACAAGATGTTTGAGATTTGTCGCAAACTTTTGCAGCCAGCAGGCTTTCAGACCGGACCTGCTCTTAACTGGTGCAATTGTCCCCTGATCGACTTCGTTAAGATCTGCATCATAAATGAGTTTACATAATACTGGAAACACAATACAGGGCACCGCAGAGAAGACCCTCGACGGTCGCCGTGATTTTTACTCAAATGAAACACTTTACCGTTCAGTGAACCAAGGGGAGAGCCAGTTGTGAACTGATTTGCAGAGGGACAGTTTCAGACTTTCAGTGGCATCGCCATCACTGTTCAGATATGCTGCACTCCAAGATGGTCACGTACAGAGGAGAGCACCATAGACTCATTCCTCTCTCTTTCTCCATTTGATCACTCCAAGATGGATATAAGAAACCCTAAATGCACTCCAGGGCTCGTCCATACAAAAACAGCTGGATCAGGTAAATAACCACCAAATCGTGTAAAGTTGGTAGTTCAAACCACAAAGGATCACGAAACCGATTGCAAATAACAAAAATAAATAAATAACCTTGTCAGTCAATCACGGAAGATTGTTCGTAGAATGACTTTATTATCTTTCCTCGAGAAGTAATTACTCATTCAAATAAAAAATCTATAAATTGCAAAATCCACAACTTTAAACTCAACTGCATACATGAAAGACGACTACCATTTCTCTCTACGTTTGTTAGATTTGAACACGAATCGCCAGATTTCAACAGGTGGTACGAAGTCAAAACGCATGATCCACAAAATGCAAGTAATGCAGCGGCACCAAATGGCGCTAGAATGCTCAAACGTGGCCGCTTCTACTGAATGATCATCCCAAGAAAAACTCATGGCCGCGAAGTTCATTCCCCCACACATCAAGGAAATTCTTCATAAGTCATATCAGACGACAACAACAGAAAGATCTCTAACGTAGCTTTTCTTTTTGGTATTTGTTTGTGTGTGAGTGAGAGAGAGAGAGAGAGAACGAATGCTCGGATTAAGTCGTCAGAAGAAAAAATTACATTCATCAGATGACAAAAAGAAAAAGGGTGGTAGACAAGCTCGAGAGAAAAAAGGAGAAGGGAAGAACAAAAGCAGAATGCTGATTCTAAGAGTGGGGGTTATCTACACAGCGACACACACATATCAGAGATCAAAGGGTCCCTAACAGTAAAGGTTAAAAGAACGAATGGGGCTGCATCACCACTTGAGGATGAACCAATCACGCCCAAGTATTCAGCGGGCGTGGCACCGGAGCGAAAAGGAGCTCAAGATCCGGCGGGTGAAAGTAGCCGTTCCGTGGCGGGATGACCTTCACTCCTCCGGAAGACACCGCCTTCTTCCTCGGAGGAGGTGGCGGGCAAGGCAAGGCCGTCGGAATCATCGCGTGCTTCGGCGTAGAGCAACCAGCTTCCTCCTCGAATTCATACGCTTCCATCCCCATTGAGAGAGAGAGAGAGAGAGAGAGAGAGAGAGAGAGAAAGATTTTGAAACGAAGATTGGAGGGAGATTCCGGATGGATTGCTTTTATAAGGGAGAGGGAGAGAGAGAAGGTCCGTTTGGGAGGGTGGAAGCTTACGGAGGAAGCTTTTCTTGTGGAAGGCTGGTGGTGGAAGTTGCCGTGGCGGTGGCCCTCTAGCGCTTTCGGGGCCCACTTTCCCCTGCTTTGCGGACCCACTCGCCCACCAACCTTAGCGGACAGAGGAGAGGCGGTGCTGCCTGCTGACCACGACTTACGTGGCTTACCCGCTTCGGTATGCCGACGGGTCGGATCAGATCCAAGATATACCACGCATGACCCAATCTTGACCTTAATCTTCACTTATTTGCATGTAAACCACCTATATTAGTCTTGTAAACCAGCACCGGGAGAGCTTTACCCCCCTAAGGAGCCGACTCGGGATCATTCGAGGTAAGGGAAGTTAAGACGCGAACTCATGACCTTCAACATGTGAGTCAACGCCCTTGTCATCCAACACACAGCAGCACTTTCCTGCAAGATAATAACGTGTTGAATATCTGTGATTGGATTTGAACCCACAGAACTTAATTTTAATTATTTAGATAATCCAGTTACATTTTATATGTAAATCACCTGATTCATTGGATTGGATTTGAGTTTTGATGCAAATCCAAAACTGGAATCAAACCTAGTAGTGACCGCCAACTTTTTACCACTAACCCGGAATGGATTTGAACCCGATCCGTTAACATGCCCAATGTATCCAACGCGTTTTCACTAACAACGCGGCGCGAGGAAAAGTAGTCTTAGTCGGTGGGCAGATTAGCGCGGGAAGATTTGGAGGGAGGGATGCGTTTGAATCTGGACCGCTGGTAGTTTCTCGAATGCCCTTTCAGTCAACGGTTTTTTGAGTCAAAGGACGAATAGGGGCTCCTCGATGAACTTGTGGCTGTGAGAGGAAGGGAGAGGTGGAGGTAGACGTTAAGTTCGTCCTAGGACAAAATTGATGGGGGTGTTCTCGTAATTGGAAAATGAGAGAGCTCGCTTTCCCCTTTCTGGTGGAGGGATTGCCCACGTGTTAGGAAGTGGGCTACGTGGCGCTAACCAGGTGGGCGTGGTGAACGTGGGAATGTTGCGTGTCATAATGACCTCCGTGCTGGATCCAGCGTGGCATTGCGACCAGTTTGGATCGGATGTTGAAGCGAATCTAGTCCAGTGAGAGCCAGCCAGTAATTCAAATAAAACACATGAATTGAGTATTAAAAAAGATCAAAACCTGAACATCAAAATCAATGATTCTGATCTGGATCGGTCTGAATCTGGTTCATGTAGATAGCACCACTTAATGTGAAAAAGAACTTGGATTTTGGTCTCAACTTGCTTGGCTGTATAACATCCGGATATGGGTCAACTTCAGGTCTGGTTCCAATTTCTGATACAATCCTGGGACTAGAAAACCATAACCACCAAAAGACTTGTAACCATCGACTCTAGTTCCAGATCCAATTTGGTTTCTTAATAGGTGGAACTAGAACCGAACCGGTTCGGGTCGGATTCAACCTGCACTGGATCCAAATCTACTTCTAGCTAGAAGTCTTTGGAAGAAAATGCCAAAATACAAGAAACAAATTTTGTTACAGCGAATACCACAATAGGAGACAGTTATTTTCAATTACAATGAAATTATGAACTCATTTTCTTAAAAAAGATTGTACCAAACTCTTTTTTGGTTCCAAGTAAAGAATTTTTGGCTTCATTTGCAAATCTATATAGCTCTTATTTGGCCGACTGACTTTGCTCTTCTTTCCTTTGGCGATGCTTCCTTGTTTTCAGATTTGGACCCGCAAAGAGCTTCGATTAGTAATTTGGCTTGAGGCCGCAGCCTCACCTGTATGTTGGCCGGTTCCGGTTACACCAAACCTAGCACTGAGACTGAACTGGCCTCTCTGGGTTCCGGTCCAAGTCCTGTTCCCCTTCCTTGAGTTCTAGGTTTGGTTTGGGTCCAGTTTTAGGCTGGTTTCAGTTACATTAGAAAATTTCATCGATGAAAAATGGGACCTTAAAACTGAAAAAGGAAAACAACTGAGAACCACTAGTTTCCCTTTGGTTCCTTGAAAGGTGGAATTGGAACCGAACCACAGGGACCTCAAGTTCCAGTTCCGGTTCTAGGTGTGATGGGATCCGGTTAAACCTAATGAGCTGTGTCCAAACCGGACGCATCTACCGGCATGTATTCCAAAAACAGCGCTTTGAGCGGGGCTGGTAAATTGGCAGCCATGTGAACTGAAGAATCTGTCTGTGTTCAACCCGGTTCCCATACAAACTAGTTTTGTGTTTGTAAATTTGCCAAAAGATATGTTTGAACACGTACGAAAGCTGTTTGCCAGTTCATGCCAAGCCAACTTACAACGTGATGGGCGGAGCTCAATCTCGTCTTTGCGTTATTGTAAAATGAATATGATCACCTGGAGAATCAAACAGAACTGAGAAGGTTTACACGAGATCATGATGAGATGAATTCTCACGAAGCTGGTAAAACTGAACCCAATGTATTTTTTTTTTAGTTACAAGAGGAGGCCGAAGCCTAACACCCACCACCCTCTGGGAGTCGAACTCCACACTAGCAGTACCAGCGCTAGAGCGCCCTGCTGTTGAGCTAATTTAATGCTCTTGGTGCGAACCCAATGT
Source organism: Brasenia schreberi (assembly GCA_036023115.1). NCBI lineage: Eukaryota > Viridiplantae > Streptophyta > Magnoliopsida > Nymphaeales > Cabombaceae > Brasenia > Brasenia schreberi. The sequence goes on along the minus strand of JAYKKT010000079.1, from coordinate 27,084,848 downwards.
ATTAAGGTTACAAATTAACCAAACATGATCGAGTTAGAAACGAGCCAAAGTGGCTAACCTACGATACAAGCTGCTTGGTCCGTTTCATCAAATCTATCTGGATAATGGTTTTGTTTTTGCTTCTTTTTCTTTTTTTTGGTACAACGGGAGGCTGTAGCCAGGTATGCATACTCTAAGAGTTGAACTTGCAATCTACAACAGGCAAGTCAAGAGTACTAACAAGTGGGCTAACACCCTGAGTGCAAATTCAAATCCAAAAGTAGACATGGCCGGTTTCGAACCGGCCCAGCAGTTCCAACAAAACCGGACCGGAATCAAACCTAGAACCAAAGAGGACCTGGTTCGGTTCCACTTCCAGCTTATGTGGAACCAGAACTAAAACCAGCAGTTTGGAACAGCTGATTCTATATTTTTTAATATTTTATTATAATTAAAAAAAATTATTTTTTCAGTTACTAATAGTTTATGAGCTAATCAAAACTGGAACCAATCCAATCCTAATTCGATTCTGATTTATAATTCCAGGAAAACCTGAATCGGTCATGTCTATCCAAAGGTATTGCCATGCAAGAAATCATCTCATTGTGAGGCCCCACAACCCACACAAGTAAGCCTAATGTATTCACACATTATTACATTTCAAAACAAATTCTAATTCATCTCATTCACAAATCATATCTGGATCAACAACTATCCAAATACATATCTATACAATATTTAAATACCATGTTCATACAAGATATCATATCAAAACATGCTCTTTATCAACTAAAGTCATAAACAAGTTCTACTTCAAAAGCATACCAAATAACCCTTAATTGCGAATATCATTTCATAAATATTAATAAAATATTTATCAATCATACACATTTAAATCAACCTAAAACAAGAAAATCACTTATAGTATAGTTCTATAAATGAATGCATAACCCCACCAGAAGGGTTACTAAGATCCAATCTCCAAACTGTTGGGTTGCTCTTATCACTACCAAATCCTCTAATTTTAATCTCTAAACAATTATAAATAATTAAAATATTAAAATATATTTAACTACAAATCTAACACAATAAATCATATCCAAATCGGGTTTCAAACGATTTTAAAATCACCCAAAACCCAACCTAGACCCATTTAAGCTATCTTTGATCCGAACTGATACCTGGATCTATATCCGATCCAAATTGAACGACACAGTAGGTAGTATGTGTCTCTATGTCGACAAAGAACCTAGAATTATTAAAATGGATCATGTTTTTTACCATAACTTGTCTTAAGACCCGACCCGAGCCTAACCTATTTCTAACACAGAACCCAAAACCTAATTTTGACTTATTTCAACACAAAACCGTTATTGTAACACACGACACAAGAACAAAACATGACACAATATGTTTCAAGGTGTATGGGACATGATACATCGTGTCGGTCATGACACAACACAAGAACCAGGACATGCCCAAAAAGAGATTGGTTATCTTGGTTTCCTGTTATCAATTGTGCCGATTTCCGATGACGACCAAGGCTGACGGTGGTCCCCAACCGATGGCCTACCTCCCTTCTTCTAATCTAATCCAACATCGGTCAATGGCGATAGTGTTTTGGCCAGAAAATTCATGAAAAATAGAAACCTCAAATTTAAGGAAAATCCATAAATCTACATTTGTTTTCAACCGATTTTCGAGTATTAAAGCTTATTTTCGAATGTTTAGCATGAATCAAGTAAAATCCTTTGATCTAACAGAGATTTAACACAAAAAATGAAGAAAACAGAAATATAAAAATGAGAGAATCTTAGTGGATTCTGGTTGACTACTCGTCATCGTCCTACCGGCTTGTCCAACTCACCTCGATGTTGCTAACCATGGCAGTCCTCTTATAGAGCTCACCACGATGGTAGCATGCACGAAAATAACACTTACCCTTTTCGTGGGCTGCCAACAATGCCCGACATTTCATTCCAGCAACGCCCACTTTGGGCATTTTTGTTTCTCAGGCCCGAGTGGGTCTGGATCCAGACCGCTCCAAACTGCTACAATATATATATATGCCGTGACCTTGATTTTCAAACAAGAAAATGGACAAGATTCAAGTGACGAATATGAATCTTGAGAATTTGATTGAGTGTATCCCAAGTTCGTTGATACTGCATGTTTGGAGAAAACAAAAGATGAACCGAGACAGATTATAAAGTACAATCGCCTTGAAGAAAGCCCGTACAAAGTTAAGTTAAAACTATTCTTAAAAAAAAGTAAGAACACTAAAAACAAAAAAGTTGATATTGTGTTTGATTAATTCAACTAGGCTATTCTAGAGACGACAACAGTTGAATCCGTCTTTTATCATGTTTACCAACTGTTATTATTGTTACCTCGTGCTTCAACGCTTTCTATATTGTGAACCTAAATTACCTTGTGTTATTGTCAACAACAACCCAGCTTGTGTTATTGTCAGATGTTCCGGGTTCGACCTACCCATAACAAACCAAGAAACTTTAGGCTATGTTAATATGGAAGCCATTTTGGGGAGGAACCAGCCTGTGCATCTTGATTTGTAATATTGGCAACGCATTGTGCACCTTGACATCCATCCTCAAGCATTCTTCGAAGTTTCTAAGCCTAATGTAAGGAGTGGTCTAACTCCAAAGTCAGTTGCTTTGTGAATGACGAGGTTTAGAAAGATGAGGGATAGTTGTAGACATGGACGGTTCCGGTTATCTCGAAACCAGTAAAATCATTAATTTTTTTGATATTTTAAATAAAAAATATCCACAACTAGAGTTTCGGTTTCGGATTAGCTGGTTCGAGTTCTATATGAAAGGTGGAACCAGAATCAAACTGGGTGGTCTCCGGTTTTAGCTTCAGATTCGTCGGTTCTGGTTCTAACTAGCTCCTGGCCTAGTTTAATTCTAATTGAAATCATCAGGCGGTTCTCAACAGGCCATGTCTAGTTAGTTATCAAACTCAGTTGGAACCAGAATCAAACAAGGTGGCCTCCAATTTTGGGCTCGGGTTCGTCGGTTCTGGTTCCAACTAGCTGCTGACCTACTTCAATTCTGGTTGGGTTTTAAACCGGCCATGGCTAGATAGTCGTCAAACTCAGTCGGAACCAAAATGAAACTGGGTGGTCTCCAATTTTGGGTATAGATTCGTCGGTTCTGGTTCCAACTAGGTCCTCGCCTAGTTCAATTCCAATTGAAATCGTCGGGCGGTTCTAAACCGGCCATGTCTGGATAATAGTCAAACTATACATCGAGGGATTAAACTATTGCGGATCCACGTCCATGAAAATCTTCCCCCTTTAAGCCTGGACGAGTCACGTCATGTTCCGTCCTTGATGTTTCCTTCGAATTTAATTCTTTGTTCTGCTCGCTGTCCAGGTACATTTGTATCTTAGAAGAAACCCAAGCCTCATATATTAATGATAGTGCTAGCAAATATAATTTCACCACTTTCTGGGTTGTGTTCCAAAGAAGAGCCATGTCAAAGGTTGTTTTCAGACTCTCTCTCTCTCTCTCACACACACACACACAGAGGTTGAAGCCAATTTTAAGGTATCAACTTAGCATACACAAATATCATTTTCTTAAACAAAAGAACCCCGAAGATTCTAAGCAGTGTATTGTAGCATAAGATATCTACACTCAGAACAATTTAAAGCCATACAAAGGGAATTTGCAATGTGATGTCAAATCGGATCACCATTCCCATCTGTATGCTACTTATGGTACTGATACTTACATGTTAAATCATTAAATCAAGGTAATATGTGGTGTAGCATTTGCTATACTGAATGTGACATTCGTATATGAGAATACTGGGCAGCATCACGAGATTTTTTCATGCAGCCGACTCTTTCTGTTATGGGAAAAGGCTTAGTTGTTGTTGTTGATGATGATGATGAATATGTAAGGTCTGTAAAAGGTGGAACCCAGAGAGTTAGCTCAGCTGTCACGGAGCATTGACGCCTTTGCTGCTGGTGGGGAGTTCGTCTACCATGGGGTTTTGCATAGGTGTCTGTGTATGTGTGTGCGTTTTAGGCTTCGGGCTTTCTTTGTAAACACAAACAAAAAAGAGGGTTTCTAGAAATTGGGGAAAAGGCACGTGCTCCTAACATATAGCATATGCTAGCAGCTGGCCTAAATTCACTTACTGGCATGCCCATCAGTTGGTGCTTGATGTGGAGCCTGATTCACTCTTTTCATATTGATTCACTTATCCCTATCAATCATATTCAACTTATGAAATACTGATATATCTTCTTTCACTACCACTTGCTTCCCATTTCTAGATCCATCGTCCACTCCCTTCTATCATTTGATTTGATTGTTGGATCTTAGTGGTGATATTGAGAAAAGATCAACCAAGATTCTCGTAATTTTTGTGTATATCTATTCAATGCAATTAAACAGTTAATAAAGTCTCCTAATTTATAGTTGTGTGTATACTATATTACTATAATAGATCTATACTACTATTTATAGTATAGTTATGTTCGATTAAAGTAGTTATAGTTAAGTTAATGGTAACAATAGCATATGGTTTTGTTACCGTTTCATTTTATTCTCTACTTTCACTATTTTCACCTGGACTATATGTTTTGATGGATAGAACAGAAAAGAAGCTTGGAAAATTTTCCTCTTTCCTTTTCATGATCTGGATTTATTTGCAATTGGTAAAACCAAAATATCAGATGCATCGATAGGGAAATATTTGATCCATGAATTCATGATAAAATATAACGAATTGTATGATGAAGTACCACATGATTGTATATATAGAAATCAAAATCTGCCAAATTGCTCATGCTATGATCTTCTACATCTTAGTTCTCACCATCCCTCATATGGTTTATGTTCTACAAATATGACTATGAAATTAGGTCGATACTTCCATTCCATGTAATAAGGGTAATGTAGGAGATATCTCTATTTTCCCTCTAGAAAATCTTTATAATTACCATTGATGAGCTTTCAATTCGCCTTTATCCCTTAAGTGAAATATGAATAACTTATCCTCGTCTCTTTGAAATAAGGAGTGGCGTTCAGCTCTATTCGTGCTTCAAATAATTTTGTCAATCTCCATATTGTCATATCCCTAGAGTAAATAATTTTATGTCTATAGGTCTGGTTCCTCTCAACACATTTCTTTAGGCAAAGGTTCCATTTTGTGTGGATGGTAAATATTTCTTAGAATATAGAGTATGAATCAAGCCATTGATTGAATTGAAACTTAGATAGTGATGCAAGTTCTTCTCTTCTGAATAAGATAGATTTATATCTCAAAAGAGGCAAACAATAAGTTGAACGAAGCTGAGATTTGTACAAAGTCATACATTTTGTCACCACTTTGTGGAAAACCATTAGGTATGAATATGTAATAATTATATATAATATATAATAAAGAAAACATATAAAATTGTATTGCACTCCTATTCCTAATCCATGTTTATGATCCATTGATCTATAACAACAACAACAACTAAGCCTTTTCCCATACTAGACGGGGTCGACTACATGGATTCTTTGTTTCCACAGATCCCTATCGTGTGTCATGTTAGCAGATAACTCACAATAAGCTGGATCATTTTTTATTGTTTCTTTCCAACACTTTTGTTTCTTTCCAACACTCTGAAAAATTGACCCAACACTCACAAAGAATACCTGATGCTCCTCTCCCATTCCTCTATAATAAAATTGTCCCTAGGTATTTAAAACTTTCCTTTTGGGGATGCAATGTGTGCCAATTTTAATTTCTATGCCCTCTGAGGTAACCAAATGATCAAACTTATATTCCATATATTCTGTCTTTGTTCTACTAAGTTGGAGGCCTTTGCTTTCTAATGTTTATCTCCATAGTTCCAATTTTCTATTAACGTTTTCCTTAGACTCCTCCACTAATACAATGTCATATGCAAATAGCATACACCAAGGTACTTCATCTTGAATATGTTTTGTTAACTCATCCATCACCATTATAAATAAGTATGGACTTAAAGTTGATCCTTGATGTAACCCAATATTAACTTCAAAGAAGTCTATCATTCCTTCATGAGTCCTCACACATGTTTTTGCACCATCATACATGTCTCTTATAAGGTTAATGTATGTCAATGGGACGTCTCTTTTTTCCAAAGTTCTCCAAAGAACCTCTCTCGGTACCCTATCATAAGCTTTTTCTAGATCAATAAATATCATGTGAAGGTTTTTCTTTTTTGCTCTAAAATGTTCTATAAGATGTCTCAAAAGGTGAATCGCTTCAATAGTAGATCTGCCTGGCATGAATCCAAATTGGTTGTCTATTGTACTTAATACTTGTCTTAACCTACGTTCGATAATTCTTACCCATAATTTCATAGTATGGCTCATTAACTTGATACCTCGATAATTCGCACAATTTTGAATGTCTCCCTTGTTCTTATATATGGGTATAAGTGTACTTGCTCTCCATTCCTCGGGCATCTTTTGGTTTTTTAAATAGTCTTGTGATCTAAGTGATTCCTATGTCTCCTAGTATTTTCCAAACTTCTATAGGAATATTATTTGGTCCTACTGATTTACCCCCCTTCATATGTTTAAGAGCCTCTTTGACTTCATTCTTTTGAATACGATGGTAGAAATTGTGGTTTATATACTTTTATGATTTGGCTAACTCTCCTAAGCTAATACTAACATCTTTATTTTCATTAAAAAGCTTATAAAAATAGTTTTTTCATCTATTTCTTATATCATCATTTGCCACTAGAATTTTTTCATCCTCGTCTTTGATGCATCTAACATAATTAAGATCTTTAGTTTTATTATCTCTAGAGCTATCCTAAAAATATCTCTTTCACCCTCTTTTGAGTTGAGTTTTTTATATAAATCCTTCCAAATTTTAGCTTTTGCTTCACTCACGGCCTTTTTTTGCTTCCTTCTTTACTTTCTTATAAGCCTCTAAAGTTTCACTAGTTTTCTTAGCATAATGTAATTTGTAGCATGCCCTCTTTGCCTTGATTTTATTTTGCACTACTTCACTCCACCACCAAGCTTCTTTTTGTGCCGATACACCTCCTTTAGATACACCTAACACATCTTTCGCCACTTTCCTAATATGTATAGCCATTTTGTTTCACATATCATAGGGTGTACCAACATAATTAAGGCTTAGTTGTTGTTGTTGTATGTTACTTTCATTCATCTATAACAAGGCTAAATTTTGTTTGTGATCCAAATTGGGTATTGTTGCAATATTTCTCACTTTGTGAAGTTCTCCAAGTATTTGGCAAATGATTTTCTCTTCAACTTTTAGATAAGGAAGTAACATATAACAACAACAACAACTAAGCCTTTTCTCATACTAGACGGGGTCGGCAGATAAGGAAGTAACATATCAAAATAAAATCTTTCCAATTTTGAGTTACAGAGCATCTTCATTCTTCAAAATGCAGAGGTTCCAAGCCTCAAAACTTAACATATAAAAATTTGATCAAGCCTTCTTGTGTCTCAAATTTCCTCTTGATAACGACGAACACTGGATTTTACCCTTCAGTTAAAGTTGGATAAAGAGACCACATACTGCATTTGAGTAGACTGTAATTTAATATGAACCTTGGACTGTCACCTGCAATAGCAGGAACCAAATTTGGGTAGATCCTCTTTTAGTTTGGAACAGTTTCTACAGAATGGCTAATGACAGAATTGAATAAAAACAGTGACAGGCTCTTCTTGTAGCATTTTCCATGTCATCCTCTTCCTGCTTTCAACTCCCTTCTCTGCATTTTCTACTATAGCATTCAATACCTGCCTGCCATGTTAGTCTTGTTTGGGTTAACTGGATGGAACATGATGCTGATGGACAAGCCGCACATGCATCCACATCTTAAATAATTGACAGTAAATTGACGAAGTCATTGTAAAGCATCGATAGATATATAGGTTTGTAATGACTTTATGCATAGACATATGAATGTGATTGCACTTCTGTGTATGTGTATGTGCATGCGCACATGTGTGCGTGTGAGAGAGAGAGAGGAATGGGAGTTTTGCCCTTTGTTTCAGATGTTGACAACCAAACCAAGCCTTATCGCATGCTAATATGGTTTCAGATGTTGCACAGAGCAATACATCACCAGGCAAGGGGGTCGGCTTATAAGTACAAGGTCATTAGTTCAATACACTGGGCATGCATCTGGCTTCGGCTTCCACGCTGCGCCGAGCAAAACATAGTTTCAGATGTACTTTTATCGGCTTGGTAATAGAGCTGGCTTGGTAATAGAGCTGGTAAGCGAGCCACACCATTCATGGTTGGCTAATCCCAGCCTCGTATAAGTTTGCAAAGCTAAACAATATAATCAAGTGTTTAGCTTAGTTCACTCTTCAAAGCTTGTTAAAAAGATACTTTTAATATTTTTACCTAAACGAATACCATAAGGTAATTTGTTATGGTATTTGAGTTAAATGACAAAAGCACTTCTATTTCTATTTTTGATAGAAAAAAAACTTTAGTAAATGCAGGGGCATCTTATTCAAGGTATACAAATTAAAGAAATTTCTCTCAAGGTTCAGCTTGACTCGTAAAAGGATGGCAACCTATTCATTGAACCAGTGCAAACATAGGTTGATCAGCTACCCAGCAGCTTATCTCATCCATATAGATATGTTAGGATGTAATATTGCAAGCATATATCATACTATATATATATATATATATATATATATATATATATATATATATATATATATATATATATATATATGAAAACTGAGAGTTCTTAGACACTCTCTCATGCCAAATTCTATTAAATGATCATCAGTGTCATCATCATCATCATATATATATATATATATATATATATATATATATATATATATATATATATATATATATATATATATATATATATATATATATATATCATCAAACATAATCCCCAGCATTGGTCCTAGAGATGAGGGTCCTACCCCAAGAAAGATTAGCTACAAAAGTCTCGCATTCTTGGGCCTTGGTTCCCTATGTCGCTTAAATAGGAAAGACGGCAGTCTGAAACGGCTTCTCTGAATTGCAACCAAACAAGAAGCATTTGATTTTCACACTTTCAAACCAAAAATACTCTAGCGAATTGCAGAGTTGCACTTCAAAACACTTCTTTTCACTTTTAAATGAATAGACACGTTGGGTCCATCTGACCCAACTTGCCTCAAGAAAGAATTGCCTCTCATTCCCCACTGTACCAATTTCCTGTTTGATACTGACCTTGATTGGCCTTTGTTCTGCAGGATTGCCAAAATTAAGAGGCACTATTGGGGAAAAGTATGAGACCCAAACGGAACATGTTCGACTTCGTGATCTCCAACTTCACAGACCTAGAAATACAGGGAGTTTATGATCTTAGTGCTATTAGATATCAAGAAATCATGAACTAAATCACGTTTTTAAGCGACTGTATTCCGCTAAGCGCCCACTCTTCGATACAAGATGACAAGAAGCGTCGTGTCAATTAGGTTCTATTCACGTTATATTTAGGGCCCAACTACTTTTGTTTTTCTAATGGAAGAGATAAAATCCTTGAACTGCACCCAATGAACATCGGCATTTTAAATGGAACAATCAGAAAGCGAGAAGTTAGGTGAAGCCTTCACTTGAGGAAATAATTCATTTTGAAATTAGACTTTAAAACCAAAGATGTGGGTACCGGTAAACCACTATTAAAAGAAATCTAATACTAGCTATTGGTCAGGTTTTGATGGTCGTGAATCGAAAAATCGAACCTAGGTCCAAACCCACTCACAAGCATACTTTTCATCAACCAAACCAACGGCGATTCCCGCGTGTCAGAATCGTGTCAAGGACATGACTCCGAAAATTTTCTTGGGAATTACTGTGAGTTCTCTATGTTAGAAATATGCAATTCATTAGACATACATTCATTGAAGATGATCATTTTACTAATATGTTATTAAGATATAATTTGATCATTTTACTAATCGAAAAGTCCCGCCCCGACTTCACCTAAACCATGAAAATTATCTAGGTCCGCCACTGCAACCTTCATGAATCCAAACTCCGAACTCTTGAGATCCAAATCTTGAGCTGCTCTGCACTGGATCCAGGCATTGTTTGGTCCCATACTCTCTGAGTGCACCCGTGAAATGCTGCAGGCACGGGCACTCACCAACATGCAGTCTGGGCTCCGTTTGTCTTCTCCCTCGGCTCATTTATCCCTTAAGTGGGGGCAAACCCGATGTGGGCCGTAGCGTTGACGAGCCACAAACAAAACCCTAAAGATTGAGAGAAGAAATCCCCTCTTTCGTGCAAATACCAAATTGGTGTGAACCAAGCTAAGGCTGATTTTTTCTTCACATGATCCACACTGACGGTCATCGCCTTGTGCTTCCTCTAGAGGGAGACAGTGACCCATCTTTATGTATGGAAGAAAATTACTGTGGTAAGAGAGACTGTGAAAATGAATCAGTTTAGATCTTCATTCTGTCAACGCCTGGTATCTTATCTCACTTATTCAACTATTTATTCATCTTTGAATTGGTCTCTTGTGGACTCGTTCAAAACACACACACAACACATCTAAACTTCTTTAAATAACGCATCTATTGCGGGCCGTGAAAAAATCATTTATCTGGTCATCGGCAATTCGTTTCACAACATTTCACAGACTAGCATCCTCAAGCGATAGCTCACCTGGATGGTGTAATACCGGATTTAGTCATTATCCACATTAAACAAAGGAAGAGGACAATCACGTGAACTTTGTCCTCTGTTATTTTTTGTTTTTCATAAAGGAGAATAAAGAAAAAAATACTTCTTGTCATTGCGTGGAAAAGATAAGACGTACCGGTGGAGCCACCGTACAGGCGACCGAGGCCTGTCAAGAGAAATGGGTAAACTCTAGGTTTAAAATGAAGGATATGGGAGAGGCATCTTATATTCTAGTAATAAAGATTTCTCGAGATAGAGAATCTAAACTCTTATGCCTAAGTCAGGAGAGATATAAAATATATACTCAAGAAGTTTAAAATGGGTGAATGGAAGTCTACAATTACATCCATTGCGAAATGGGTCAAATTGATTAAGGTTGAGTGTCCCAGTGAGGGAGATAACAAGCCTAACGTTCCTTATGCACAAGTTGCTGGTAGTTTGATGTATGCTATGTTGTATACAATATCTGATATCAATTTCGTTGTTGGTCTTGTAAGTAAATATCAAAGTAATCCTGGTTGACAATATTAGATAGTTGTGAAAATGATTCTAAGATATCTTAAAGGAACAAAAGAATTGAAATTGTATTTTCAAGCAAAATAACTAAAAGTGATAGGATACTAAGATGTTTACTTTGTTGAGAGCAAAGATGATAATAAATCAACCTCTCGACAAATATTTTTATTTGGAGGTAGAGTTGTTTATTTGACATTTAAGAAATAAGGTTGTTTAGCAATGCAACAGAAGAAACTTAGTATGTGACTTCCTTTATGGCTGCAACGAGTGTCCTTTGGATAAGCCGCTTCATACATGATTTAAAATTGAATATAATCAATAAGCCAATTGTTATTTATTATGACAATATTGTAACAATCTCTTTGATTAAGAGTGAAGCATATAATTGTTAAGTATCACTAAGTCGAAAATATGGTTAAAAGAAATGAGATATACATGTCATATATGTCAACTAATGATATATTTTCAAACTTCTTAATAAAAGGCATAACATAGGATCTTTTCTCAAAGCATGTTGCAAACATGAGTTTGAGATTTGTTTGAAGTGTATTAAATTATACAATTATGATTATTCTATAGTAAAGAACATATTGTATACGAAAAATCATACATATATCGATTGTAATTACACTTACAATCATAGTTGACACGACTCAAAAAAAACCCACAAAAAGTGAAAGCTTAAACTAGTGTGTAATAAAACTTGGCTCAAATGACCAAGTGGGAGATGTAACATCATATTTGTCCATTCTCGACAGTAATTCCATGAAAAACACGAAGACATGTCATCTTCCTTAATTTCATGGATATGTTACATAAAAGATAAAATGCGTTAAACGTTAAAGATAAGATTAATGACTTTAACGAAAAACCCAAAATAGAAAATACACACCGTTTTATACACAAAGATTTTTACTATTTATAGTGTAGTGAATACAATAGAGTAAATAGAATAAAAAACAGAGAAAGTGAAATACATTTGTTCTTCCCTGTTAATCCGGAGGGTAATCATGTTACTTTCTCCTTCACACTCTGTTTCGGCCTTTCACTTTTAGTTGCGCCACTGAGGACTCAGATGAAAATCCTTCACGAAATAAAGCAACCCATCAGATGGGCCTCGACTATCAAGTGGAAGGTCGCGATCTCGACAGTGAACTCCTCCCAGTATATCATGGGATCTCGTCAACATGACAGTCACGATTTCTCAAAATTGTTTTCTGTTCAACCAGGATTGACGTATTCACATGAGATAACGGTTCATTCTCCCTGCAGAACTCCTTAATTTCCACCCGTCCAGAGGATAGTTTGGATTTTCTCTGGCTTAGAAAAGTTCAGTTATCCTTAGAGATCCTTACAGATGGGCATGGCAGAGGTTTGTTTGTTTGATTATCAGAGGTTGAGAATCTAAACTAAATTACTCAAACAAACCAAAAACGTGAAAGATGGAAAAATGTTCATGACGATTTAAGTTCAACTGCTGTTTCTCTCCTCTTCCTTTTGCAGGTGCTATGAAATATACGTAAGCCTGCAAGAGTTTTCGGTCTCAAACCTTTAGATTGAAAAGTATGAATCCCGCAACATGACTCTTTGACTTCAGTTGGAATCTATGACATTGTCACATTACCTAATATATATGTGCTGAGCTTCATCCGTCCGCCTTAAATTTGAAGTGGAAAAATCTTACATCACATATCCTGACTTTGGTTGTAAGCATTAAGTCTTGGAAATTTCCACGAAACTTTCGTTAATAATTGCTTGGCTGGCATGAGTTCAGACCAGCATGCATGTATTTTATGAAAACTTGTCAAAATTTAGATCTTCAACTCGCCTATGTCATCAGTCATTTAGCTAAGTTGAAGAGGACCTTGTCATATGTCATCATGATCTCAGATGGAATCTGAGCCGTCCAACCGCATCTATTTGTACCATGATACCTTGGAATGATGCTGGCTTCCTCGCTTTTGTTTCATGATTTGCTTCTTCTATCTCTTTAATTCACAGAAAATGATAAATATAATGTATATATATATATATATATCTTTAATTTACGTGTTTCTCGTTTCTTCCATGGTTTTGTGTCCTTATAACTATGTAATGCTACTTTGAATATTTTTTGATGGCTCAGATCGTTCCTATCTAGACATGCACGCACTCACGTACGCACACACACACGACACATGATGCGACACTTGTTCTTGTTAAAGTAATTAAAATGAAAGGCACCAAAAGAATACAAAGAAGGCGCTATCCGTCTCACTGTGTAATGCATATAATACAAACTTAAAGGGTTGAATTGCAAAAGAGTCAACCCATCATACTGTTTACGCTTTTAAATGGTTGGCTAAACATTCAATGTCTTCATTGTCCGCCAATAATTCTTCCCAACACCAATAATTTTTTCACACAAAAATGGAAATTTTATTCGCCATTCAGAAGATTGCAGTGAACACGTACACTGTCAATTTCATACTTCTTAGCCCAAGGTCAAAACTCTGTCTCTGGTACATTAATTAATTTATATGCGCGGAGAGAGAGAGAGAGAGCTGTATAAATCATCCCTTGGTTTCACATTGCAGCAGGCCATCTGTCTATCTTTCATCATTCTCTTTTGTGGTTGTCCCGGCCTCCATTCCCTAGCTAAAATTATTGCTTTCGGAATTCAAGGCTAAGAAAATAGCTAGTGCTCCATGGAAGAGACATTCTGCGAGGACGAAGAGCTCTTAAGGGAGCTCCTAGAGGACGACTCCTCTTTCATCCTTCCTCCCACTAGCCCCGAGCAGGAACCGGAAATCGGCCAATTCGTCCCACGAATTTACTCCGGACCAACCATCAAAGACATTGAAAATGCATTATCTCATAGTCACAGGAGCCCAACTCCTGGAAACCAATCAACTCCGACTAACATTACCACCACCACTGCCGCCACCGCTACCGTCACCACCAGCACCACAACGACAACAAGTAGCAATAGCAGTAGCAACAGTAACAGGAGCACAGCTGCCGCCGGATTCCGATCGATGTAAGTTGTAATTTAACGAGAATAATTAGCCTCTGCTACTAAACACTTTTAAGGCTTTTGATTAACCTGTGGTGGTGATAAATGTCGGTTTTGCTCTTCTAGACTGTCGTTTCTAGCGAACGGATCTGAGAAAAGCAAGATGGAGAATAAGTACACGCTCAGGATACGGAGTTGCGGGAATGGAACGGTGGATGATGGATACAAATGGAGAAAATACGGTCAGAAAATTATCAAGAACAGCCCCAATCCAAGGTAAACATCTCTCTCTCTCTCTTTCTCGTTGAACTGGAAAATTTTTAGAGCGAGTCAGGTCCAACTTTTTAGTTACAAAGTGAGAACTAAGGGAAGTTGAAAAATCAAATCGAATTGTGTCAAGCAATAATGACGGGAGTTCCTTCCTCTATTATTGGCGTTATTATTGGCTTTCATTGTTTGATACAACCCTCTTTTCTCACAAATATTATCTGGTTACAATCAATCAGTAAGATAAAACTTTTCTTTGTACACAGTTTCGGCATATACGCATAGATGTGTGTGCCTTGGGCTGAGGGGGATCCAGGCTAAGGATTTTACCCAAATGTGCAGTTATGGTGTCCTGAAAGCTCGTGTCTGCAAAAAGTTTCCTTTAGAAAGAAAACAAAGATGAAGAAGGAGACGAAGAATGAGGGATAATTGTAGTCGTATTTCCTTTTCCTTAGAGAGTAGATACTAGGGAAGAACAAGTTTCTTAATTTAAACCTGTGAAATTCTATATCAGGTATACGTGTGTCCCTTTCCACCAGGCCAAAGATAGGGCAAGGGAGGTCAGGTTGTGCAAAAGCTTGTGGCTGCCAGTCTGAAATGTGAGGGTCCTTGCTGTCTTCCGAGCTTTTGCACCAAGTTTAATAAAATTCTCTCTCAGCGAGAGAAAGAACATATTTTCAGCTTAAATAAATAGTCAAAATAAAATTTAAAAATCGACATTTGCTTAGCTTTTGTTATGGTGAGTTTGTCGCTGAAAAAGAAAATGAAGGGACGGTGTAATTAAAAAGCTTTATTAATGGAGCATGAAGCACGATCATGTCTGAGTGAACAATTGGGAATTGGCTTCTTTTGCGTCCACGTTATCAACTCGATATATATATATATATACAGAGAGAGAGATCCACTGAAAAATTCAAAGCGACCTTGACTTTTGTTATGTCAGCGAATTCTGTGAAAATGTTTTCCTTTGTCCTTTTCATCTACGTGATATTATGTGCAACGGCAGAGGAATCCAGTTTCACAGGGGTAAGAAACTGAGAGTTACAATGGAAGGCTACCAAATTCCCGAAACCGATAAACCAGACCGAGTTCGCGAACAAGCCGTATTCTGTCATGTGCCGTCGGTGGATGTGGGGCTTTAAGTAAAAAGAAAAAAAATCATGTAAATAATGTGGCACACACGCAGGACTTGACCTGTTGCACAAAGAGCAGTCGCTCACCAGACTAGGTGGTCAACTAACAAGTTGAAGGTGATGAGTTCAATACCTGAGGTGTCTAAAAGAAGGGCTTGATTTGTTTAATAGAACCGGCACTGTTTAAAGCAGTGGTGGTCCTAGAAAATTTAATGAGAGGCGAAGTCCAGATCTCTGAAATTCAGGTGAAGGAGTACAACAACGACAACAACTAAGCCTTCAACTAACAAGTTGAAGGTCATGAGTTCAATACCTGAGGTGTCTAAAAGAAGGGCTTGATTTGTTTAATAGAACAGCCACTGTTTAAAGCAGTGGTGGTCCTAGAAAATTTAATGAGAGGCGAATACCTGATCTCTGAAATTCAGGTGAGGCAGTATATACAATTTTCAGAAAAAATCTGGAATACTTGTATTAATTTTTGTTTTTATTTTTGGGATTTTGGGTTCAACAAAGAATAGGTGAACCACTGGTTTTATGTTACTAGAAGCAATATCTTGGACATTATATTTGAACTTCTTTTGCCACAAGATGCTGCAAATGCAGATCTCCTTCAATGCTGTTGGCATGAAAAGGCCTTGAATACTTGAGTCTCTTGTTAGGAAAGTGAAGAACCCCAAAGTTATGTGCGCATGATTGTGCATGCATAACTGTGCACATAATCGTTTACTGTTATATCTTATTTGGTTTTACTGTGGGGATATAGGAGCTACTACAGGTGCACAAATCCACAATGCAGTGCAAAGAAGCAGGTGGAGAGATCGACGGACGACCCGGAGATACTTGTCGTCACGTACGAAGGGCTGCATCTTCACTATACTTATCCCTACTTCCAATTAAGGCAGCAGTGTTGTGTGGAGCAAGCCACCGAACCCAACAAGAGGCCCAAGGTGGATTTGGTTGAACCCAGAGTTGGGTCGTTGGATGACCCACCTTTAAATCCTGAGCACCATGATCAACGACCCCAACCACAACTCAATTGCTTTAATTCCTTTGTAAAAGCTGCAACTTTTCCCTCTTCACCTACTCAACCACCCCAACTGGGTTTGCTCCAGGATATCGTTCCTTTAGGCATCATAAACCCCATGAATTCACCATCAAAATGTGATCAAGCTAACTTCTCATCATCATCATCACCAACATCAATAGTATCATCATTACCATCTTTATCATCATCATCATCATCATGCTCTCCTCCCTCTTCTTCTTCCTGATTCAGTGGCGGCTCTTGTGATGTGGGTATCCTTTTCACTAAGTGAATCTTTTCCTCTGTGGTAAATATTTGATGCCTGTATCCTTTCTCCATGTCGATAACACCTGGTGCATGGTGATGGCCTTCGGTTTTAGTATTGATCAATCAAATTAAACTCGAGGGTATCTTGTAAATAGCAAAAATAAGTCATATATTCAAGAAGTTACATTAGAATTGACATAAACCTAAAACCCTCTCTCTCTATATATATATATATATAAAATCATGTAGATGGTTTCCTCTCTTTCAAAGGAGCTAGGAGGGAGAAAGAAATGTTACTGAGAAGAAAGGTTACTGTAGTGCCCTTTTTGCTTGGTTGGTGGACCTTTATACCTTTGTTTTGCTATTCACTAGCAATGTAAAGTGCTCACAAACAGGACACATGAAGGAATATGTTTGTTTCCAGCACCAACCTTATCTACGCTTTGCCCTTGTTGGTCACACACGCTCGAGCGAGCGAGCACACGTGTCTGCGTTCTCTCTCTCTCTCTCTCTCTCTCTCTCTCTCTGGTTTCTAGTTGATTCTTTGGTGTCCATGGAATTAAAGAAGCAGGTCTGCGTTTGTTAAGTGACGCTTTCCATTGCGTCATGTCAATGGCGATGGGGATGAGGTTGGAATATGAAAGAAGAATGGGGGGACAAGTTATCGTCGCGGGTTGACCTTTTGGTTAAGAGCAATAAAGACTGATGTGTCTACTCTCTTTTCCTTAATTGACAGATCTTATGCCTGATTCATCGTATCAGGAAAAGTATATTTTGGTATTTAATAACAGTGTTTAATAGTATCAATAATGACAGGAAATTGTTTCTATATAGACACCATGCAACGACGTCTTATCATGAAAGGCACGTCTGATTAATGTGTATCAATTGAGACTGCACCAAGAGTTATTAACAATGGTGCTTATGATATGCACCAGGAGTCACTCGCGGATCATATGCAATCAGCTTCGCTTACACGAGCAAATGAATCAAACAGGAAGAAGATCTTGAGTTGACAATCCATGAACTCATTACGCTCCTCTGCCAGCCCTAGAAAGTATTAATTCAATTTGTCCCGGGATCGGGTGACCCATGATCAACATCAGAGGCAGTAGATTTATGTGAACTTTAGCTACACTGTTAGTTAATACTACTCTTAACGAGGTGATCTGTTTGGACCTGGCCCAAAAGGTTGAAGCTAATCTGAATTGCACCCTAACGACAAAGCAGGACCCTTGACATTTGGTTCTGGTTCTGTCTATTAAAAAATCGAGCTGGAACTGAGAGTCCAGAACCAAAGGTTCAAGCCCTTTTCTTTTGGTATTAAAATTTCACCTTTGTTTCATGAAAATTTCAAATGAACCCAGGACCAGTCGCCCCATCTGAAATTTGGAAAATTTTGCATTAAGCATTGAAATTTTCAAAGCCCACCCCACTCAAAGTTCTCCTCACCCAAAACAAATCTCTGGATCTGCCACTGCCCGGTACCATCCTGGAACTGGCTTAGAACAGGAGCCAAATTGGCAGAGCCCACAGTGGACCAAGACCTGGAGGGGGGGGCACTTTGGTTTCAGCTACAAGTTTTGATGGAATCAGAACTGCCAGTTTGGAATTCATGGTCCTGGTTTACCCGGAACCGGCCAAACTCTTAATCCAACTCTTTTAAGAGAATCGCATTGATCCTTTGGCTCAAAACAAGAGAAGGAATAATTAATCTTAAAAATGCATCAAAGGCATTGGTAACAATTGAACAATGCATAATGTATGCATATTGTGAAAGATAGACTTCTTTCGAACTTTGTGATGTGCTATACTAAAGTTATCTGTCATGTCCTTATCTTGATCCTGCCTTAACATTAGAAATCGACTTCTTATCCTAAATTTGTCAACTTGATCAACCATCCCCAACGAAGGAGCTAAGTAAAGTTATCAAACTACTTGTTTTGTTACTTTGGCATATAGTAGTTAGTTCTGAACGAGTCCGGTGGTTTCAACCGGAACCGAATCGGGTTAATATTTGGCTGGAACTAGATCCAAAATCGGAGAGGACCCAGTTCGGTTCTGGTTCTGCAGAACCGTACCAGAACTGGAACGAGCGGATTGAAACTGTCAGTTCCATAATTTTTTAATAATTTTCAGTTTCGAATGATTTAGAACCTAAACCAAATTTGAAACTCAAACTAAAACTGATCCGATCCCAGTTCCCGGTTCCAGGCAAACCGGAGACGGACATGTCTACTTTGGCACAATGAAGAAGGTGGCACTAAACGCACACTAGAGTATCAAACTTATGACCTTCAACTTGTGAGTCGACCTGTAGCTGGGTGAGCTATTGTTGTGTGTCTTACTTGTTTTAAATTTTAACTTAATTTTAACTTAGAACAAAATATGTTTTGAACCTTCATAAATTCTTTAAAATGCAGTACTGGTAATATCTATGTATTTCTTTCTTTACTGTTGTCATCTACGGGTAATTTTAGAATCGCCAAAGGTTCCCCTACTTACTGGTTCTCGACCAAAGTCTCTTACCACTAAGCGGGGTTGCCTAGATGATAGAACCTTGACACTTTGGAGCTCTAATGAGATCCTTATGACAAAACTGGAAACAACACAAATCCATGTTATGGAGTGATGGAAAGATCGCTCTACCTGAATACCTAAAAGTTTGTATTTTTGTATTGAAATTTCAAAAACATTAATTTTTTTAAAGCTTTCCATCCGAAACAAATTTATGGATTCATCACTAACAAAAGATTAGAAAGTTAGATATGATCAGCTACTTAACGCAACTCTCCTTTATTCGATGCACCTTCTACCTTTTCCTTTTCTTTTTATGAACATGCACCGAAAGCTTCTTCCTCCAAGAATCAATGGTTTTTAAGAACGAAACTAATGGAAGAGGTCGGCATGTTACATGTGTATCTCTTTGTGGTCGATCGATACAGAAGCACATTTTATTAATTGTAAAAATAACACGGCCGATATCCCCCCCAGCCTTTCTTTATACCAGAATCATTCATGAGCATTAAATTTATGCATTACTTAAGTGGTAGTAGAGGTAGCCCCATCGACCAAACGAACGATTCAGATGAATTCTTTGGAGTTTGATGTGGAGACTAATTCACTTTTCATGGACAAGTTCTCTTTGATGGCTATGGAGTAGGGGCACGAAATTGTTCTTTGTAATTGTTTATGTGTTTAATCTTTTTGTTTTATTCTTTGATTACCGTAGATGATATAGGAATTAAAATTGACATTTTTTGTGAAGTTTTAAATACCTAAAGTCAATTTTTTTAGAGTGATGAAAAAATTGATGGAGATGTTATAATATTAATGTAAGTTGGTTAAAATAGAAAAGTGCATTAGGTATTCTATTTGATAAGAAGATACCATTAAAGTTGAAAGATAAATATTAAAGAGTAACAACTAGACCCATTATATTTTATAGTTATAAGTGTTAAGTAGTTAATCATTAACAAAAAAATAAAGAGGCTGAAATGAATGAGTGGTCATACAAGGAAGACTATATATACATAATGAGGTTATTAGAAACACGAATAGATTATAAAATGAAGAAAAATAATGTAAAATAGTTTGGACATATAGAAAGACAACCAAAAAAAGTTTCAATAAGCTAGATTAGGAAAATATTAAAAGAAAAAGGAAAAGATCATAAAAGTGCTGGAAGTAAACAATAAAGAATGATCTAGCCTATGTTGAGTTAACTATTAACACGAGACATGATCAGGGTCTATGAAAACAAAGAATCTATATACCGAACCCATATAAAAAGTATAGGAAAAAACTTAGTTGCTGTTGTTGTCGTTGTCTTTACTCTTCAACGTTTCGTTGTTTTCCACATTTCTTGTCTTGCTTTAAGTAGGAGTTTTAGATATGCTATCTGGGTCTCATGCTAGCTCGTGCTAGATATTATCACAGTAGAACTAGTGAAATCATAGGGTTGACCGGATTGAACCTACACTGTCTCCTCCCAGTTGATTACTTTTTTCAACAGTAAATTAAAGACAAAAAAGAAGGAAAATGTAACAACTGCTAAATACAATTTTTTGAATTGTGACCCGAAATGTCTAGATATATCCCTAAACATCATTCAGGATCAACATTAGTCATCCGATCTAACTTAGATTGGTTGAGTATGAGCATCCCGACCCATTCCTGCTTTCTCAAAATCCGAATCACTGTTACATTTACATATATGTATGTTATGTGTGTGTGTACTTGTGCATGCATCTGCGCAAAAGCATGTCTGTTAGGCATCAAATGGTAGGTATTACAATTATACACGTAACCAACATTTCGTCGGCCATTTATTGAAAATAGTTTGATACGTTGTTTTCGTTCTTTTACGACCCTGGCTAATCAGGTAGACCTTGCTTCTGAATTGATGAACAGTCCATTCAGTAGATAAGAAGTTAGATTAGAGTTGATTTTACACTGGATTAATCCAAGAAACTCCAATTCCTAAGGACACCCCCATGTGACACGATCAGACACAACACTAAGGACATCAAGTCTCCAGCCCTTAGTTTATTGACCTTCCAAAAATTCAGTTCATGGTTGCAGCGAAACTCTCCGGCCGGCCACTTCAGTTCGCCAGAGGTAATATTAATGGAAAGCTTTATGGCTGCTAAGTGGGGAGTCCAGAGGTTTGATCTCCACCAGTCATAAGCTACACCCGTGCAACACCTCTCTGCGGCGGACGATCAGGCTCGCGCCACCAGTGCTTGGTATAAGGCCTCGGGATTAGGATCCCTCAAAGGCATACAGTGAGATGTACTTCCTGTTTCTATTAGCTAGCTGGGGTTATGCAGACGCCTACTAGAATAGATACAGTCTACACACAAGAAAGTTCGATTGAAGGAAGCCTCTCTGGTGGCATTTCTTTCCAACAATGACTAATTCCGTTCCGTTCCTTCTGCACCCAGAGAAATTGCAGTCCCTCAAACGTGAGCAACTTAAGGTTTATACGAAATGTTCAGTAACTTCAGAAGTGGTTTATTGGAGAAAACAGTAAAAAGAAAATTCATAAATGGTGCTCCCACAATTTCCCCTTCCGTCTTGGCTTCAAATTAAGTGTAGGTGATGGTTGTTCGTGTAGAATCCTACCTCTTGTTCCGGTGGCAGATTCCGGTGATGGTGGATCGACGGCAGGTGGCTTCAGTCTGCCCTTCTTTTGGGGATTTAGCCGATCTCCTCTTCTGTACGCAGTGGATTGGAGAGTGGATGTGAGGTTCCCACGTAGGGGCTTCCATAGGATGAGCTCAGGTATTTGTGATTCTGTATTCTTTCTGTATTTTTCATACCATTACCTCACGACCTTTAATGGCTGCCTTTAAAAGGCAGCCTGCTCCCCCTCATCCGTGATTCATCCACCTGCGGCTTTCCTCGTTCGGAGCAGATCACGAAGCCGTTACCGAAAATCCCGATAATGGTCATCCGTTACGGTTCAACCTTATCTGTTCAGGTAATAGACTGGATGGTCAGTCCAGCCGTTACCTGAGCTTAGAATGGCCACTTACCTTGTAACATCTCCCACTTAGCCATTTGAGCCAAGTGTATCGACATACTGATTTTTCTCCCACTTTTTAGGGGTTTTGCCTAGTTATGTCGATTCCTGGTTACTATTGCAATCAGAACCTTTTGTGTGGTTATTTCTCTACACAACAATTCATCCGTTGTATAGTTATTTACCCATACAACAAACTATCCGTTGTATGGTTATTTACCTATATAACAATCAAACATATATCAAACCCATGTTTGTAACATGTTTTGAGAAGAGATCCTCTGTTATGCCTTTTGTTAAGGAGTCTGTCAACATATCTTTCGTTGGTATGTATGAGATGGATATTTCCTTTCTTATAACCATATCATGAACATAGTGATATTTCAAGAACTTTGTTCTTTTCATATATCTTACAATCATTTTCACAACTACTCAGTGCTGCCAACTAGGATTACTTTGATATCTACTTACAATACTAACAGCAAAGCTGATATCAGGTCTTATACACAACATAGCTACATCAAGTTGCCAACAACTCGTGCATAAAGAACATTAAGCTTATCGTCTCCTTCACCTGGACAATCAGCCTTACTTAATTTAACCCCTTTTGCAATAGGTGTATTTGCAGACTTTCATTTACCCATTTTAAACTTCTTGAGGATATAGTTAATATATCTCTCTTGACTCAGGCATAAGCGTATAGATCCTCTATCTCGAGAAATCTTTATACCCAGGATATAGGATGCTTCGCTCATATCCTTCATTTCGAACTTGGAATTCAACAATGACTTGGTTTTAACAATTATCTCATTATCGTTTCCAATCAATAATATATCATCTACATACAATGACAAGATGACAAAGTGGCTCCCATTGTTCCAAACATATACACAGTAATCAGGTTTGTTAGCCACAAACCCAAGTTCTACAATGGCATTTTAAAAAGTCAAATATCAACGGCGAGGTGACTGTTTAAGGTCATATAGGGATTTTTTCAACCTATATACTTTATCTTCTAGGCCTTCAACCACAAATCCTTCAGGTTGCTGCATGTATATGATTTCTTCTAAATCTCCATTTAGAAAAACTGTCTTTACATCTAACTGATGTAAATCCAAATCATAGTATGCAGATATTGCCAAGATTATCCGTATGGATGCAAATTTTGTAACTGGGGAATATGTCTCGACATAATCTATCCCTTCTTTTTGCGAAAAGCCCTTTGCAACTAACCTCGCTTTAAACTTGTCGATTGTACCATCGACCTTGTATTTCTTTTTTAGAATACATTTGCAGCCTATAGCTTTTCTTTCTTTTGGCAAATCAGCCAATTCCCAGACTTATTTTTTCTCAATGGATTCAATTTCCTCATCCATGGCTTTCTCCCAGTCTATTGCTTCTGATGAGTTCATTGCTTGCTGATAAGTTAAGTTATCAGTCAACTGATCCAAATCTACCGAATTACACACTTCTTCTGCAAGATAAGTGTGATAATCCTTTAAGTAGGACGGAATGGCTCTTGGCCTCTTATGTCCACTTAAGGTATCGATAGTTTCAAGAAGATCTTTTATGGGCTCAAAAGATGATTGGTCTAAATCTACTAAATCATCAACACATTCCTCATCGTTCTCCAAGATGTCATTCTTAGTATCTTCTAAGAATTCAACATCTCTACTTTCAATGAGTCCATGGTCCTTATGATAAAACCGATATCCTTTTGAACCTTTTGGATATCCAATAAATATACATCTCAATGACCTGCTTTCTAGCTTATCTGTAGACTAATCAAGGATCTTCACATGTGCAATTGATCCCCACCTCCTGAGATGACCTAGGTTGGGTTTTCTTCCAAACCACATCTCATATGGTGTAGTAAATACAGCTTTACACGGTACTCTATTGAGTATGTAAACAATTGTACTTACAACTTCTCCCCAAAATACCCTTAAAAGAGAGGCATCAATTAACATTGACCTTATCATATTCAACAAGGTTTTATTGTATCTTTCAACTATATCATTTTACTGAGGTGTCTTGGGCATTGTATTTTGTTTAACAATACCAAAGTCTTTGTAAAATTTCAAGAATTCTACCGAGGTATATTCACCTCCTCTATCTGATCTTAAGACTTTGATCAAATACCCTAATTGATTTTTCACTTCTTTCTTATATTATTTAAAAGCATCAAGTGCCTCTAATTTATGTACTAAAAGATATATATACATATATCTAGAGTAATCATCGATAAATATTATAAAATAACCCTTTTCTCGATGTGTCTTTACTCTAAAAGATCCACATAAATCTGTGTGAATAATTTTCAACAAGGTTGTTGCCCTTGTTGTTTCCTTGAGAAAAATTTTCCTTGTCATTTTTTCTTATATAAAAGCTTGACACTTGTTGAAAGTATTTTCCTCAAATCCAAGTAATAAGTCAAAGTTGGATAATTTCCTCAACTTTTCCAGACTTATATGCCCTAGGCGTTTATGCCACATATTCACATCAACAGTAAAGATACTCTCAATATAAGTAGAAAATTGATGATTTTCATTATCACATAATTTGAACAATCCATGTTCTACATCAAATTCCCCAGAGAACAAAATTCTCTCATGTTTACCCACAGTCATCTTGTTAAGAATAAACCTAACTTCAAAACCTTTCTTTACTAAGGCAGGGACCGAAACTAGATTGCACCTTATAGATGGCACAATTAACATGTCGGTCAGTACAATTGGTTTGCCTTGTACATATATCCTGAATGACCCAATACCCAAAACATCTGAGAAAGTATTGTTTCTCATATACACACAATATTCTTCGGGTTGATATTCCTTCAAATCCATTGTCCCTTCTTTGGTCTTCGAGATGTGTCTTATAGCTCCTGAGTCTATCAACCAACTTGTCACTAGGCGGTATAAATACAAGCATTTTGAAATCACGCAGATTATATCCTGCTTCTCCGACTGTCCACGCTGTGGGTTGTTTCCTTCACCTTTCTTGTTGCGGCAGTCCCTTTTGTAGTGTCACATCTTTCCACAGTTGAAACACTTGACCCGAGAAGCGGCTTCCTGCGATTTCTTAAAATTTTGACCGCCTTTCTTGTTATTCTTGCCAAACTTTTTATTTAGTTTCTTTTTCTGGTTAGACTTAGAGCTAGAAGCTAATTCATCCTTAACCACAAGCAATTTTTCTTTCTTGTTCTTCAGCATGTGCTCTTCCTCTATTGCTAGTTTAAGGGGCAACTCAAAAAGGTTAATCTTAGGCCCTAATCTTAGGGCAGTGGTGATCATGTTCCATGACGAGGGTAGACTATTCAATATTGTTGATATCTGCATCGGTTCGAGGATGACTGATTTTACTACGGCTAAGTCTCTAGCCATTACCAGCATGTGATTTACATACTCTACTATATTTTCTCCTTCTTTCATTCTGAAGGAATTTTATTTTTATAGTAGCAATTGCACATGCAATTTTGCAGTTGTATCATATTTAGTTGTTAATGAGTCAAACAACTCTTTTGCAGTACCATATTCTTCAAAGACCCTGATCAAGTCATCCTTCATATATGTTAACATGATTGTCCTTGCTATGGTATCGTCTTTTAGAAATATTTTATACATTTCTAGTTGTTGCTTATTTGTGTTTGGGGCTGGCGGACTCATGGTTTCCTTTAGAACGTACTCAACACCTTCCAGTGTTAAAGCCAAAGGAATTCTTCTCTTCCATGTCTGGAAGTTCATACCGTTCAACTTTTCCGTTTTTTCTAATTCAGACACACATATCCTAGAACTCATTTTTATATGTTTGACAAAAATAACAATTAAGCGGTCTAAAAGGGAAACTAACACAAAAATACAAGCATACATAGTAAGAAACATGTTAATATGATGCATGATATCTAGCAAGTGATCTTTTTGAAAAAAAATTCAAGGGGTTTCTGCCTCTGTACCCCTAAAAGAATACAAAGGGACAAAACTATAATTTTGTCTATTTGTCATCCTTTTGTAATTTTTTAAAATCCTGAGGACAAACTCGTAAAATTACTCTTTCGTATTTCTATAAAATTCGCAACTAATCGGGCTTAAAATCATAATTTTAACCCTCAGGGCAAATCTGTAATTTTTTAAAAGAATAGGGGTAAATCTATCTTTTGACTAGATGGTAGAATTGAAATTATCCAAACCAAGAAGGGTAAAACTGTAAAGTAATAGCCCGATATTTGGTAATTTCCACAAACAGTCAGAGGGTAAAACAAACTTTTCGCTTAATAAGGGCAAAATAGTCTTTTCACCTAAAAATATCTGGACAAAAATGTAAATTTGCCCAATGGCAATAGAGTAATATCTGAAACCGATCGGGGCAATTTGGTCTTTTTAGACCGTTTCCCGAGGCAGTTTTCAGGAAATTGTTGGTTTTCCTGCTCGCCGATTTGAAAATTTTTTTTAATACAAATACAAAAAAGTATATAGGTTTTTAGAGAAATAGGGAGGAGAGATGGGAGAGCGGGAAAAAGGGGGGGAAAAGGGAAAGGGGGGCGTCGGACCCTCTGTTGGCGGCGTCCCCAACGGGTTTCTACTGCCGCTCCTTTCTAGGCGGTTGTCGGCGTCCTTGGTGGCATCTGTTTTTCGGCTTCTTCTGGCCGTTCGTCTGTGACCTGCCTTTCCAGCTTCTTGTGGTCGTTCAACTGTGACCTACCTTTGCAGCTTCTTCTGGCCATTCGATTATGGCCTGTCTTTTCGACTTCTTGTGGCCGTTCGATTGTGGCTTGCCTTTCCGGCTTCTTGTAGCCGTTCGGTTTCTAGCATGTTTCGTCATTCGGCTTCTAGCCTACTTCGCCTCTACCGACCGCCTCTGCTTCTCCTTGATCCCATTTCCTGTTTTTTTTTTTTTTCTTTCCTCCTCTTCTCTTTTTTTTTCTTTTCTACTTACCTGTCTCTCTTTTTTTTTTCTTGTAGGGTTTTTAGGCCCTGATACCGGTGTAGAATCCTACCTCCTATTCCAGTGGCAGATTCCGGTGATGATGGATCAGTGGTAGGCGGCTTCAGTCTACCCTTCCTTTTCGGATTTAGTTGATCTCCTCTCCTATACACAACGGATTAGAGAATAGATGCGAGTTTCCCACGCAGGGGCTTCCACAGGATGAACTCAGGTGTTTGTGATTTTGTATTCTTTCTGTATTTTTCATATCATTACCTCACGACCTGTAATGGCTGCCTTTTATAGGCAGTCTACTCCCCCTCATCCGTGATTCATCCACCTGCGGCTTCCCTTGTTCGGAGCAAATCACGAAACCGTTACCGAAAATCCTGGTAATGGTCATCCGTTACGGTTCGGCCTTATCTGTTCAGGTAACGGACTGGATGACCAGTCCAGCCGTTACCTGAGCCGAGAATGGCCACTTACGTAACAGTATGAAACTTGAAGTTCCAACTTCAAGGCTTGAAAAATCCACTGAATCAAAAACCCTTAGGGTGTGTATGATTCATGGTGTCATGTAGGCACTAAGATTCATGGTGCCATGCCTATATGGGCTTATTGATGGTTTCTCACAACTATCGTTTGGTGTTTTATTCGTTACTGATATTAAGTTATGGTACGACGTGAATAATGATAAGATAGAGTGAAAAAGAGATGGCATGGGTTTTCGTGTAAAGTCTCTCAATCCATGGTACTAAAGCTTTTTATTTAAATTGGATCTCTAGAATTAGTGATGGGTTCTACGTTTCATGTATAATAAACAACAACAACAAAGCCTTTTCACATACGTTTCATGTATAATGAAACTTGAAATTACAAGCACCAAAAATCAAAGTCCAATTTCCTCTAATCTTGTATCAAACGCACTCTCGAGGTATGGTATATCAACTTGTAACATGAAAACTTCCTCTACATGTTTCCATGACTTCAAGCATTACTAAAACAAACATACAAGTGAACGCACGCACACACAATCTAGTTGAATTGTTTACCTTCTTCCCCAAGTAAAACATTTGGCATGCATAAAAAAAATATATAGACATGACCGATCTAAAACCTATAGAAAATAGCCCACATACTTGAAAAAATCATCAACACATTTAACTAAGGAATAAAGCATGGAAGCAAGGGGTCGGTGCCATCATAGCTGTCGCGGCCTCTCTCTTTATTTCTTGCTTGAACCTCTAATTACAATTAGGGCAGACTTTATACAGGATTCTAACTTGAAAGACCAAAATGCCCTTGATTAAAAATACTTCCTACTAACTATATGTGACTCCAAATGGATTGAGTTTTGATCAATTTGGATCCACATGACTTACTTACACATTTCTACTTACATAAACATAAAAACAATACGAAAATACATAAAATGTTAATTCACTTTTCAACACGCCCCCTCAAGTGGGGTCTTAAAGACTTGAAATACCCAATTTAATGAGAGTTTTCTTTAATCCATTTGTTACAACCGGTTTTGCAAGAATATCTGCTAATTGAACTTTAGAACGAACATGAATTATATTGAAGATTCCTTGTAAAACTTTCTCTCTAATAAAGGGACAGTCGACTTCGATATGCAAAGACTGAATTAGACACCATTTGCAGAGTTGTTTTACTATTGGTGAAAAAAATGATTGGAATAATCTTTCCTAGACCAATTTCTTCTAACTGTGATAAGATCCATAAATCTTCACAATCCGAAGGCAATTGCACGATATTCTGCTTCTACACTTGATCTAGGCACTATAGATTGCTTTTTACTCTTTCAAGATACCACATTACCTCCTAGGCATATTATGTAACCTGAGGTAGACTTTCTATCAATTTTGGAGCCAGCCCAATCGGCATTTGAATAAATCTCTAGATGAAGAGATGAATGTAGGGTATATGATAAAACATAAGTAATTGATGACTTTAGATATCTAATGATGTGGAACACCATACTCATGTGGTGCTTAGATGGGGAATGCATCCATCTACTCACATAACTAACTGCAAAGCTGATGTCAGGTCCTGTAATAGTGATGTATATAAGCTTTCCCACCAATCTCTGGTATCTGCCAACATCTTCATATGGTTCAGTTGTCTTATCTTTGTCTTCTTTTATAATTTCAATGGGAGTAGAACATATCCGGCAATCTTTCATTTTCGTTTTTTTCAGTAAGTCCAAAATATATTTTCTTTAACTTAAAATTAAACAATCTTTACTCCGTATAAATTTGATTCCCAAGAAGTAATGGAGACTGCTCAAATCCTTTAAGTCAAATAGTGCATGTAGTTGTCTTTTTAGATTAGCAATGTCTTCTGTATCATCACTTGTAATAATGATGTCATCTGTATATACCAACAATATAATAGTTTTCTCGCCTCCGTTGATAAATAGTGTATGATCACTAACACACTGTTTAAAACCCAAGCCCATAATACCATCACTGAATTTTTGAAACCATGTTCTTTGTGATTGTTTCAAACCATAAATAGATTTCTTTAGTTTGCATACCTTGTTTGCTTTCTGCTCTTAGTTATACCCATGTGGTAGGTCCATGTAAATGTCTTTCATAAGATCTCCTTAAAAAAAGATATTCTTCACATCCAGTTGTCATAAGTCTCATCCATGATTGACAGCAACACTTAGAATCATCCTAATAGTATTCATTTTTGCCACTGGTGTAAATGTTTCTGTATAGTCAATACCATATGATTGACTATAACCTTTAGCCACTAATATGGCTTTATACCTTTCTATATTCCCATCAGTCTTGTACTTCACAGAATATACCCATTTACAACCCACTGTTTTCCGTTCTTGTGATAACTACCCATGTCTTGTTTTTCACCAATACTACAATTTCTTCTTCCATGGTTGCCTTCCACTCTAAATGTTGTTCTGCTTCTTCGAATGTCTTGAGAATATAAGTATTATCTACATTCACCACAAACAACTGATACTCTTTGGGATAGTTAGTATATGATACCATCTTCTGTAGTGAGTATTTTGCATTTCTACGTTTTCCTTTCCAAAAAGCAATAGGTAAATCATCAAGATCACTAGCAGAATTTTGAGAAGTTACCTAAGTAGGAATTGGATCTGATTCGGGGTGAGAATTCTGATCTAGGGTAGCAGACTGATGCGGAAAGAGGGTCTTCCTTTCACATCTAGTATAAACCTGCCAATTTTTTTCTTGAAAGGATGATATCTCTTCTTCTTCTCTTTCAATATCTGGTTGATCTTGAATTGATGGAAGATGTATTACATTAGGTGAATGGATAGTTGATGCTTGAATATCTTGTTTGCTATAAAAAGGTGTATCTTCATGAAATGTAATATCAATCGTAACATATAATCTTCTTTTTTCAAGATCATAACATTTATACCCTTTCTGAGTAGAAGAATATCTTAAGAAGATACATATAACAACCCTAGCATCTAATTTATCTCCCAAGCCACTGTGTATATGAACAAAACAAGTACACTCAAACACTTTTGGTGGTAAATGGAACTATTTCTGGGAAGGACATAAGGAGTGAAGTGGAGTATTGTCATTTAACACTCTACTAGGCATGCGATTTATGAGAAAGACTGTTGTTAAGACTGCTTCTCCCAAATAGAGTTTTGGAACATCATAACCAATCAAGAGAGTTCTAGCCACCTCTAAAATGTGTCTATTTTTTCTTTCAGAAACATCATTTTGCTGTGGAGAATAAGAACATGAGGTTTGGTGTAAAATTCCATGGTTTGAGAAATATGAATTGAGTGATTGAGACATAAATTCCCTTCCATTATCACTCCAAAATGTTTTAATGGTGCTCTGAAATTGAGTACGCATAAACTGATAATATATGGGAATACTATTTCTCACTTCCTCCTTATTTTTCATGAGATATATCATGGTTAATCTAGTACAACCATCAATAAATGAAATAAAGTATTTATGACCATTTAAAGAGGTGATAGAGCATGAGCCCCAAACATCATAATGAACAAGCTCAAAAGATTTAGAAGATTTTTCTTCGTTCAAGGGAAATGAAATATGATGATATTTTGCCTTTGACAAGTTTCACAATTCAACTGCAAGTCATTACAATGAAAAAATTCAGACAATAACATTCTAATTTTTTATAAAGGTAAATGTCTTAATCTCTGGTGCCATAAAGGTAGCTTCTTTTTGCTTTTCAGTGATAACTGTTAACTGCATAGTTGTTTCCTTAGCTTCCTCATAGACATACTTCGCCACATGTTATCTTAACCAAAAATCCTCCCCGTCCTCAGTTCTTGGAAGAAACACCGAGTAGAATCAAAGATTACTCGATATTTTAAATCTTGTGTCATGGTAAAGACTAACAATAAATTGACTAAAATATTTGAAACATGTAAGACATTTTTCAATATTCCAAAAGGTGTAGTGATACTTCATTTTTCAACAATGGGAGTATGTGATCCATCTGCCAACCTAATATTAATTTTACCTTGGGTCAACTAATAATCATCAAAGAACTCTCTTCTACCAACCATATGATCTGTAGCATCAGAATCAATAGCCCATATCTTAAAATGAGAAATAGTTACATTACCCTTAGCCATGAATGAGAATTGATATGTCATAGTTGCTTGAGAACCAATATTAGAAGTGAAAGCAGTTTGAGAATCAACTAGACGAGCTTTAAGCATCTCAATTTCTTTCCTCATGCCTGCCAGTGAATCTACTTCAGTAGTTTGTTTTTCACTTTGGTCACTGCTGAAGTAGGCTTTATTACGCCTATTCTGGTAATAAGTAGGTCTGCCTATTAGTTCCCAGCATTTCTCCTTTGTATGTCTTGATTTTCCACAGTGAGAACTAGTCAGTTTATCTATTTCTTCAAAAGTAATTGATGATCTACCCCTACCACGTTTATATCCTCCATATCCTCCTTTACCACGAGAGAATGAGGGGAAGAAGAATTTCTGCCCAAAAGAGCAGTGGACTCTGAATTAGTCTTGGTTTCTTTCTTGAGGTGTCTTTTGTCTTCTTCCCTTAATAAAAGATAATACACTGTACTTAAGAAAGGAAGTTTTCTCTGCTAAAGAAGTTATTTTTTGCAAACTCATATTCAAATGAAATGCCCCATAAAAGATCATACACTTTCCTCTCTTCAAATTACTCAGTTCGCTCTTGCATACAACTTTAACATTTGGTTTTAGAATAAAATTGTAATTCCTCCCGTAAACCTCTAAGTTCTGCATAATACTCACTTATGGATCTACCTCCCTGTCTATACTTACGAATCCTCTTAATGATATCATATT
Source organism: Brasenia schreberi (assembly GCA_036023115.1). Taxonomy (NCBI): domain Eukaryota; kingdom Viridiplantae; phylum Streptophyta; class Magnoliopsida; order Nymphaeales; family Cabombaceae; genus Brasenia; species Brasenia schreberi. The sequence goes on along the minus strand of JAYKKT010000079.1, from coordinate 27,052,163 downwards.
TCTTTGTTATATTTTTTCTATGATCATAGGCCTCCTGAACTGCCAACCAAATGTCCTTTGCTGATTCTAGAAACATGAAAGTGCTCCCAATCGATGGTACCATTGATTGTATAAGCCACGGACTAACCAAAGCATTTTCTCTACACAATCGAGAAAACATAGGATCGTGATTGGGGAATGTCTCCGGTAAGGTAATCCCAACGCCTCCTTGCTATCATAGCTAATTCAATGGATTTGGCCCATTGAAGGTAGTTCTTGCTATCCAACTTAAGATTAGTGATTTGCAACACCTCACTTTTGTGTGATAAATTGTTGTCACCACTGTCGCCAATCTTGCCTTTATCTGCCATGATCAAATGTAAACTTTTCCTCTAGGGCTGATTGTAACCTTCTTTTTTTCTTGGTTTTAGAATAAGGAAGATGCTGAAAAATAATATCCAATAGACAAACTTGCTGAAAAAATAACCCAAATCTGTGTCAAATACCTTTCTTCATTGCCCTAGATAATCATAGACTAGAATCTTGTTTAAACACACGCTAATCTACTGGATTAAGCTCTGATACTATGTAGAAAAAAGCATTGAAGCAAGGGGTCGACGCCACCATGGCTGCCGCAGCCTCTCTCTCTTTATTCCTTGCTTAAACCTCTAATTACAATTAGGGCAAACTTTATACAAGATTCTAATTTGAAAAACCAAAATACCCTTGATTGAAAAATACTTCCTACTATCTATACGTGACTCCAAATGGATCGGGTTTTGATCCATTTGGATCCACATGACTCACTTACACATTTCTACTTCCATAAACATAAAAACAATGCGAAAATACATAAAATGTTAATTCACTCTTCAACAAAACCGAACAGTCAAAGTTTTCTTATTCCTTAGCTCGATAAAGGCATGCAATTCCAATCAAAACCAGAACTGAAACCTTAACAAAAGGTTCTAAATCAACGAGAACCAGCCAGTCTCAGTCTGGTTCCCGTTCCAGCTATGTCTAGCCTCAATGATAGCATATACTCTCGAGTGAAAGAATCCATTAAAAAAATAGCAATAGTATTTATCACATATTGTATGATGAAAAAGTTAAGGCTGCTTTCTTTTCAAGTTGTTACAAAATCCAAACCAATGATTTAGTTTCAGGATTTTGGATATCAAGATCACATTTGAAGACTTCTTTCTTGGTGAAGTACACCACAACCGGTTCGAGCAATGCCCGGCCACTATGGGGGTAAAACTCTCCCGGCACCGCGGTTTTCTCCATCCTCAAGACTTGAAGTCAAGTTGTTGCTCAAGAGGAACAAGTACCGAACAACTTCAACCAACAATGGGTTGGTGAGACTCATTTTTTTGTTAAAAAAGCAGTAGATGCGAGTACATTCTACCTGAGTGCACATTATATTTGCCTATAAAGCTGCTGGAATCCATGGATACCATGAGAGAAACAAATGTTGCACATAAGCATTGGCGTTTTACCATGAGTAAACTATAACTCATATTGAGACATCCAGCAAATTAGAATAACTGAAGCATTGTAAGCTAACATTTAGCAAGAATCAAATCCAACACTTCATGGAGAAACTTCACAAAGCCTCCAGATGAAACAAAGGGAATCAGGAAATAGATATTTCCTCTCTTTTTCCTTTTGGATAGAAGGGAACAACTTTCTGATGTACAAGATGGTCAAATTATGATTGCAGAAGCTCCCAACTGCAAATGAATTGTAAAACTACTTGGCCCTTGGCATCATCCAATTCATTTCAACTAATTTTTAGCTCTGCGTATCCACCAAACCTTGGCAAACTAAATAAATCTCCTTAGAAGAAGATCTTGTAGCTTTCGGCCTTAACCATGATGCTTTTTGGAAGTGTTTTCTGCAAACTTCTCTAAATCCTGTCCATTGTTGAGAAAAGAAAAGGATTGATATACAGTGCGGATAAGGTCAGGAAGCTCTGACTGAAATAAACCTTTCTACCTTGGTTCTCTTCACTCTCAAGAAGCTTCATGACAAGATTGCCTTTTGGTTTCAGGACACCAAGATCAGCATCAATACCAATATCATCTTCCAACTCGAAGAAGAGGCCAAACTTATCCGAACCAGATAATCTGCCCCTGCCAATTGCCAAATAAAGAGCTCGCATCGCCAACTCCCCAGATAAAACCGTGTCTTTTGTTGAGATTCCAGAAACAGAAGGACACATATCAGAAAGTATGACCGAAAATCCCCTACCCTGAAACATATTAATCAAAGGTATTTGGCATCAATAGATTGGATTGACGTTAAGCCAGCACACTCTAGAAGCTCAAAGAAATCTTCAAACTGAATTATAAACAGAACCAGCATTAACAAGCTGCATTTTTTGACATCTTACCGCATGCCAGAGCTCAAAGAAACATGAAATTTCGGATCTAACACAGAAAGATACATTGTTTGTCATGCTACCACCGGCTAGAAGCTCAAATGAATCTAGAAAGCGAATCTAAAACAGTATGTGGGATCAAAAACTTACATTCTAGTTGCTCATAGAATTTCCCAAATTGAATTAAAACACAGCATACTAAGTTCATGCTTGCTCAAGTTATGGCTCAGGAAAGCTGATGTTTTTGAACTTCAAATATTGTATAGTGGTGACATGCATTTTCTTTTTAGGCAATGTTCACCTAACTTAGCCTCTCAAAACCAAAACTAAGCCTTTCTTGCTCAAAGTTGGGTTAGCTATATGTATTCTTGGTGGATGTGAACACCTATATACCTTTTCTCAAACGTGCAACTCCAAAAGGGCAAGATTATGCTGTGGCATCCTTCCAACATTTGCAAGTAACTGGACTGATTATGTTTATAACTATCAATAAGCATGAAAAACATAATCACTAATGGTCATGCCTAAGAGACCATTAACAGAGATTAGGAGCCAAACTTTCATAATGATAACTATGGAATTTTCTTATAAATAGCCTTCCACTCAAGAAGAATATAATGTGAGCAAAGAATCATCATTTTCCTTGTTCAGTTTTTCGTAGATGCAGTTTGACAAACACTTTTCTCATGAACATAAGTGTTTGCATTCTATCATGAACGGTGAGTTGTCTCATTATTATTTGTGCATAGGACATGACAAGTTCGCTCATGAATATAAATTTACAATAGCGATCACATTGAAGTCCCCTCTTCATCAAAGACTTCATGCGTATGTGTGTGTGAGAGAGAGAGAGACCTGGGGGGACATTGCCATGATTTGGTCCCGGGATAGCTTAATGACATCGGCGGAAACCGTTTGCACTCGGGAATCACAATGGATAGATGGGACCTTCACCTTCTGCTCTGCAACGATTACATCAGTGCGTCATGCAAAAACCACTCATAATTTATACATCAGACACCTCGAAGCAAAGGGAAAATTATGGTGCTTCCCTCTCCAATCCATGCATCTCTTACCTTCAAATCAACACCAATAACCCCGCCACCATTTCTTAGAGGACCCAAGCTCTGGCAAGCCACCTTCCTCACAAATTTGTGAAGAAACAAAGCACCCAAAACAACTTTGTCAAAAGCAAACTTGCAACAAAAGTACATAGGAAGCTTAAATTGTTACAAGAATGAACAATAAAGAATTCATAGTCTATGCAATACCACAGAGGCAAGCAACCATTTGCGCGTAAATAATCCGCTCAAAACTACTTCAAGGAGATAAATTTTCTCATAATGATCAAACACATGAAATTTTAAGCGAACATAAACATTTAAAATCACCTTCAAAGCGGCCCAAAGCCACTACCCATCAAACAATTTGCTCAAATGATCACAGCCATCAATCAATCTTTCCTCTCTATGTTCGGTTTTACGGGAAAGAGGAAACTATTACCTGAAGCCACGCACCGGGGGCGCATCCAAGATCGAGAACCGAATCTCCTGCAGATATCAATTTGTACTGCTTCTGCATTTGTAGCAACTGAAAAATGGAGACAAACCAAGAGAAAATAGAAGAAGAGAGCTGTTCAGTCCTTGTAGGGAGGGAGAGAGAGAGAGAGAGAGGGAGAGAGAGATGCCTTGAACGCTGAGCGTGCGACGTAACCCAGACGCTGGGCTTCTCTGTAGAAGAAATCGGGCGTCCCAAGTCCGCTCATGGTCGATGAACTCCTACCCCCCGCCTCTCGTGTGTGTAATGTACGAGTTAGGGATGTCAATCATTCGGAGCAATTGTGGAACAAAAAAGTAAGCGGCCCAATGCAAAATATTTGTACGGGGCAGGTGCTTCGTAAAACGTTTGGCGTCAGCCGGTTAAATGTAAAATTTACGATCTTTTCATTATCCGCCGTTTTTGGTTCGAGGCGGTGGTATCGTCGCTTCTCGGCGCGGGAAAGGTGCGAGAAGGGAGCCTCTCTTCTACAGAGAGGGAGAGGAGCAAACAACCGGCCCGCTTCTGCAACGCCTCTCTGTAACGGTGACGCCGGCGGACGGTTGACGGCCAGTGACTGAGATGGAGGGGAGAAAGAGTAGGATGGGGCCATGCGCGACGTCGATCCGGGCGATCAGCAAGGGAGACGTTCACAGGATCTGTTCGGGTCAGGTTATCCTGGACCTCTCCTCCGCCATCAAAGAGCTCGTCGAGAACAGTCTGGACGCCGGCGCGACCTCCATCGACATCTCCCTCAGGGATTACGGTTAGTCTACTCCTCACAACTCCCATGGGACCCCTTTCGCTGCGTGTCCTTTCCCTTTCAGTATGAAATAGCCAAAGAAGGTAGGACGGATTATGAAAAGATCTTCTTTCTCCTTTTCTTTTTCGTCGATGGTAATTCGCATTAGTGTTCGTCAAATGAGCTGCATTATACCTCAATACAATGAAGGGAAAACTTGACCGTACCGCACGATCCTGTTCGGCAGTTCTTCATAAAAGTTGGATTTTGAGTCACTAAAATATGACACCAACAGTAAATTTTCCACTAATTTTAATATCTTATGGAATTATTAGTCTGCCGCATATGTATCATGATCAGATAATTTAAAATCAGATTCTATGAAATTAAGGGTGGATATTATCTGAACGTTAAACTACAGAAAATCTCAAAAAATTACTTAAACTGATTGCGCAATGGATGTAGGCAATATAGGTGTAAAACCTCCCTTTTCATTTGTTTGAACGTTGTAGCTTTTTATTTCTTCTGCAAAGGTCATGGGAGGCCTTTCCGAGATTATCCAGAATGGATGATTGAACATGGAAATGAGCAGAAAGGAAGGGATGGATTTGGAGACAAACCATTCTTTTAGCAGAATGACGTATCCGATATCGTTTTTGTCGTGTCCGTTTGTTACAGGTAAGGAATCGTTCAAGGTTTCCGACAACGGCTGCGGGATCCCTCCCCACAACTTCCAGGTCTCCCTCTTGCAAGCTTGATTTCGTCTTTTCCTCAAAAATTTGATTGCCAATTCATTCTTGAATGATGGTGATGCTTAAAACTGATGAATTTCTTCGTTGCAGAGCCTCGCTCTCAAGTATCACACCAGCAAAATAGCTAATTTCTCTGACCTTCAATCTTTAACGACGTTCGGATTCAGGGGAGAGGCATTGAGTTCCTTATGCGCATTGGGGAATCTTTCCATCGAAACCAGAACTGTAAATGAGCCAGTTGGCACTCACCTCACGTTCGATCATTCTGGTCTGATAACTTATGAACGGAAAATCGCACGCCCCGTAGGAACGACAGTCACCGTCGAGAAGCTGTTCTCTCCGTTACCTGTTCGGTGTAAGGAATTCAGTCGCAACATCCGGCGGGAGTTCGGGAAACTCATTTCCTTATTGCATGTGTAGTGCTACTGCCTCTTTATAGGCTTGTGTTGTTTCTGTCCTACTTAATTATAGACTCATAGTTCCATTGTTAATCTTTAAACTAAAATGTGATTTCTCCATTTCTATTCTTTGTTGATTAATGATATTTGAATAGTCAATACTTCTAATTAACACGAAAATTGTCGGTTAGCCTTCCAAATTTTTTTGTACTTAATGATAATTGACTCTCAATTTTTGTGTTATTGCTAAATTTCTAAATTTTTATCCTTTTTAATCCTTCTCCAGGCATATGCCCTTATTGCAAAAGGGGTTCGGCTGGTTTGTACCAATGCCGTAGGAAAAAGTCTCAAGTCTGCAATTCTTCAGACTCAAGGAAGCGGTTCATTGAAAGACAATATAATAATGGTATTCGGGATGAAGATGCTTGCATGCCTAGAACATTTGAACTTACGTTTATCTGATGATTTATGCATTGAAGGTTTTCTTTCCAAGCCCGGCTCTGGAAATGGTCGTGCTTTGGGTGATAGACAATTCTTTTATGTGAATGGACGACCAGTGGATATGCCCAAAGTTAGCAAGCTTCTCAATGAGTTTTATAGGAGTTTGAATTCCAAACAGTACCCTATTGCCATCATGAATTTTATATTACCAGCCAAAGAGTATGATGTCAACGTCACTCCTGATAAAAGAAAGATTTTCTTTTCCAATGAAGGTTCACTTATATCGGCACTGAGAGAGGCAATTGAGAATATTTACTCCCCAAGTCATTGCACCTACAGCATAAATACATTTGAATTTTCTAAACAAGAGACCGTATCTGAGATACATGGTGTCAATACCAGTAGACTTTCATCACCTAGTCCAGTGATTAGTGGAGAATCTGAAGATCAGAAAGGCACGTTATCTCCTTCTGACCAGATTCTCGTGGAGGCTTGTGATGGTGATGATTCGGGTTCAAAGACGTTGGAGACTTCGAATTTGAATGGAACCGCTGTAGGTATGGTGGAAGATGAGGATATGCTGGAGAGTTCTCCTATTCGGTGTAGTCCTCATCGTGGTAGATATGTTCAAGATACCAAGGCAATGCAGATCGGAGATTTTGCTTATCCAAGAACCAATTATGATAATCATGAAACTTCCTCTAGGAAAGTATTCCCTCAAAATTCGGTAGATAATATCAGTTCATTTTATGGACCAAAAACAAACCAGTCTAAGCTGACGAAGTTTGTAACTGTAAGTAAGAACAAGCATGAAAGTACTTGTGCATTACTATCGGAAGAGCCAATTCTAAGGAAGGAGATAATGGCCTGCCATGTAACAAACAATGGTACTCTTGTGAAGCCATATGAGACTTCATCTAGGTCTAGTTCCGGCTATGTTTCAGCTAATAGCAGGGCTGAAAACAAAGAGCAGGATAAGGTATGTGGTGAGGCAGAGGAATCAAATGCTCCAGAGTCCATCACATGCAGAGTGCTTGACAAAGATTTTCAACAGGTACTTCATATTGCTCTTTATCATCAAAAGTACATCTTTTAACTGGTTAAAATTACTTGTTTACTTCAATTCCTGAAAAACCTAAAGCCTTTGATATTCTCCTCTTGTTTTATGTGCAATTTTTTTTTATGTTCTCCAGGTGTTGGAAAGTAAACAACTGATGGCTGCTGATGTTGATATACGAGATTCTTCGGATAATTGTAATGAAATGGTTGAGGGCAGTAACGAAAAAGCGCAAGAGCTAGTGCCATCTCATAACGTGATTGTGCAAATCCCAAAAAGAATTAAATTGTCAGGTGATAACCTTGAAAGGTGCCCCACTTTGCATTTTGATATCAATGAAATTAGGGGCAGAAGGGAGCAGAGACTGTCACTATTACACTCCAATACTTACGTAAACAGAAGTGACACCCTAAACAGGTCAGTAAAGGTTAAGTCATATGAGCTTTGTCTTTGAATCTTTATTCATGGGACTTGGTCTTTTTTTTGTTAGGAGGTCTTCTAGGTTCTATTCTGCTGCAACAATGGAGAACAGTTTCCAGCCTGAAGATGAAGAAGCAAAAGCCAAGGTGCTGTCTGCTGCAACTAGAGAATTGGAGAAGTCCTTCAAAAAAGAAAATTTTTCAAGAATGAAGGTTCTTGACTGCTTTTTCCTTTTAGATATCATTATTTTGCCTGAGGGTGAAGGTTGGTGACTGCAAAACTCAATGCACTTGGTCTTTTTCTCTAGGGTACTTGATATATGTTAGAACTCTGCTCATATAAGGGATCACTCTTGCATGGCCGGTCCCAAGCCCGGATAAAGAAGGGTTGCATTAGGCTTCTGACAACCAGCATAAAACTTTGTCGGACTTATCTATCATGGATTCTACAAATTATGACAGGATCTGTGAAAACAAAGAATCCATGTAGCCGACCCCATCTAGCATGGGAAAAGGTGTTTGGTTCTGGATTTCATCTTGACTAAAGTGTCCCTTTTTGGTTGCTATAATTTCTTTGACCTGATATTATTCAGGTACTTTATTTGAATATATAATCTGCATTTACTGTTGGATAGACTGAAAATATATCTTGTTTAGATTTTTGTGGAATTTTTTTGTCTTAGTGTAGTATACAAAACCAAATTTTTGACTAGTAAATAGACCACTATAACTTTTAAAGCATTAAGGTGATAACAACAACTGAGCCTTTTCCGATCAGCTACATGCATTCTTTGTTTCCATAGAGCTCGATCATATGCCATGCTAACTGTTAACTCAGCATAAGCTAAATCATGCTTTATTGTTTCCTTCCAATACTTTTGTGGCCTTCCTCTTCTTCTTTTAACATTTTCATAATCTAGTTTTCATACCTTCTTACATGAGCTTCTTTGGTTGTCTTTGTACATGTGCAAACTACCTTAAATGATTTTCTCTCATTTTGTTAATATTATCAAAAAAGCTGGTTGCCATTTCTGTGATTAGGAAAAGCAAATATGGTTTGAATGACTCTTGAGTCATGGAGGAGAATCACGGATTGAAGGATCAGCCCATTTTGGGTCACTTAATCTCATGCAAATATTGCATCTTCTCCAGAAATACATTTGCATTGATGAAAAGATTCTTTAGGTCTCTCATTAAGAATGCTTGCAGAATATGTTCAGTACTTTACAAGGAGTTGAATTTTGCTGATAAAGAAGATAAACACATCAGAGAAAACAAGGAGATGATTCTTTTACAATGATACATATGTTTGGAAATAATGTTAGTAAAATAATTGTGTCAATATTCATACAATATCTAGCTTGATGTTATCATGTGTCATATATAAAGTCTTGGGTTGCGAACTAAATTTATTACAGCCTTTTGGAATGACTGGTTTAAAATGTACATTTTTAGGTGATTGGACAGTTCAACCTTGGTTTTATCATTGGGAGACTGGATGACGACCTCTTCATCATTGATCAGGTACGTAGTGATTTTGATGTAATGTTGCATAATTATTTTACATTTCGTGGTTATTGTGCTCATGGAACGTCTTTTGATTGAATGTACAGCATGCAGCTGATGAAAAATATAATTTTGAACGACTGTCAACATCAACCACCTTGAATCAACAACCTTTACTTCAGTGAGTAAAAATGGTTACTAAATGGCTTGTTGTGTTTCTTTTCTGCATATACTGTCTTTTTTACAGAACGTTGAAGGGTTATGTTACCTAGAAAATTATTTGAGCCTGGTCAAGACAATGAAAGTAAAGGAGTAACCATTTTTTCCCTTATTTATAGATGTACCTTGATCTGGTGGTGCAAAGTAGGGTGAATGGTTCATAGAATCCTCATTCATAAATACTTACGTGCATTTCCAAATGCATGCACGAACATGCGCACATGCACACACACCACCACCACCAATTTGTGTACAGAACGATGTACACAAATGTGTTTGGTAGACACTCACACATGCATGCACATCCTTTCATGCCCATGCATGTGCAAATAAATTACCTGTTAAGATGGTCATCCTGCCTGTAATGGCGAAAGAAATCCATGTAATATCATTTGATTCAACCTTTTAGGAAGTCCTTGCAGCACAATTGTGTGGTACGTACTAGTGATACCATGATCCTTGTTTCAAGAAGCATAAACCTGTCAATTTATTTCTCTAGACATTGCTCTTGTGGCATATTTGAACCTCCTTATGCTTTATTAGCTAATGTGCTATATTTTCATCGAAGTTCTTGATAGTTAGATTCTATGACAGACTTTAGTGTTTGATTGATTATTTATACTACAAATGTCTAGTAAGGTGTTCCTTCTTGCAAAATTTTAACGTTTATGGTCCTTGCACTAATTTTTGTTAGGCCATTGAGATTGGAACTATCACCTGAAGAAGAAGTCATGGTCTCACTAAACATGGAAATATTCAGGTTGATCTAAGTCTTCTGAATCTTAGAGCTCACTGGTTTTTCTTTTCCCTGTTATCTATCCTGAAAGTTCAGACTTCAGAATGTACTTTTCCATGTACCTTTCCCTTGTTGTATAGAATGATCATTGATTTATGCAGTATGTTTCCTTTTAATTGGTGTGTCAAGCAGTGAGATGTTGTTCTTGTATGACACTGATTATTGGACGGTTTGGACTTAGAGTGATGCTAAAGAGGGTTGGAGCTCATTTACTTTTCAGGAATTGTATTATGCTCTAAATTTTGGTCCGTCCTACCTTGGAGTTCTTTTGCAGTTATTTTAGGGAATCCAGATTCCACACTATCAAGATGGGAGCCAATTAAAGTTGGGGTGCAGAGATAACAGTTTTGGGCTGGATAATTATCTCTGTCAATAGGATTCAAGCCGCAAGCTTTATCTGTTGTTGGACCCTAAAAGTCGACTCTGAATCGAATTCTATTTTCTACCCAATAAACTGAATTTTGCCTGGATGAATTAATACCCAGATAAACCAAATCCGATCTTTTCCTTTTCTGATCATTCTTTGGTCAGGCATATAGGTTGATGGATGAACTAAATCTAAAAAGGTTAGGCACAACAAACATGACCTCGTTTTAAGATTGAGACCAGTACTGACAAGAATGTCCATATCCTTTAGGTGCTATTTGAGGTGTATGCCGAACGATTTAAAAAAAAAAAAAAAACCTTCCTAAGTCCATGCAGGAGAACTGGTCTTTCAGGATGTACTGAGGTTAGCCTTATGCTTTCTAGGTGGAGGACATCGCTGTAATATTTGCATGTAGATTTTGTGTTTAGATCTCATTATTGCAAAATGATTCGTGTTGTATGAATGTATTCTTGAAAGCTAGCATTTAGCGTGTCTGTGACATAGCAGTTCTCTGGCACATACCCCACGAGTGTGATGACTTTATCTCCCACCTGCGCATGGAAATGCTGGTGGTCTGAATCTGTTCCAAATTTCCAATTCATGTAATTTGAACATTATAGTCAATGTGTTGGGTTGCTTTATGCATATTTTGTTAATAGTCACATGAGCTGCCTTGGTGTTATAAACATATAATCGACTTTGATGATTTTGGCGTTTGACACTGTTGTATGTTTTTTTTGTATCATGTTAAAAGATATGTGCCATGACATTGTGATTTCAAATTTACAGGAAAAATGGATTTATCCTAAAGGAGGACATGGATGCTCCTCCAGGACGTCATTTTCTATTGGTAGCCGTTCCTTTCAGTAAAAACATAACCTTTGGGATTGGAGGTAATTATTCTAATATGTCTTAAGTCCCTAGGTTCCAGTGCTTGGATTTGTATTTATAGACAGGTCATCTATTTTCACTTTACAAGCGGTTACACTACTTTTTATCAGGTACTAAGAGTTTTGTCTCTTGTGCTTATTCAAATGTCCTTTGTTTTCACTTTAAAAAATCATTTACTTTTGCAACAGACGTTAAAGAGCTTGTTTCTGCCTTAGCTGACTCCGAAGGAGACTGCTCCATTTTGAGTAGCTACAGAATGGATACGCTAGATTCTCTTTGTCCTTCAAGGGTCCGAGGTATGCTTGCATCACGTGCATGCCGGTCTTCAGTTATGATTGGTGATCCACTGAACAAAAATGAGATGCGAAAGGTGACATCTGGTGTCTCCACTTAGAAATGCTCATTATATCTATTTTTATGGTCTGCAACTTCATTGTCCTCCCACTTCCTCTTCGTCTTGTGCTGAATTTAAGGTGATGCATGGGGACATGAATCTATAGATGATAAGAAGTGCTGATACCTGAGATGATTGTCTGAAAAATACTTACTTCCTCAGGTTTTTCATGTTCGAAAGAAAGGCAACCTCCTCTCCTGAAACTCCTTTGGGACAGGTGTTTATGTTACCACAAGGTGACCTGCGGTAATAAGAAGCAACAATCTCTCCTAGAAGTTTGTGAGGAATAACGAAGTGGCATTTGAATGTAACTTGCCAACAGTTCTATAGACCACCATGAACTCACTTGAAAAAGATAAAGAGGAAGATGATGACTTATGACATGCAAATTCTGGCCATTGCGTTGGATGCATTAGGGTCGTTTTCTCTTGAATGTCTCATTTACGTCAAGGGTTACCACGATTTGATGTACCTCTGGTCCCGGAAAGTTAATTGATGGTCATGTTTCAAGGACCAAATCCTTGCTACTAATGAGCCCCTGTCAAAGATCAGTTAGACGATTTTCTGAACAGTATGGATGCATATGGCTTTCGTTTGGTGAAATTGGTAGAAATTTATATGAGATTCTGACCCATGGTGATGGATATTTTGCTCATTTAAATATTCTTCAAAGAGGGAGGATAGTAAATCCATAAAACAGTATTTCATCCCATAGCTAGCATACGGAGATGAGGCTCCTTATGATACTCGGAACCAAATATATTTGTAACTTAATTATTTGATTCTGGAAATCTTTCTCCAAATTTTCGCACTTCAATCTTACAGCTTTTTAAGAAGTTAATGGTTCAATAGTAACAGTGACCATGCAAAATTCTTCCACGAGACTCACTCCTGCTACTGATTCACAGATAATAGAACATTTGGCAGAACTAAGATCTCCATGGAATTGTCCACATGGGAGGCCAACCATGCGTCACTTAGTGGACCTGGCCGCCATACCCAACAGGTAAAACCTGGTTGTAACATTCTTCTTTGCTTCTGTCATGCCAGTGCACTTCTTTTATGTCGTAGATCTTATAAATATGTATATATCTGCTATTGTGGCAAGGGCCAGTTTGTCGTTGAGGTCAAAGACACCCTTGAGTGGATTGGACTGGGTCTGTAGTATTGTATCCAATCCAGTTTTTGCTTGGATATGCATCTTGCCCTCTATGGTTATGTTTCAAAGGAATCCCTAATCTGTTGAGATTGTCATCATTCTCTACACTGTAATCTAGGAGAAGCCTTCCCTAATGGAACGTGTTTTGTCGTTTCCCTTGCTGTTTCTCATCTCTAAATCTTCCTGCACATACCAAAGATAATATAGTGTGCTCCTTGTTCACAGATGGTTTTGTACTAACAGTTGAATCCTTTGGCTATACAGATAATTCGAAGAGTGGCTTGCCGAAAACCATTATCGTGGCTAGTAAAGAGATGCTTCAGGTTTTTCACGTGGACATTAACTTCTAAATCATGCTGTCAAAAAGCAAATCTTAACTTATTCCTTTGTGATGCTGTGAAGAAGCTGCGCTTGTTTATTGTGGACGGTTTGCTATTGCTACTGTTGTATATGGTTAGTGTATCTGCAGGGTTTTTTTCACCACTTGTTTCATGTATAATTGAAGCTTTTGTATGGATCTCTTGGCGCCAATTTTGTGGTGCCCTTACAGTTCCAAAGTCTTGGTCTACCTCTCGGTCTCCTTGAATGGGAATCACCTCCTCACTGAATTAGATAGAAGGTGCAGTAGGAGGGACTTGGAATTGGTTGTATTAGAGGTAGTGAACAGTCTAACAATTCAGGCTTCGGCCCGCCCCTGCACCAAACAGAAAAAAGCGGCCTTACCTACAGACAACTGATATTGGGCTACCTGGTTTTCACTTTTGGTTTTTATCTCTAATTGTTATTTGATTGATTTTATTCCCAATGCTTTTGCGAGAATTAAAGGGAGTTCTTAGTCTAAACTCTCACGTTACTTCTGTTTTCTGGACGGAACTGTTCACCCTCCTTGTTTTTCAAGTTGTTTCTATTTTTCTTTTTCTTTACAATGGGAAGCTGTAGCTGAACACACACGCATGCACCCCCTGGGAATCGAAATTGCCACCTGTGAGTCCGCATCAGAGAACCCTAGCAGTGAACTAACGCTCTGGGTGCAGCTTCTCAAGCTGTCTTAGAGACGTATTGCCGTCTCAGCATTTATTTGGTTCTGATTTGCAAGAGCGGTCTGCAGGGTGGCCTTCATGGTTCATCTCAAAAGCGTATCCTTATGAGAAGATGCTGATATGGACGTATAATATTTCATTATTTGGATGAGATTGAACTCTTCAACCCATTACCTATACAAAACATTGGATGAAGGGATGCTTGCGATGGGGGTGGCTGGTGGGTAGGCCCCAAAAAGTTGAAATTCTGTTATAGTATCAACTTTATCGGCCCCTTAATTACCCAAAACTCTTAGCCGTAGGGCCCAAAATTTTAAGTCACATAGTTTAGGTCTCAACTACCATTGAGCAACTCCTGGCATATACCATGACTTGAACGGGTGTTGAGACTCCCTGTGATGAAAGATGTTGGGAGGTCTAAAAGTGTTGGAAGGAATTATTAACGTGATATTTCTCTTTAAAGTTAAGCGCACAAGGTGTTACAGACGTTGAAATGAGATTAAACCACTCAACCAACTCTATTGAGTGGAATTTTCATTAACAATAAAGTTGAATTTTGATTAAGGTGTTATAAAAGTATACTCTTTTTAGTAAGGGTACATCTCTTATTGTTGGAAATCTCCATTGTTATGTAAACTACACTTTTTCTCTCTCCAGTGCATGCATCTTTTATACAAAGAAAACGTGTCAACATTTCCTTGCAAAAAGGTGCTTTTATCTCTCTTTTTTCTTTTTTGAGTGAAGGGAGAGAGAGATGGTAACAGACTTCGATGGTACGAAAGAGTAGACCAAGTCGGGAGAGATGGAAGGCGAGGAAGAGAGAGGAACAACGATTGGCCGAAGGGAAAGAAGAGAGAGAGAGAGAGGAACAGCGATTGGCGGATGCTTATAGTAAGAGAAAAAAGGAAGAAAGGAGTGATGAGATTTAGTCGTCGGACACAAGAGAGAAGCAAGAGAAAGGAGACAGGGGTGACGGTAAGTTGGTTCCGATTGATCCTTGTATCAAAAGAGATAAAATGACATAAGAGGGTGGTCGGTCGGGGGTAAAGAGAAACATTATCAGAAATAGGGCGTGTCTTTACTAACTTCGGGTGTACGTTTAGTAACTATGTTTTCATTATTCTTTCACAAACTAGTTGGATTGTTGCGAGCACAATGAGTAGGCTGTGATTTGGCTGTTCGTTACCAAGCCAACCGGGAATTATGATGGCGTCTTTGAATACTGGAAGTCAAAATTTCAGGTATAGTTTTGAGGGAACTGTTCTGGTTTTCAGATAGTTTTCTTACAGATTTGGTTTTGGTAGTTTTAAACATATAGAAAATGGATGTGCTTACGTCCGAATTTAGTGGTCTATACAACTCAATGGTCCACGCAAACTTGTATAAGCTATGAGTCACATTCATGTCTTTGTCATACAAAATTCGGTCGCCTCACAAAAGTGATGTACCACGGACGGAAAACCGGTTTTAAATACTATATCTTCAATTGAGATGGATCTAGAACCAAAAATCAAGCCTTCGGTTCTTTGGGGTTTAATTTATATATCTAGAGAGAGAGAGAATGCTTGTTATACACCAACACTCTTACACTCTTAAGTGTCAATCAAACAAATATCAATTATTCATCTTTTAATTCGAAAAACAAAAAGTTTAATGGTACTTTTTGCAGTTATATTTCGATTCGTATTTTTACCTTCTACTTTTGAATTCAAAGTTCAATCACTAGTCACAAATATGTAAGCATAAACCAGGTTATAAATATATATGTATGTATGTATATATATATATATATGTGTGTGTGTGTGTGTGTGTGTGTGTGTATACGTGCACGTGCGTGATGTTGCTGTCAAACCATTGTTGCGTCTCTCACTCTGGATTTGGTCACAAGCCCTGAATGGGGATTAGATGTGAGCACAGCAAGAGAACTTAAAGCGGGAAACTTTAACCAGCTCTGTTCGTTGTGAATCGAAACCTGAAATTTCTTTTCTCACGAGGTCCGTTCCCCATTCAATCAAGTGGACCAGGACCGATCATGGCCACCCTTGTTTGAGGTATCACACCACCTGCATCAGAGCTGTCAAAGAATATAAAGTTTTTGAATGAGTTTTCGGTTCGACATGTTTGTGCGGAGTTTTATTGTCAACAGGATGCTATCAGTGGCAGATCAACATTTAGGCGAGGTGAAGCGGTCGCCCACTTAAGCTTTGTGTATTTTATTCATATTTATCGTATTTTGAATTCAAACTTTCAACGATGGATGATTGATATTATTTAAATTTACTAAGACTTAAGTATGTTATCATATATAAAGTTAAACTGATTTTGGATATCCATTTTTGTTACATAATAATTTTACTGTTTTTTCATATCAATAATTTGTTCCTAATATTTGACATTTACCAACAAATTGTATATGACCGGATAAAATTATTGATGTATATGTGTGATTGCATGACAAAAAATACTATACTCTTAATAATATTATTAGAGAAAAAGTTAGTTTGGTATGAATTCAAATTTCAATGGCGCATGAGTGACTGATATTTGTTTCGTCTTGATAACACCTAAATTGTACTAATATATATCAATTTGTCTCTATATATCTATATCTATATAGAGAGAGAGAAATATATTAACTGATATTTGTTTGTCATGATAACAGTTAAATTGTACTAATATGTATCAATTTCTCTCCATATCTCTCTATATATAAAAGACAAAAGATCAAACAAATCAATAACTCATCTCTTTTTGCTTCAGGCGTCAACTCTTCACAAAAAACAATAGCTGACCCAGTTAGAGGGTCGACTCACAAGTTGAGACTCATGACTTCGGCACAGGGGGCATGCATCAGGCTTCACCCTCAACTCTTTTTGTACATTAAACCAGAGACCTTATTGTTATAGGGCATAGGCGACACATAGCCTATGAACACAAAACAAATCAATCAAATCCATCAAAGGCAAGAAAGAGAAAAAAAAAAACAAATGAAAACGAAAGCTTCCAAGTAAACTCTTTCTATATACGATTTTAGAGAGTTGACATGGGATCAGGCCGAATGTCAGAAACCAGCAACTCGGTCGGGAGCAGCGAACGTGGCCCGCCCCACTGGGCTCCCCAGATACCCACCTTGACCTAGGGCTGGTGGTGGGTCGAGTGGGTTGAGACCACCATCGCCGCCACCCTCCCCATACTCAGCTGCGTGAGCTTCTTTGAGCACCCTGAGCAAGGCCACAGCTTTCTCCTTGGTCCGACCCGTCCCAAGTACGGCCAGTTTCCGGATCGCCCGAGTCAGGCTCGATTCCGGTCCGGAGTCCACGAGCCTCGCCCTACCTCTTCCCACCATGACCAACATGAACGCGAGTGCATGCTGCTCAACTGAACCCGATTCTGAGCCCTTCTCTATGGTGTCTCGGGCACACATGAGTGCATCCGAGCCCAGAAGAGCCTTCCTCCCTTCTTCTTCCACTGCGAGGTTGCCCATTATCATAAAGCACCGGGCACGAACACCGGCACCCTTCTCGCCGTCCTTAGCAGAGTCGCGGGTGCACCCAGCCAAGATGGGCACTGCCCCGGCTCGGACCATCTTACTCTTATTGACTTTCTCGAGTGAGAGGTAATACAGCGCCATGGCTGCGTCGTCTGCAGCGGTTCGGTCGCCGCCAGAGCCAACGAGCCGCAGCAGCGGGGGAATCGCGCCAATGACGGCGATGACAGCCCGATTCTCCTCCTCGACGGCGAGGCTAAAGATGGCAGCAGCGGCGTGGCCTTGTGCCTCAGGGTACCCGCCACGGAGCACTTCCATGAGTGACTCGAGTGCCCCGGCGCGCATCAGCCGAACCTTGTTCTCCTTCTCGAGCGATAAATTTACGAGGGTCGCGACGCAATCGCTCTGAAGCTTCTGACCCGGCGACGCGGTGAGGTCTAGGAGAGCGTCGAGGAATGACTCGTTGGATGCAAATACTTCCCTAGACGACACGTCGGTACGGGTTAGAAATCTTAGCTCCCGTGCGGCCTCCTCTTGCTTGTCCTCCTCGAAACTACGAAGCCTCTGGGTGAAGGAAGAAGGGAGTGTCGCCGGGGCAACATCTACGTCGTCGTGGAAGGAAGAGATACGCGGTGTGGGTCGCCTGAAGGAGAGGGGGAAGTTGGGGTCGGCATTAGGGACAAAGGTATCGGTGTGGATGATGCGGGGTTCGATGATCGGTGCTAAAGGGGGTACCGGCGGCGATGGCGAGAGAGGGTGGATGAGGTCATTGACAAACCGTCGGGCGTCGGAGATGGACGTTGGAGGAGGTACGGAAACGCCGTGGCATTGGCAGAACCGTTGGATGGTGGAGTTTAGGCAGCGGTTGGGAATGAGAGAGAAAGGGTTGTCGCCGGAGAGAAGGTCGCCGCTGATGAAGCAGTGGGTTTGACCGGACTCTAACCAGGCCATGATGCAGTTGCGTTCGTACGTCTGGCCCGTGGAGATGGTCACAGGATCGGACATCGGCTGCTTGGAGATTGGGCATAGGTATTCCTTCGGCCACTCCGGGCCGGATACCATTGAGAGAAACGCCGCCGACTGTGACGGCCCGTGGCGTGCATTTTCGCGCATGGCGTTCGTCAAAACATAGAGACAAAGAGAGAGAGAGAGAACTAGATCTCCCTTATGGGGATGGTGCTAGTTGACTTTCGCTTATTATCGAGGGACCGGATGATACGTCAAGATAAAATCCAGAAATATTCTGAAATCTCAACCCTCCAATTTAGTGATGAACGGTTGTTGCTTCTGTACATAGTCATCTGTTCAAACCATGCCCGATCCAGTTTTATTGTCACGAAAATGTCATGCACGCACATATACACACACAGAGGGAGGGGGTTGTCAAACTAGACGATCTTAGAACCTAGTGAAATGAGATGGGATTGACTGGTTACATGTTGGTTATGTGTTGGGTATGGAGTGTCCTAACATGTGAAGCCGGACCTAGATCTGAACCAGTTCCGACCCAATAACACCCCAATAGAGGGGTGCAAAGGATTAATGATGTCTTACAATTGTGATCATACATAGTTCCAAGCTTAAACTGTTCAAGCTCGGGTCTATCAATAAACCCTTGCTTATTTATACTAATCTGATTGCGGATTTTAGATCAAATTGGGCCGAGCTATGTCCGATTGGTAGGCCATTTTCAAAATGGGTCGGACAAAACATGATGCGAACAGATCGCCTTCACTCAAGAATTCATTCATTCTGATCGGTCATAATATACGTCCGCAAACATTTCTCTTCTCAATACAGTTCATTAGACTCGTCTAGTTCAGTATCATTAACATAAATGAATGTTAGTAAAAACATATGAATAAAAAAACTTTTAACTTGAGAAAGACGTTGACATTTAAAAGAGTTTTAGTTTAACGAGCAATCTTGTGTTTGGCTGGTCAAGCTCATGGTTCATCTGGGTATGCATGTGGCCTGTCTCACTTTTAACAAGAAAATGAAACAAATGTGCACAGACAATCTTATGAAATGAGCCGCAAAGTTCATCTTGTTTTACAGCTCTACTACTTAGAAATTGTCTGCAGAACCCCATATAGCTAATCCAAAGAATACGAAGCCCTATCTACAACGAAGAAAAGGAGATGAAGGAGAAGGGTTTTGCAAATTGATACTCCATCTTTGAGGAGGAGTTACAGGGAAGTATTAAGGAAAATCTTTAACCAGTAACCAACAAAGGAGCCCAAATTGGCATTGCTCACTGGCTAGGTCAGGAGTTCAACACCCGATTTTGCATCTGGTAGAGCTCTGCCTAACCCAGATTGCCTAAAAGAAAAACAATATCAACATAACGAATGCCATGACAATCTGGGCCTTTCTGTAAAGCTGAATCTGTGGTGTTTATTCATCTGGATCAAAGACACCTAAACAAGTCTTGAGCATAAAGGATCGTGGGCCTCAAATCCTTGCATTTAGCACTTCAGCTTCCCATTTATAGCACTGCACCAAACAAATATTCTCCAACCCACTAAAATATGTCAGTATATAGAAAGACATCAAGAAATAAACGACAGTTTCAACATTGTTTTTCTTCTTCAGGGGATAAACAAAGGAAAAGATATTCAAGAAGTCTTCCAATCAAGTGACACTGCATGGAGGCGCCCATAGGCCTCTTCTACAAGGTTATCGATTTATATATATATATACATGTCACCTTTCGTAAGCAACCCCCTCACGTTCCAATGCTTAGACCCACCCTTGAAACTTCACGTAGGTTGTTTTTAACGCTTCAAAAGATGATTTATCCGAGCTACAAATCAAACAAAAGAAAGTTCATGTTCTAGTGCACTGCAGTAGTTATTTTGGTCATAGGTAGGAGACGGATTGTAGACCTCAGATATTTTTAATGTTTCAGTTTTTCTCCTTCAATATATCTAGGGGACTGTAGCATAAGTTCATAACCATGTTTTAGCACGGATTGAAAAGGTCGGAGAATCACAAAGGCATTATTAATCAATAAAAGATACTAATGATCCGGTATCTGTAACAATGCACATGAATGACTCCATGGATCTGTCATCAAGGTGATTCCTATATTCACATATCATTGTTAAGTGTCCTAGGCTGAAGCCCTAGCCTAAGGGTTTTACACTGCAAGGATGCGACTAAGTTTCACCACCCCAGTGCAGCTTCATCGAGTTGCAAATCAAAAGGGAAAACTTAACACCTTTCAATGCACCACAGTGAACTATATTGGTTATAGGCAAGAAAACAGTTAAATGAAGATAATAACGACAGCAATAACAAAAGTGACCTCTTCATATACACAAATGACCAACAAAACCGCAAGTACCTCCCTCTTCAGCCATTCTTCTCCAAATCTAGTAGCTCCACTAGTGAGCCAGCATTTCAGGTTGCTATTCTGATCCCGGAGAAGTGAAATCATAAATTGTTTGCCTGCTGATAGCTGGAACTGACAAAGCTCATCCTCTTTTCATTGCATACGAAGGTTAGCATTGCACCAACCCTCATATGTGGACCCATCATGCAGACATAACTCTCACAAATCTCACAAATCTGACATGAAAAATTGAATATACCGAAGAGATAAGAACCTATGAAAAAAACTAAATTTTGGTTTCCTGGGACCCACGTCGAAAGAGCTTGAGTTACCCTCCCTTTCCAGCCCTGTAGCAACCACCTAGAATCTTCATCAACCACAAAATCCTTATGGTATATCTCCTTCACTTTATCTCTTATTTTGGTCTTTATGGCTTTGTCTAAAGGAAGTTACTCGAATCCAGCACGCCTAAATCGAATCTGCCATTGCTTGTAAGTTTCTGGCCTCTCAACCCTTTCAGAACCCTCACAAGCAACAACATTCATGATCTCACGACCACGGGATTTTGTGCCATTAGATCCTTTTGAATTCCCATTCTGCACATTTCTCCCGTTAATATTTTCCATGATTTTTCGAAGATTAGTTGCTGGCTCATAACACTTTATGCCTTTACATAACAAAACCTGATCAAAAATTTCAGACCGTATTTCTGAGGAACAGTAGATAGCTGAATGCTTGCACCTCCTTCCTGTTTCTCGCGCTGTATCTTCAGAATTTGGGCTCCTGTGTTTCCTTAGCTCACTTTGATCGTCACCTTCCACAGGTTCCACATCTAGGCGTCCTCTCCCATCCTTTATCCCCACTTTGCCTTCGCTGTCAACAGCAGCTAGGTTAACATCTTGCGGCGAGTCTTTCCTTTCCAGTTCAATTACAAAGTTACCATGCAGAAAGAACTTGTCCGATTCCTTCTTTGATCCTCGGTTGTTTTCCAGGTTATAAGCCAACTTATTATTTGGAAGAAACTGAGCAGACTCTTTAGTCAACTCTTGTTCATTACTACTAAGATCAATGACAACACAACTGCTAGGAACACAATCTGCTGCAGCATTTGATACTTGAGCCAATCCATTTCTTCTCAAGTTCAACTCTTGTGGTGAATCATTGTCTGTAAGATCGACAACAACACAACTGGCAGGAACACAATCTGCTGCAGCATTTGACACTTGAACTAATCCATTGCTTTTTAAGTTGATTACAGTTGCCATTAGGAAGAGACTCCTTGACTGCCTGCTTTGAAACCAGAGGTGATCCATTACTTTCTAACTCAATTACGAATCTGCCATCAGGAAGAGATTTCTTGAATTCTCGCTTTGAGCTTCCAGATAATCCATTCATTTAAAGCCAAAAGATCAAATATCTTTCGGCAGAAACTCCTTTGCTTCCTCTGCTCCTCTCTGAAACTGCAATTTGTATGACTCATCAAAAAGTTCAGGAAATGCAATATTTCCAACTGGGACCAAATACCCTTCGACAACACCAGCTTGGCCACTCAACGGGGAGTCGAAAGATGACGGGGTTGAGTAATTGATAGATAAAGTTGAACAGAGGACACCAATTCACTTTGGTGAATGCAATCAACATGATCATCAATCCAATTACAGTGACCATGAATGTCGCTGCCACCACAGATATGGCTCCAACAATTCTGGTCATGATTGCAAGCCACTGCACAACTGCTAACTTCATCCATAGTCTCAGTACTATCTCCATGGCAAAGAGGGTGTGGATAACTCTTACCAAGTATATATGTGGAGTCTGGACCGATTCGGATCCAACGAACCTGACCGATCCAACTCGAGTCCCGGGACCTGACTGTTGGAACAGCAGACGATGACTGTTGGAACAGCAGACGATGGCGAAGGCCCACTAGCCACCGCCGACCACTGCCCAGCGACATGGAGGGCGGTGGAAACTGCCCTCCATATAAGAGAGTGGGAGAGAAAGAGGGTAAAGAAAGAGAGGTAGAGAGAGAAAGGAATGGTGAAAGAGGGTGACCGGATTTCACGCAAGAAGTTTGCTTGCATCCTGATTACCGGTACATGACTAGAGCTCTCAGCATAAGAAATGACATGGTACAACCACAAAATCTTAACATCCACCCAAGGTGACACGAAAAAACGATATCGTATTAGAGACAACTTACTTTTCACAAAATGACATGACACAAACACGATTACAACACAAAATAATGGCAATACAACACCTAAGATGACTACAACCCATAAAGTCTGTGTTCTCGTACTATCCATTCAAAGTAACACGGAAAATATCATGTTTGGATTGGCATGTTTTTAGCATGAAGAGAGATGACAAGCATGGCACGATCACAACCCGAAATACCAAATTGCCACCCTTATGAATAACCAATGATTTTGAACAAATTGAACCTCGTTGAGCTAACTACATGAATTTGTTCACTAATACACACTCCATTCTCCTTTTTTTTAGAAAATCTCACCAAAACCACTTTAATAGGAAGCTCAATTCGACAAATTAAAAGTATCACATTATTTTTCCACTTTACATTTAATGCACCATTGAATGTAAAATAATTCAAATCTTTAAAGTTGATCTCAAAAATTGAATAAGATGTTATATATAGTAATTGGATTTTATCTACCACTCATGATACTCATAATGTCGAACCACTTTTTGGAGTGTGATTATAATAACATTATCAGTCTTCTTTTTTCAAAAATCCTTGGAAATTAAATTATAATCATATCACTAAAAAATAATGAGTGCACATATCAAAGTTGAGCGGATCCAAGTTTCCTATAAATGCATGCATACATATATGGTCTTTCTTGTTTTCATCTTTTTTTATTTATTTTGTACGGGCGAAGTGGTTGGCCTATAACCACTAAATTTCATGTAATATTTAATTTGCAAAAGGATAGATAATGCTTCTTCTTGTGCTTTTGATTCCTTTTATCATGTTCTCTTTAATCAACATCTCCTTGTTGATAAGTGAACTCTTTATGCGGAATTTTTTTTCGAAGCTTCAACTTTGTGATCTACCTTAAGACATACCTACAACAAAACTTATAAAATTAATATCCAACAAAAATATTAAGATCTCATAACTCTACACATGAAAACTAACTCTTTAATGGAAAATATTGATCATATAAATACGATTGTCAAATATAGCAAATAATTTCATGAATCACCACAAACTCATGATATTACAAAAAGGCCTTGGTGTACCAAATAAGTTTTAAGGCTAATCTCAAACTCAAGTTTTAAGGACAAACTTGAATACAAGAAAGCTTTAAAGTTAAGCTTAAATCATTCAAATCAAACAAACTTTAAGGCTAAGCTCAAAAAATCCAAATCAATCAAATGTCAAAATCCTTAAATAACTAACATCTCAAACGTGATTCTATGATTATAATAATAAGATACTCCACCAAAATTATCAAAAAGTATTTTAAATATATACGAAAAAGTTCATAACCAACTTAATATTTTCTAAAAATCTTTTCAACACGAAATGTTTGTCTCGAAAAATAAAAATTCTTTTAATTAAATTTTTATCATTCGCACAAAATGCTCAAAATATAGCAAATGCAATACTCAAGGCAAAATTATTTTTATGGATTATTTTCAAATATTTTTAAATATTTCATCAAGCACAAAGTTATCATGATAATAATAAGTACATTTTCAATATTGACTCAATTCCAACCAATAATGACAAGATTGAAACACCTTAATCCCCCCTTCCCCCGCGCCCCCCCCGGAAATCGAAGTTTTGAAGATGAAGAGTAAAGACCAAGTACCCCCACCCCCCTTTTCTCCCTTCTTCACCAGGTCCAACCTTGATAAGAAATGATGGTGATTGCGGTGGCGTCGACAGTTGGTATGGAAGTGACTGCTGATATTCCGAAGGCTGGTGCTAAATTACCTTCCTTTATCTAAGCAATTATTTCAGTAGAAGAGGAAGTCTAGAAAGCGTAATGGAACGAAGAGGCCTAGGAGATCGGCGCTCTAGTTTGTAGCGTGGCATAGATTCTCTTTTTTGCATGTCAAATCCAATAAATTACCTGTCATCCAAACGGAGAGATCCGTGCGCAACTGTGCCTGTAGTAAAAGTTTTGAAGAACCCTAGGCAATGGCGGTGGAGCCTTAGGCCTCGTGGAGACAACGTGGAATGCTTCTCTCTGATCTGTGTGCAACGAAAGACTTAAAACCTCACCTTCCATTTAATCAAAGCCTACTTCTAGCGATTAATTTGTATGCTTTAATAGTGAATGATAATAAATAACAATCACAATTAATATAAATAACCATTATTCACTATATGTCTTTTATGAGTTATTTGTATGCATGTTCCTAGAAGTCTCTCTCTCTCTCTCTCTCTCTCTCTCTCTCTCTATATATATATATATATATATATATATATATATATAGTCAGATAGGATTCAACCCATGTCTGACATGCTTATATTTTGTGTGTGACACAAGTATAATTTATAAATTTTTATATTTTTTTAAAATATCTAAATTACACTTAAATCATCCAAAAGCAGCACCATTGAACAGGATCCAATCACCGTGTATAAAGAGAGATATTGTAAATATAAATTGTGTGTGCATGCGTGCACACACACACTTATTTAGAAAGGTTATATGCAATCCGTTCTTCAAAATCCTCTCGCGTAGGGGACATGTTACACGAGAACTACATAGGCTCGGACGATAATGATGTTATCTTAACTCTATGAACATGTCCCTAACACACACATATCATAAAGTTTTGTTATAGCAGGAGTTTACATATTAAAATATGTAAATATTATCAAAAAAGGGATAAATACGTGAGTAGGCAGCATAGGCCCTCAAATTTTAAAATTGTTAAAGTATCAATTTTGTAGGCCCCAATACCTTTTAGACACTTATAAAATATAATGTTTTAAGCTCCAAAAATTTGAGTCCGCAATTATAATATCCAATTTTATAAGCCTCAAATTTTCAGACTCTTACAAATTTAGGCCCAAATTAAAAAAAAAAAAAAAGTTTAGGCTTTAACTTTTTAGGGCCATCTCCGACAGTCACTTAACTTTCATTTTCATGTGATGGCTGCGATCAGGTGGCCCAACGACCCAATTCTATCTTTCTCTTCCACCGTCATGGGGCCAGACCAGGCTAGTCAGTCGTCTCCAAACATGTGGTGTGTTCGGTGGGATTCAATGAGCCATACTTAAATGTAGACATGGCCTGTTCCGGTTTTCGTAGAATCATAGACAGGAACCAAACTGAGACCAGGCTGGTTCGTGCTCGTGTTTGAGACCTAAACTGCTTCCAACCGGGAAAAAAACCAGCAAAGATTTGGAATTCAAAAATAAAACAGATATAGAACCAGCAGTTTGGAACTACAAATTCTGGCTTCGACCCAGTTCTGGTTTAGGTTTCAAGCCTAAACCATTTAGAACCAGAAAAAAATCATTGAAATTTTTGAAATCCAAAAAAAGAAATAGAAAGTATGTGGAGCCTGAGGTTTCGAACCAAGGAACTGAACTGGATGGCCCCTAGTTCAAGGTCAAGTTTCACCGGTTCCAGTTCCTGGCCCAATTTGGCTCTTGTTGGAACGTCGAGCCGCTCTGTAACCAGTCAATGTCTAGTTACAGGAAGGTAATCAATGTGTGAATCGGTTAGCAACTTATAGTACCATGAAAAATCTCGATGTTAAGATTTTGGATGGATGCCCAACAAGGTTGGAACCACTCTTAAACTTCATGCTGTACACGGTAGCGGATTCAGAAATTTGTTTCAGGTGGAGTAGACTTCAGGTTTCGGTAGAGCGTGTTTTAAAAATTATATATATTTGTAAATTTCAATACAAAATTACCAATTTTCAGAATTTTGGATGGGGCGGTCACCCACCCCACCCCAATGTGGATCCACCACTGGCTATATAAGTTTCAAGTCCACGAGTAGACATGACCAATTTTGGTTTTCTTGGAACTAGGAACCGGAACCAAACCAAGATAAGGTAAATTTTGGTTTTGGTTTGAATCCTAAACCTCTCGAAACCAGAAAATTCATTAATTGAAATTGAAAATAAAAACATATAAGAAATATGGAACCGGTGGTTCTGAGTTCCTAGTCCAGTTTGTTTGGTTTCAGTTCCGACTAGTTCCTGCCTGGTCATGTCTATTGAGCGGTTGCTTCTTCGATTGCAACCTAATATGGTGTTAACGGGACCCCCCAAGTTCCTCGAGTACGCCTGAGAGTGGGGTTCAACGTGAGCCATCCACATCCGCCAGCCTCAACATGGAGTCTTCTTCACCAAGCGTTGAGCATCTTCTCCTCACAGTTATCTTCATCTTGGATTCTTGGCCTTGCACACACCACAAGCACGTTGCCTCACGAGCACACCGAATGCTACATTTTAATATAATATTATCTTTTTTGTTGCCGAGTCCTAACATACGCACCCCCCCCCCCCCCCTTTGAGATTATAAACAAACATTTTATAATATATTTAATTGAAACAAGCGGTGGTCTTAGTTTAAATGGAGTTGGAATTGGATTATCAGTCTTTAAATGGTTTGGTTCTAATTCTAGATTATAAACAAACCGAAACAAGCGGTGGTCTTAGTTTACATGGAATTGGACATGTCTACTTATACACACATGCTTCCACCTTTGAGATTGAACTCCTCACCTGCGAGAGGAGTTATTACAGTGCTGATTTAGTTGAGCTAACGCTATGATTATCAATTATTATAATATTTAAGTGGCAAGATTTTCTTCTCTTGAGGTCTTAAGATAATTGTTATTGCATGCACACCCCGGGAATGGAACTCACGTCTACAACTTGTGGACTCGAGAGCCCTGCCATGCAGAATAACTCCCTGCGTGCAGTAAGACTACGTATTGGTACAAGATACTCTTGTTATTTACCGTCTCTTACCCGTAGAGTATACACAAAAGACTGATACAAGTATGACACGAAAAGTTTGCGCTAAATAAAGTTTTTTTCACAAAACAGGATGGAAACCAACACGAGAGCTGAATCTAAAACCAAGTCTTTTCCCTTACCAAGTGGGGTCTTCTGTATGGATTCCTAGTTATTACTGTGTTTTGCTTCGTGTGGCGTTAGCATTTTAAATGAAAAAAAGGAAGGCGATTCGTATTTTAGCCTTTTGTTTACTGTTGAATCATTCTACACAAACACGACCAGAAACACGAAATTGTAGCACCCAATATTTTAAAAACAACAAAAACAATACCCAAAGTTTTGTATTCCTTCCCACCCAAACTGACCGGTTATATTTGGATATTAACGAGCTTGTATCATACATGACGACAAGAAACCTGAAATTCTTAAACCTAATGAGAATTTCTACCGAGACCAATTAAAACGTGAATAGATTCTTCTACCAAGCTGATGATCATTGTATGGCCACCTGGACCCTCGGGAGTGTGTTTGATTTGTGGTGTCATGCTCTTCGAATTAGAATTGTAGGTTTAAACCCATATGAGCATGTAAATATGGTTATAAAGAACGATAGTTTCGTGTTTGATTCATAATATTTATAATATTGATACTTGAGATTATGTGCAAAATAAGATAGAAACATAAGAAAGAAAGAGGTTCTTAGGTTTTCATATAAAGCTCTTAAGTCTACTTCTTGTGACCTATTTTCTCTTGCTGTCAAAGTTTTTGACTTAAATTAAACGAACTACAATTTCAAACAATAATGAGTTTCGCGTTTGATGTGCAACAAAACTGTAAGCACCACAAATGAAAGTGCAGTTTCCTTGGAATGTTGTATTAGACACACCTTTAAGTTCTCCCATCACAAACCCAAGTCATATACCACCCAGATCTCTTCAACTCATGCTATTTACAAGTCGGCATTGAGGTGGACCACATATATTAATTTGTTATTTTCATCATCTCTCTTTTCTTTTCTTTTTCTTTGTTGACAACCGAGACATTAAAACCAGTTTTTCCTTCTTTTTACGATGGGATGGAGAAGCCAGGTATGCATGGCCTGAGAATCGAACTCGGGACGTGCATCATGTGATGCGAGCGCCCTATCAAGTGAGCCAACGGTTTGAGTGCCCGTCATCTCATCTTTATGTTAGTTCTTTCATCTCTTTTTCTAATGTTAACTCCCTTCGTAATGTCGTCATTCTATAATATTAAACTCTTCCCACAATTTTACCATTCTCTAACGATTGTTTAGCGCGTGCCTATTTTTTATTGTGCTATTGTCAGGAGGCGAACCGAAAGAGGTATGACCGACTACTACTCATAAACAATAAGAACAAAAAACAAACACGGGAATTATTATAGTTCTAATAATGTGAATTCTATGAACGAGGCTTAAAGAGCCACACTCTCAAGTCAGGATTGGCTCATGGGTAATGCCCCTGAACTAAGTGCTTTTCGTCTCTCACAAAAAGAGCACAACGTGCGATTCCGCCAAAGTCGGTTGTTTTCCGAGGACTAAATGCTTTTACTCTCACAATGAGTTGTCTCTCTGGTCTCTGGTCTCAGGGGTCGACTTAAAAGAACATTCAAGTTGAAGGTCATGAGCTCCATACACTGGTGTGCCTTTGAAAGGGGCGTCCACTTAACCCAGCCTACCTCCCAAAAGGGAAAAAAGCCTGTGTGTTATTGGTTGAATACCCGACGGGTTCCCCGAGCAGCAGAGGTACATTTGATTCCGTCTCATAACAATATTACACTGTTGTGAATCAAATTCCCAGTATCAATTCTGTTTGTTTTCATTCTCGAAAATACTTGACTTTTGATAGTTACTGTTTCAAACTGGCAGGACTTTATAAAATCCTCGTCGCCTAGTTGATATTATACACTGCTGACTTAGTGACCAGACAGATCAGAATCTGGCACCAAAACATATTCCCGCTCATGTCATTCCAGTGACCTGATCCGGCCTGCACATTGGAGGATGCTCAACCGCCAATATTGTGCATCATAAAAAATGTGCTATTTTCATGCATTCGGATGCAAAACGTCTTTTTGTCAGGTTGGAGTGGTTTCAGTGGTGGCTGCATTGATGATTATTAATGCAGAATAGAGGGCTTACTTGTGCTGGTCCCGTGGATGGTGGTGGTGATAGAATGTGGGAATGGTATTAGAAGTGATGGGTGGTGGCATGTTGTGGTGAGTGGTACAGATGCGAAGATATTGACAATGAGTTACAGGAGAGGACAGGAACGGGAGTTGGTGCTGCGCCTCATTGCATTTTGGAGAGAAAACAGTCAGATCTTTTAACATCGATCATAAAGCGGAAGAAAAAATATAATTAAATTAAACAAAAAATTGCACGTAATTTCAATTGGTAGTTATTTCATCAACAAAGAGAAAATACAAAGGAAAATAATCAAACCCGATTTCTTTACAAGAGGCCTTCGCCAGGAATGAATAAACCCCCCAATCAAACCGACATGACCCAATTCCTTACTACAAATCACATTAGCAAATGTGAAGAATCCTAAAAAGACAGATGGCATACCTGTTGACCTTAACAAGCAGCCATGATGAATTCTGTTAGCTACTTTCCCCATCCACAAGCCTGCCCTTTTATTTTCATCATATACACACCAGACTTCCCTTGTAAGTAAAGAAGAAAGGGAAAGATCCAGTCAAGAATCATGGTGAGATAAAATTATGCTTCTTGTTTTGATCAGTTTTTGTACAACATGGGTCATCAAAGGAGCAAGCGCGTCTCCAGTTGCTGCTTCACCTGATGTTTGGACTTCTGCTGTGACCAGTAGGCGTGGGCAGCAAGTACCCGGTCAAGCAGCTCCTGGGGCACCGGCTCTCCCCTCCTTTGCTGAGGGGAGATCCGTGCTGTGTGGACCAGAGTCTTCCATTTGTCCTGCAATGCAACACTAGACAATCAGCACCAAACAACCGTTACCTCAAACACCATAACAATTTCATGAAGAAGATAAGCGGGCACCAACAGAGCACCTGCCCTTTTGCAATAAAAGCATGGGAGCAGGTGAGGCAAAATTACCGCACCGACAGACAGAGGTAATCAAGGAAACGCTTACGTCAATCAAGAACCAAAGCACAAAACCAAGTCTTATTTTACACTAACTGTATTCAGTACTCGTAAGCTACAGATTTGATGATAAATGGTGTGACTGATTTTTATGTTGGCCGTCTACTACGCAGCCTCCTCTGAAAAGGTAAAAACTCATCGTGGGCAGAGTCTACATCATTAAATCAATGACTCATAAGGGATCTCTATAGTTAATAAAACATAACAGACATAATTGAATCTCAGATGCATCCAAATCAAACACATGGCCTAAAGGATGAACCATCCAAAACGTTTCAAATGGATTTGTTACGAATTCATGACGGTAACAGAAACACAGGGCCAGCCTAGCCTTTATACTTTCGAGGGCCGGTTCTGTCATCCAGGCATAAGGCTGGACGGATCCGGAACAGGTCCACCGGGCCATCAAACCCCTCAAACCGTGGACAAACATGGAAAACACTTAAAAGGCTGCGGCTCGATGACAAACCACGGCCCACAATCCACGTACATAGTTCATCCAGAAAGTAGACGGTGGATATTAACAAGACGGTGGGACCAGGCGAAACGCGTTCAAAGGCTAAGGGATGAGCCGTCGTACCAGTACACGCAAAACGATCCAGGGACAGCTTGGTCATCTCGTGTAAAGGGCATCCGTAACACAATCTTACCTGTCAAACTATGTGGTTGATCCTGATAAAAAGACAGTTGGCGACGTAACCAAGCAAAGCATGGTCAACAATGGCTGGCTCCCGCCAGCCTTTCCTTTTGCATCACGCGGTTGGGAAAGACGAGAAGCAAAATAATTCGCCTAGGCAAAGAGGTCAATCTTGGTCGACTAAAGACAGAGCGGCACCTGCCTGTAGTTGTACGACTCTTCATTCTAACTTCACGTTTCGTTAACGCAACTGAACGACACCATATGCTGGTACAAGCAAGGTAGTGCTTTTTCTCTTTTTGGATACTCTAATATTTATACAGGATCAAGCTCACTGGCAACTTAAAGTCCATGTACAAATACCTTTCGTAGCGTGAGGAAAATCTTGGTTTCGCGATAACTAATTTGCAAAAGATTACGTGAACGGTGAAGGCAAAGCGAGAAATAGGTGGGGGAAGCAAAAGAGGGAAAGATGAGGGAAACCGAAAACGGGACTACCTTCAAATCGACGTACGTGCGATGCTTTGCGTTGTCAAATGATAGCAGCTTTACATCTCTCCATCTGAAATGATGAACGAAGTAAACGCTTATAAGGATATAAAACTTCGCAATATCAAGCAATCTAACATCAAGTCTGCCAACAATTCTAGCACTTTTCTTGGCTCGGACCACCATTCTCCGTCAACACGGTGTATCACTGATCCCCGTTTATGGTGGCTAAAGCTTAAGAATTAGCATTACATGTTGTGAAACACACACCTCCCAGTTCCGAGCTTCTCCACAGCCTTCACTAGAGATTCCACTTCTGAAACAGAGAAGGGGCGCCGGATTCGCCGTTGCACCAACTCGGCATGGCGAGGCTTGCGGCTCACAGGCATAACTGCCAGTGCATCTATACTAGCAGCTGGCATGGGGATCAATGCCCGAGAATTTGGAGTTGCCTCCTTGGGAGGAAGATCGGTGGAACACATGTTCTGGTCACAGTTACTCTCCTCCCAGTTGCAAGAATCTGGTTTTAAAGATCCAACAGCAGTGGGCCCGTCCAGGGTCATGTCTGAATTCTCTGACAGTGGATTATGCCTGCATTGCATCGACATAATTCAATAAAAATCAAACATGACAATCAAATTCAAGACTAACAGATCCAACACTCTCAAATTTCATACATTTTCTATCTCAAAATGCATATCAATAAAAACAGAACTATAAAAGGGTAAAGATTCAACATAGTCGAAGATAACGTTTATCAGTATAAGTAGTATATATGGGAGACCATATGGAAGTTAAAGGGAACCAATGTGATATAGCTACCTGTTTAGTGGCTGCGTTTCTTCAGTAGAGAGGGGAGGGTAAGGATCACTTGAACATGGTTTTGGAGAATGAACAGCAGTATTAGGTTCTAGCATGAAATCTATGCGACCAAGCTCGCTGCTACACAAAACACCTGTTCCGCGTAGCCCCTTAGTGTCGTCATGGATTTTCCTCCCATGAAGTAGAACGCTAACCTGCACCCCACCTCCAAGCATGGATGTCACAGTCTCAACGACAGCCCTCTGAAAATGAACGGCAAACTTTCAAAGAAGGAAACCCTTTTCACATCTTAAAAGAATAGTATGAAGGGGCCTACAAGATAAGAATCTCGAAACTGTTTTGATGAATCTAAACCACAATATTTAGAAACAAATTGAGTACCAAATGAAGCACAGCTTAGAATTACGCCTTTGTTACAACTCTAATGACAACAAGGGAATATGTAACTCTTTGGACAAGAAACTCACCTTTAGTGTGCCAATAGTTGCGGTTGCTGGTATCTCAATTAAGAGCTCGGGAACTTTGAACGATTTGATACTCAGCTTCACTGCAAAGTTCAAAAAGGGAAACAAAAATCTATGAATCAGTGCAATTGGAATCAATAGTGATTAGGAGACTGAAGCATGATAAATTGGTGCCCCACCTTTTTCATCTGTAGATACTATAGACAAGTTTGAAGTTTCCACTGGGGAGGCTACCCTGTTGGCTGCATATGACAGCTTTGGATCTTTTAGAAAGATAATCAGCAAGATTAAATCAAAGAAGGGGCATAGTTAGTCATTAACGGAAGATACCTTCATCCATTCTTGAAGCAGGTCCAGGAGTTCCTTCACATGTGCATTGCTCTAGTACACTAGAAACACCTTCACTGGCAACCCCTCCATCAGATGCTAATGCAGAGTTCTGCTCACATAACCGCCTTCTCTTGATGGGAAGACACCTTTGGGTTCTCTGTCGTTTATAATTAGCTCTTTTGCTGCGAAATGAAGGCCTTTTCCCGCCATCTGAGAAAATCAGCAAAGACAAGATAAACAGAAAATTCTAAAGTTCTTCAACGGAGAAATGCTGATCATAAAATCAAAGTCAGCTTTGAAACACATCTTAGTTAGATGAGTAAGAGGATATACTTTACCATTCTTAAAGGGGGTTCCATCTTTTAGTATAGCAGGAGCTTCTTTCCACAGTTTGGAGGAGAGCATCTTCCTAATTTCCCTATCTCCAACGTGTGAAGATTGGTATGTTTTCACGGTTATACTGCTAGGCTGACTGCATTCGGAAGAGTTATCATCATCATCTTTACCGACTAATTTTAAATCCTCCCTACAAACAGGAAGAGAACCACCACGTGGTCGTCCAATACTTAGAGGAACCTCATCACTACTGTCTGAACTAACTAATGCAGGAGGTTTTGTGTCTAGATCAAAGGGTTCCTCTGAACCGCAGATATCGTGAGCATGTTCCTGTAGGTGGCCCCACCGCCTCTTGCTTTCACCACGTTCTCCTTGAGTTATGTCTACCTTAAGTTTGCATCCCAAGGATCCTCCAGAGCCATTACTTCCTACCTCAAACATTAAATTGCCACAAGAAGGAGCTTGTGCAGAGGTATCACACTTGGTAGTTACTGAAAATGATCCTGAAGTATCTTCATTGTTATCATGAGGAACCTCCTCAAGGGTATACTTCTTAGCATGACAAATTTGCTGGTGCAAACCACCTTTACAGGCTAAAGGTCCCTCATCAGAGCTTCCTTGATCACATATTTCTAACTTAAATAGTTTTACTTCGTCCTGTAACTCCTGCTTGACAAGTTCATTAGAAACAGAGAGAGAGCTGTCTAAACCTGTCGGAGATCCATTTGTCTTCAAGTAACAGTTTTCACCATCTTTGAACTGTTTAATGGACTCCGGGGTTCTTCCAGAGGAAGAATCACAATTGGCGGGAGAGGTTTCCTTCTCGCATAATAATTTGCCAGCAACAGTTGCTAATAAATCAAGAGCACGCATTTGATTGTCATTTTTTCTTGATGAACCCTTTCCCTGAAATAAAAGATAAAAAGAGTGGAATTAAAAAACTACGTGGCAAAATTTGAAAGAATCGAAAAAGATAATCAAATGCATGGCAATACCCTAGCTGATCTTGTAGCCCGGGGCACCTGGTAACCGCTGAATCCATAGTCTAACCTTTTCTGCATCAGTAATTATTACAATACACCAGGGGATTTCAGCTAGTAAGCATGGCATGCATCATTTAGCCATCCACGAGAAGTTGCCTACAAATACAAATGACTGATCAAAAACTTAGCTTCGATATCCAAGAACAACCACATACTGAGAAGCTAATAAGCTGAAAAACCTGCAATCCAGATCGTGTTCAGGTAGTTTCAAGAAAGTTTGGAAAGGATGCATCCAGATCAGAAATCAAATCAGCGGACAATCATATCAATGACATCCCAAAACTTGAAAAGTGGGGAAACAAGCTGTCGCGTCTACAATGAGAATTTTGACGGTACAGCATGACAGGAAGAAATTATTTTGAAAACCATCACTGAAAGTTAAAAGAGAACAAAATAAATGTCAGGAGGAGGCTACTGATGAGCTTCCCCACCAACTATTCAACATCACATAACAGCGGCTTAACCAAGACTCTGAGAACCAAGATAACGAACAAAGGGAATCATTCACAAACAAAAAAAAAACAACGAAACAAATCTCAAATAGGAAATGAAAATGTCTACGATCTGACAGAAGAAAAATGCAAAATTAAGGCTTTCCTTTTCAGAGCGACAAACATGACGCCATGTCGTTACTTTCAACAGCTAAGAGAAGAAGGAGAGAAAAATGCAAGCCTTCAAAAGACTAACTTAACATAACAATGTCAAAAGGCGAAGATAGGTAAACCATCAAAACCAAAGATCGAAATTCCATTGAATCAGTTCACCCACTCATCATCCTCAACGTAAATAAATAAATGACTATATAGATAAAAAAATAAATGCAGAGAGAGAGAGAGAGAGATCTGATGGAAAGGAGAATTGCTTATAAGCCACGGCAAAACCAAAATTATGACAAATTTGTAAAACAAAAAGAAGAACCAAAAGCAGCTAGTATCTTACATTGCGATCTCAGTGAAAGTGTTTTCTCTTTCCTCGGTTGACACAGAAGTAGCAGTCCGTCATAAGCCGTTGAGAATTCTGCAAACCAAAACACAAAAATTTGGCAGTCAAGACCGAGCAATCTACAAACAGACTACGAAAATGTGAAACTCCTTAAGAAAACAGGTAATTCTACGATGCGGAAAGAGAACCTTCAAACGAAAATCTGAGATCTAAAACCGAAAAACGCAGAATCTCCGTATAATTTAACATATAAATCGTAGATCTCGTACGCTCACAACAAATCCTCAGCGAAAACTCAGAAATTGGACCACCAGTCAGACGAAAAGAACAAAGACGCATAGATCAATAACAATCAGAAACCAATTTTGAGAATTCCACCCGAAAAGAATCATTCTACAAGAACCTCAAGACGTATTACACGTTATTGGCATCATAACGGATCGAATTCCCACGGATTCGTTTCAGCAAGATAAATTCGCAGTCTAACCTCGGAAAGGTTCCAATTTTGAGATCCTCCATTACTCGACGGGTCGTTAGCAGAGTATAAAATTCCGGCGAGAAAGAGTTCCTGCGTCTTCCAGAGAGACGCTTTGGTTCTCGGAAAACGAGAATTCCGGTACGAAATAACTCAGAAATATGTGAAAATGACGATTCCTCTCTCTCTCTCTGTCTCTGATCCCCAAAACCCTGAAAACAAATTCTCTCGTTTCTTTTCCGCTTAAACCCCTTGTCTTATACCTTTGACCCCTCCCACCGGCTAGTCGGGTGCAAACCCCGCGCAGCGACCGGTTAATCCCGGTTGCCCAAAACCAGTTAGACCGCTTCCTCCTTCGCAGCTGAGCCACTATCCCTTACACCCGTTCGATTTCCGCCACGTGGAAAGATATCCATCGTGCGGATCATATGCAATCCTACCGCAAGAGTGTTTATTTTCGCACCGGACCTTGGCGTTTTAACTCTTACCCTCCCGCGTTGTTCACGAGGGTTAAAACGATAAATTTACTGCAAGAAAGTTGAAAAGGGAAAACGCATCGGTTATTTGACTGTTAAAAACGGAACGTGACAGTTATTTTTTAGTAAAACTCCCAATTCACCGAGGTTATTTAATTACGAAAATGCCCTTAAACGTGATCCTGATGTCCTCCCTATCTCGGGACGTATCTGATTCCCATTGAAATGGATCGGAAAATCTAAACCAACGCGAATTGTGAATGACTGGATCCAATTCACATCGAACTAAATCTCCAGGGGCCTACATTCGACTAAATCGCCAACTTTTCTCTGATAGTGTTTCGGTCACCAACTTGTCCAAATAGGCTGGCTATTTCGGAGGTGACAACCGGGTGAACAACGTCTTGATGAGTCCAAATGCAGATTCGGATACAAATTGGCATCGATCAACAGGTATGTAGACAACAAATAGTTTGGTCCAATTTAGTTTGAGCTTCCAAGTTGCACTTGCATAGTTCAAATTGCCGAATCGAGAAAAATGCATCCAGGTGCTATGCTATACCTTCGGTCAAGATCATGGCCTAGGATAGGTGGACCCGAATCACTTATTCTCCTAACTGATAAACCATCTGATCCTGCTGTTTTGTCCCCAAATGCAGAGAAAGTATGGGTTGATTTGGGTCATGAAGTGGGATCCAAGATGAGTATTCTTTGTAAGGGTAATCTTGTCCTTCTCTATGGAGGAACTATTTTTTTAACGTCATCTTATTTTGCGGATTTCGGACCGGGATTCTCCGTCCAGAGAAAAGCTTGCAAAACAGATCTCATCTCACGCTCCATTTTGTAGAGGACAGTTGTGGACCGTTGATTCATCCCACAAAGAAGCGTGAACGCGACGAAATTATAATAATAATAGTTAAAATGGAAAAAGAAGAAGGGAATCGTTGTCTTGCGCGAGTAAGATTCGCATTTGAGCAATCCTTCTCCAGACGCAAAGGCGAACCGTCCGATACACATGACCCGGACTTATTTACCCGATCCGATGCAAAAATTACAGTCAAACATCTCAGCTTTCTCCTTTATCCCAACTCTACCCCATGAAGCGGTTATTTTCTACTATCCGATTTTACCCTTAGGAAATCCAGAATCGACCCAAACTGGCCACCTGAGAAACCAAGGAGGAACTCAAAAGTACTATTGGTAATAATAAAGGTCAAAAACGATAAAGAGATGTGCCACGTTGGACAAAAGTAGTAACCGAGGGGTCTCTCTCGTGCAATATCGACCAATTTTTTCGTGTTGAGAATAAGCATCATTTATTTTGGACCAAGTGAAAAAAAAAGAAAAAGAATGGTGACAGTGAGAGTGACGGGGCACGGAAGGGGGGCCCGCGTTGTGATGACGTGGCGTGCGCGAGAGCCAATAGACCCTAAGGCCGTTAGTTCCGAGGATAAGGGAGTAGTTGAGGAGAGCCGTGGGCCCGACGAAAAGGGTGGGGCCCGCTTTGCGTGGACCCGAAATCCTCCCCTCTTGCTCCAACCCGCCAAAAACGTCGCCTTTCCTGAACGTTGTTGGTTGATTGATGCGTCAAGTGGGCTTCTCTGGACAAGGCCGACCCCAAAACCAGGTGGTATTTCGTGGTTTGCGGCTGCCCGGTCAAAAGACAATACTACCCCTACTTTCATTAAGGATTGACGATCAAGGAAACTTCGTTTGGAGTTTGGTTTCCGCTTTGGATCCAAATGGGGTGGACCCGAATAATGCTCTGCAATACATGGGCATATCTACTTACTGGACTCTGAACCTATTTTGGCAGCACAATTTGTATTTGGCATTTAATAGCAGAAAATAAAACTGCATGAAGATTCACTTAAATTTGAGTTATTCTTTAATTATCCAAGGCAGGGCCCTTCTCTATTGTGCTTGGGACTGAACCTCATGACCCCAAGAATAAATTTGATGCCCACGGGGAATCAAACCTATACCATCCGTCCGTATAACAGCCGACACTGCCCGTGATACGCTGACAGTGCTCTTAATATTCATGTTTAGCTGTTAATTAACTTCACGAAAGATAATTAGTGACATCGTCTACCATGCCAGACTATGAATCACATGATTATTAAAGCTTTTGTCTGTTGATCCACATGAATAGGAAAAGCTAGAAATTCTATATTCATATCAATGATTAGCAGAGAAAACTAAAGAAATGAAAAAGATATACTTGTTGGTGATCGCAATTAAAGTTCTAAACTTGGTAAATAAAAGGGAAAGGTGTTTGGGTATTAGAGAATTGAGAGGGTGTGAGGAGGCATGAGTTGGCTCATTAGGGAAGCATCATGTTACTTATGTCAGGCCTTGCCTCCTTTTGCAACTTGAATCTATTCCCTTTCTTTTGGACTCTCTCTGGGGTGGGGTACGAGGGTACAATGGGGAGCCGCATGCCCGGGGAGTCGAACTCATGACCTCTAACTTGCCTCCTAGCTAGGTGAGCTCTTGCTCCACTGTTTGTTTGAGAGGATTACCACTGGTGGCTTTGATTACTCTCTCCGAAACTATTGATCCAGATGGGAACAAAGAGATCAGAATCCGTCTTGCATCGATGAGATGCAGGAAAGGAATTCCTTTTCATGGCAGTAGGCAAACAGCATTATCATCTTAAAAGTGG
The DNA here is from genome assembly GCA_036023115.1 of Brasenia schreberi. Taxonomy (NCBI): domain Eukaryota; kingdom Viridiplantae; phylum Streptophyta; class Magnoliopsida; order Nymphaeales; family Cabombaceae; genus Brasenia; species Brasenia schreberi. The sequence goes on along the minus strand of JAYKKT010000079.1, from coordinate 27,012,463 downwards.
ATCTGGGGTTTAAGTAAGTCCAGGTCTTGGTCTCACTTCAGAATGTCAGGACCAGATCCGAATTCGAGTTTACAATTTATAAACTTTACCATGAAAACAAGGATAATAACTGATTTACACTCCAAAATAGATCACCTCCTTATGATTTTAGACTGGAAGTTTGTAAATATTAAACGCTACTTGAGTCGAAATCATGTTTGGTATAAATTGTCATGAGCTTACTCAGCTCCATATATTAGTGAGACCGAGAAGAACGGGTTGAGTTCGGTGGAACCCAAACCAATTGTCACTCTTTATCTTTGTAGGAAGGTTTCTTCATCTCACAAAGCTCTTTATCATGACCACATGGGATTTGACGGGTCCCATCTTTATGCATATTTATTTATCATTCTTTTATGTCAATTTTGTATTCATGGATTCAGGTGGGGGGCACATGATTTCAAACTTTGATTGATGCTAATTCAAGGATCAGATTTGGTGCCTACCTTTTAAGACAAGCATAGAGCCTCTTTTGCTTCAGATGGAAACCAAGTTGGTTCAGAGTTACTGTGCTTGATGCCCAGTGAGAAAGGCTTCGTTAGATCCTCTTTTTTAAGACTTAAATGTAACATTCTCTCTGTTTCTCTTTGTGCTTCTATGTCACATCAACACTTCGACTTGCAGTGGTTTTATTTTTATTTTTTGTTGCAAGAGGAGGCAGAAGCCTAACACTCACACACTCACACATGCACCTTCTGGGAGTCAAACTCCCCACCAGCAGCAATGACACTAGAGTGCCCTGCCAGTTGAGCTAACACTCTAGGTACGACTTGCAGCTGTGTTAACTTACAAGGAAAATGCACAAAAGCAATGTTTCTCTGATACCTTTATGTTAACTTATATAGTAATATATCGTGGTGTCATAGTTGTGCTGCGTTATTGCATGATCAATTGTGGGTTATTAGGTTATGCCCTTTAGACTATGATCATAACTATATACATACATATATAGTCTTTTCAATTACTTGTATATATATAGTTTTTTTCAATTACATGTATGTATATAGTTTTTTCAATTACATGTATATATATGTATGTATGTGTATATATGGCCTTGTTGTATCATCAGCTATGTTGACATCGAGCTCATATTGGACATGTTGGAAGCGGCCTTGTTGATGAACAAAGGAACCACCCACTTGATGCACTCAAGCCTATCTAGGTCAACTTCTGTATTATTATCATAATCAACCAGCTGTGTGTATGATTTCTTTAACTAGCTAGCAGGCGACTCCTCAAGTCCGGCCAGCTTGCAATACGTGAATATGGTGTCTTTTGAAGAAACGCAATGTGGGTTCACGCCGGAAAATCAGAAAAGTTCTGGGACTAGGTTTCCCTGGAAAAAGTATTCTCACGTTTCCAGCTGACCCATCCACATTATTTCTGTGGGGGAGAGCTTCCTGGTTTTGCTGCAAAGCTTCTGTTTGGGAGTCTTGAAGTGGAATTAGTGGGATTTGCATCATCTAACATATAATACATGCCGTCCTACATCAGATCCTAATCTTCAGTTTGGATTCGTCTCAGTGACCAGGATCCACCAAGAACTTGACCTTTCTAATGCAATTCAATTAGATGGCTAAGATCTGATGTACAACCCTATTGATTCAACCCTATAGCATGTGATTGATCGCTCATGTGGCGGTGCCTCCCGCTCCGTGGGGTGGCTGCTACCTTTCCACTTTGACGTATGCTATGGTTGTGTTACCACTCCGTGGGCCTACCTTTAGCGGTGGCTACTCCCCACAAGGCACTTAAAGTAACCGTGAGAGGTAATGCCCACTCTTGAAAGGTAGGCTCAGCTTAAAGGCGGCCACCCACTAAATACTCAGCCTAAAGGCGGCCGCTAAGGATAAGACCACTCCCACGGGGCGTCCTACTGTTAGCTCCACTTGCTTGGTCCACGAACATAGTTACAATGAAGATGAAACCTTTCATTAGGAATTCTATGTTGGTCCTTTTCTTATTACGTTGCATCATATCCATCCAACTTCATTTGTGCAAGGAAAGGGTTTTGTCTTCCTACGAATTCATTTCCTACCTGCAAACAAAGCACAAGGAATTTTGCATGAAGAGCAATAATTCACCTGGTTAAGGGGTCGACTCACAAGTTAGAAGGTCACGAGTTTGATACCTGCAAGGCATTCTCTCCATTGTACCAAAACCCTAAGAAGTGTGTGTTTGTGTGTGAAAGAGAGAGGAGGGGCAATTTTCGTAAAGGGGTATTTGTGTAGTTTTGGAGCAAGAGAATAACACTGTGGGTACTGAATGTAAGAGCAAGTTGCAAAGGTGAGATCACAACCCACAAACTTTATTTCTAAGTTAAAATTATATGATTTCCCTTCTCTCAAGCTTCAGGTGAGTGACCCCTTTCTTTTTATAGGTGCAGAGAATCTTATCCATCTTTTTATCCAGGTGGGTGCTAATGTTTTTGACAAAAATTGGAACTATGTAACCATAGTTTCACGCCAACAACAGATTCTGTGTTTGATAAACAACGGAACTTGGAACTACCATTACCAAAAGTCAAGGACCAATTCCCTTGACAAGATTCATGAAGGAGTCCAGACCCTGCACATGCTGGATTTGGATTCATCAAACCTGCTCCACATATCCAAACCGATGCATCCAGCCCCGCCAGAAGATGAAATCGTTTCTTTATCACTGTTCTGGACATTGGTCGGATCCATATCCAGCCAACAAACTGCAGTGATAGGCAGATAAAACTACGGAAGCACTAAAAACAAGTTGGATAGGCCTATCTGACCCATCTTCTGCACGGTCCAGATCAGGACATTTGGGATCAGAATGGATCCAAAACCATTTGCAGCCAAAATTGATACCGGTGGGTGGGACCATGCTTGTTATATGCCTCTCTCGAGATGTCACCCTCAATGTGGGGGGACGGCCCACACCCTTTCGGCCAAAATCATCCCTTCCATAATGGCCATGCACACCCACCTCAGCTTATCAAGCTGCCCCCACTCATGTCACTTCAAGAATTGAAGATCGGGTCGTGTTGCTTACAGTCTCAAAAACAGGTCACTCAAACACGAGCCAAGCTCTTTCTCCGCGTGTAGTGTACGGATGTGCCAACCCTGCAATTGATGTCCACAAGGGTGAAACTTTTGAAAAAGATAACACCACAAAAGTGTTCTTCAAGCCAAAGGTTTTGGAATTGCTTATCAACGCCATTTTTTATAAATAGGTATGATTTTATAACGTCTAAAATAAATCCTTAGCTTTTCCTTGCATCAAAAGATATACATACAGTTGATTTCGAGGTCTTTTTAACATTCTGAACACATTTATGAAGTTAGTCTCTCTCTCTCTCTCTCTCTACATATATAGACAGGTAGAAAGTCCACAACTTTCATGAAGTTGTTACCCCATATAAACCTGTATAAATAGTTCTAAAATGCTTTTGAGTATCGTTATCAGGTTGTTTTCCCTAAAAACAGTCTCTCTCTCTCTCACACACACACACATAGTACAGCATAGAGCACATTTTATGTGTGACATTTTCATCGCCAACCTGCCAGATTTTTACATCCAGAACTGATATGTTTGGATGGATTAATCAAGATCGTGCAATGGTCGGAGCATTTGCTTGCTGTACAAGAGATGTTAATGGGACCATCGTTGCCAGCTACATGTCTGCATCGATGCAAAGCTTAGTTGATCATGCAGAAGATTAGTTTAATACGAAATCAATTATTGGAAAACAAGGGCCACAGGCTAAGATTCCTGGTGACATCACGAGAGAGCCCACCATAGTTGAAAATCCAACGGTAAGTGAATGATTCTCTTCACTTTCTAAATGTAGATTACTAAAGCGTCCTTATGAATTGGGTATGACTTCCCTAACCTCCCTTTCGACGATAACAGATCAGGTGATCTAAGAGATAGAGCAGTGATACAGCCAAATATAGTGATAGAGCATGGATTTTTCAGATTTCAGGTGAGGCACCTGGCTCACCTAGCCCTAAAGTAGGTCCACCCCTGCATCTGGTAGAGCCCAACCCCATATTGCCTATCAAAGGGGGGGGGAAGGGGGGAAGGAAAGAGGCATTCTTTTCTACTGTCAAGCCAGAATCAAGAGCTCTAGAGGTTAGTATAGTGAGAAAGGGACTCCGCTATGCGCACAAGTATCCTGTAGTTTGGTACAGGTAAGGTTCCTTTTTCTATTGTCAAGCTGACATTGAGGGCTCGCGGGAGCTAGCATCATGAGGGTGAGAATCGTCTGCTAAACAGGAAACAGTGGATACTTATATATACATACAGACCAACATTCAACACAGGCCCCGCAACAAAGGTTCATCCTTCAAAGTTTTAGGCTGTTGGTAAGGCAAGTCTTGCCTCCCAAGAGTGTTTTCCTTCGGGGCATGTCCGTTTTACTCTTTAATTGTCCATGTAGTCCATTTTCCAGTTGTTAAAACAAACAAGAGCACCGAGACTGTTAGCTCAATGGAAGGGCGCTCTAGCACCGTTGCTGCTGGTCAGGAGTTCAACTCCCAGGAGGGTGCATGTGTAGGTGTGTCTTACAGCCTCCTCTTGTAACAAAAAAAAAAGAACAAAGAAAAAGTGTTTCAACAACAATTTGACACTGTCCCATTAATGGCTCAAAAATTTACATAAAGGGGGCTAGGTAGAAGATAAACGAGAGAAAAACAACTAAAGTGGTTTAGACATTTGAAGAGGTGACACAATGAAGAAACACTTTTAAAAGAGGCCGAGAAGGCCTTAAAGCATCATCATAACATGAAGCCATGAGTCAATCAAGCCAAACAGAATGCCTTTGTTTACATAGCACAGGGAAAAGGTATGCTTTAGTCAAATTACCTAATTGAATGCAAGTAAACGGCTGCTGAAGGAACTTAATATGCTTAGATCATTTATCATGTAGAGATGGTCAAATGGATATGTACAAGATGTTAACCGTGCTGAACTCAAAGGTGAATCCCATATTACTGGTGGTCTAAGTGGTTCGGACAGAGTAGGATACATAATTCCTGAACCCAACTAATTGGATGTGACTGTATTCATGTTCAGAGTGGGGTTGAATACCAAAAAGAAAACCAGCATCCATAATATATCCTTAACTATTCAAACCGCATCTCTCATTCAAATATGTTCTGGATTACCATATGCAGATTGCTAATGCAACTAAAATATTGGATGTATCCTAACATCTAAACCCCGTATATAACCATGCTGTAAATGCACAAACTAGTTCTTTAGACATATTTCAACTTTAATCAGCAACAAGTTAGTGAAACTCAGATCCACTACCAGGTCCAAGTAAAAGAAAAAGAAAAGTTACCATACTGCCATGGATTGAATTCAATTGATTTGACATCAACATCGCCCATGCTGCATGAGTTATCTGCAGCAGCCAGATGTTCAGTGTATTTACCATTATATTGGTAGATTTCCAAATCTCCCCAAGGAGTTGATGTCACTTCTTCAGTTAAATCAAACCATCTTGGTGTGAAGTTATGCCCTTTTGCCTCTCAGGTTCTCTTTTCAGCACGCTGCCTCTCCTCCAAACTAAGGGAACAAACACAACATAAATACCTTGGGAAACAACCTCAAATCATCTCTATGGTGAAACTCAAGCCCATTTCTATTTGAGGGAGGGGGTGACAGTGGCAAAGAGGCCTAAAAATTAAAAAAAAACTCTGAAGAGTAAACAAAATGGTTCTAATTTTCAACAACTGCCACCATGTCACTTCCTTGGGCACGAGAGAGATCAATACAGAAGGCAACAGAATGCTCTGCCAACTTGTTGCTGTTCAGAAAACCGAACCGAACCCCCACCCACCCAAAAAAAGAAAGGAATTTCCAACCACCTCAGCCAAATTATTTCAATGAATATCGTGAATAATTGTAGAAGACAGCATAGATCACGTTAAACTGTTCCTCAATTTTATATTTGTATTGCTTCTAGAACGCTTTACCATATTTTTGGGCACAAGGGAAATAAAAGAAAGGGTAAGGGACCTGCTCTTTTCAATCTGTATTTTTTGGGCCAGCTTTTGACAGATCACCCATCTCAAGTGCATATCTATCTGGGCGTAGGCGAGAGTCTGATGCCAACAACTTTCTAGGGGCAGTGTCAAAGCTGTTTATTTTGTGAGCAAAATATGTATACTGGAATTTATCATTCGGTGGAACATCAGCAACATGCCAAACCTGCAAAATAAAATTACAGAGGAAATGCCAATGACAATGATAAGAAACTTGGAGGTATTAGTGCCTTCACCAGTCAATATATCAGCAAAATTACTTCTTCTTTCAAAGTGGCATGTCAGATTCTTGATAGCAATAGTTATAACCTCTAATAAAAGAATTCACAATCAACACTAAAAAATAGGATTATAAGGGTATGTACATCTTATCAATGGATATGCATAAGAAATCACCAAAAGATATTCCATCACATCATGAAGTTTCTTTAAATGATTTGTGTCCACCTCAAAGAAAGTTCAAAATCACAAGCACAAATTCAGGTTTTTTAAAAAAAAAAGAAAAGAGCACAACATAGATTAAGTTGAAAACATCATTTGCTATACAATAATGAAATTAAACTAATAAAGTAATAATAGTCGAAAAAAATGAAAAGTGATATGTCACCATTTCCATGCTTGGTAGGAAGAGGGAAGAAAAGAGAAAATTTGTTCTTTTCTTCAATTGAAGGGCGCAGGGGTAAAGTTGGCTAGGTAGGGACCAGGGGGTGATGGATGAAGGATATTCACATGGGCAACCATGCACTCTTTTCTTGTGAAAATTGCATGACAGGAAAGAGGTTTTGGCCATCTGCACCAGTCTCTACAACTCTACCCTACCAAGCATGCCAAGATGGGCAATTGTTTTGTCATGAACAGTAAGACCAAGAAAACAGCAAGAAACGTAGTGTTTGAAGCAAAGTCACCATGAATTTTAATCACAGATAATTCTCAAGGTCCCTCTGAAGATTAAAAAAAATTCACCTCTTTCAATTCTGTGTCTGGAAGAGGCTCTCCTTCTGAATCACAAGGTTGATAACTCAATGACTCATTCCACTTCCCAGTCATTAATATTTTAGGCTCCTCAGAAGAATTATAAATATATCCATCCACTTCATAACGACCAGCACTGCTTCAACATTACACGTGTCCTGCATACAATGAATTTTGAATTATTAGAACAAAAAGATGAGAATGTGAAGTTCTTTTTTCTTTTCATGGAACATGCCTAAACTATGTAGAATGTGCTGCCTATGAGGACTCCAAGCTCCAGGTAAAGAGGTAAACTCTTATGTATCACAACTTATGAGTTTGTGCGGGCAAGGCTGAAGCTGGGACTCCATTTAGAGGGTTCGAAGTCCAATAGGGTTTTCCCTTGAGGACAGCTAAACAGAGTTCAATACACGATTAAAACTATGTAGAATGTGCTGCCTATGAGAACTCCAAGCTCCAGGTAAAGAGGTAAACTCTTATGTATCACAACTTATGAGTTTGTGTGGGCAAGGCTGAAGCTGGGACTCCATTTAGAGGGTTCGAAGTCCAATAGGGGTTTCCCTTGAGGACAGCTAAACAGAGTTCAATACACGATTAAAACTATGTAGAATGTGCTGCCTATGAGGACTCCAAGCTCCAGGTAAAGAGGTAAACTCTTATGTATCACAACTTATGAGTTTGTGCGGGCAAGGCTGAAGCTGGGACTCCATTTAGAGGGTTCAAAGTCCAATAGGGTTTTCCCTTGAGGACAGCTAAACAGAGTTCAATACACGATATTTACTCACTGACAACCCAAAGAGCATAGACTTTTTCTCCACATTGACGAAAAAGAAGAGAGAAAGAGAAATCCCCACATCTCTTGATAACTCATCATATAAACTAGAAATATATTAATGGAAGGCAACTGATAGTGCGGAATGGGTTCCACTTATACCAATTTATTTGAGAAGAAATAAACGTGGAAATTGACAACTTCCTTTCCATGATGAAAAGGAGGATCCTCGCATGCAAATTGCAACTAGAAACAATTGCTAATGAGGAAGACAGAAGTTGTGCCTTAACTAGTAACCAAGTTATAAATGGAAATTAATGTGATTTTATTTGCAATATCTCCAGAAAACCCAAAAAGTTGTCAGTTGCACATGATACTTACACAAGAAAAACACTTACAATCTTTTAAAATCTGTAAACTCCATTGTATTGTTCATCAATGGTTTGTATTGTGACTGCTGTTTTACATAGTAAAACAGTACTCAGAGTGTTTAAAAAGCATTCTTACCCGTATCTGTCAGGTCCCTAATAAGTAGCAGGTCACAATAAAGTCATAACCTTTTTAACAAGAAATAGGAACCTTTTATTAGAAAACCTTAATAGAAAAAACCAAGTACCCTGAAAACGTTTAACCTCAGACGTGTACTTATGAACCGAACTAACTCCAATTACAACACGCAGAACAACTTTCACGTTGCCCATTTATGCTAAGTGATGCCCATAAAAGAAATTGTATATCGCAACAAACATATGGAATATTTTGCCCTGGCCTTTCAAGACTAATGGCATGTTAAAACATAACTTTTAAAAATCCTAAGCGGAAACAAATACATGATACTACCATGTAACTTGGAGTGACTTATAAGTTCCCAGATTTCTATTTGTACTCAGAATGATAAAAAAATGTACTTTTTTACCTTCATAAAAGATTGAGCTTTTACTGTTTGTAATGGACTAATATATGGGTGTTTGCTCACTTACATGTCATTAAGTAAATCCAGAAAAAAAAAATCAAACAATAAACAAAGAGGATCTCTCATCTCTATTCAAATGATATGCATATAAAGTATGTATAGCGAGGTACACCCAGTATCAGGTCAATCTCGTAACATGGAATTAAAATGAGGGAGTGCATCATAGGTACTTTCTTCATGGTTATGAAACGAAAAATATCATTGAGGCAGTACTTATGATATTGGTCTTACATATTTGTAGGTATCCTCCATTCTTTTGAAAAATATATCAAAAAAACAACTAGAAGCCGCGTAAACCAATCAGCAACCACATCAATGCTGACTAATTTTTCCCTCCAAGGCCAATGAATCAAGTGGCAAACAGGGAAGAAATTTCTTAATCCTTATCTTCTTTCCATAGAACAGGACGTGAATGTTTCCTTCATAATTAATTTGGTCTTACTCTACACTAGTTTATCTTTGTGCTCCTTCCATTTGTTGTTACACTTATCAGAGTTAACACCTGGTCCATGTTGTTTAACAAAAAGAATATGACAACTAAAACTGCAAAGAATAATAGGTCACATGGCATTTCGGGTAGCAGCACTAAGGAGTCTGACAATAAATAGGAGTAAGTGGGCATATAGCTTTTACCTTCCAACGGGGTAGACATCTACTGAGTTCCCCAGAAATTTTGTCTTCAACTTGGATGTTACGTCATAAGCAAAGTGTTCATTTTCAGCATGTGCAGCACTCATAGGAGGATGATGGTTTACCTGTTCAATGCAATCTGTTCATAAGTTCATAAGTCTCCTCACAAGGATGATGCTCTGTTTGTGTGTACTGTGTGCAATACATGTGTGTGTATATATGCAACAACAATAACAACAACTAAGCCTTTTCTCATACTAGATGGGGTCGGCTACATGGATTCTTTGTTTCTACAGAGCCCTATCATGTTCCATTTTGACAGTTACTCAACATGAGCTTGATCATTCTTTATTGTTATATATGTACATATATGTATGTATGTGTGGGTTCATGTATACAACACTGCAAAGAGTTGAATAATCAAAAGGAACCACCATATCTATCAATTACTTGCACATTACTAACATCAAAGTGCTAACCTTATCCACTTATGATTCTTTCTCTACTGATTTTGGCTAGCTTTTTGCAGGCTTTATATCATATATGATTGACAACATTGCAATGAACAAGCACACAACCAACACCATCCGATTTCTAGACTTGGCTAATGACAGTACTCACAATACAAATTATCCATGTTTATTCGTTTGTCATGTATCCTCAACGTAAAAGCGTGTAATTACACATAAGTTAATTCGTATATTTATATTTTGATGTCCTTACAAGTAAAATAACGTGATATAAGTTCTGAAAATTTAAGTTTTGTACTGTTCATACCTTTGCCACACCTAGTACGTATGCTTATACCTGTGCAATATAACAGATAAGGAAGACAGTAAGAGGAAGACAAGGATGCCGGATGACAAACCTGCTCTGCTATGAATGTCATTCCTCCATGATTAATCATTTCATAAGTTTCTCCAAGGATAGGATTAAAAGGTTTCCAGGTGCGCTGGTAGGCATAGTAAACAGAAATTGCCCATGATGCTGGTAAGTAAGGAATTTGTTTCAGAAACTACTAAGCAAAGTATTTCAAAGGAAAAGAAAAGAAAACAAGAGGATATCACACTTACAAGCATAGACCAATCGCATATAAGGATCTTCACATTCATCCGCTTGGTCCAACAAGCTGCAATACTCCATCAACTGTAACATGAAAATTAAATGCAGAAAGGAGTAAGTGTATTGACATAATCAACAAAAACTAGAAGAGAACCCCTTATAGTCTTATAGATGTCATCCAATTCAAAACCAGCATATACTCACCTCTGCAATTTTCTGGATCATTGTCATCGGCTCAAAAATGATAACTGGAAGTGTTACCATTGATGTAACATCTGAACCAATATACTTCTGCATCATCTTCCAGTAACCATCACGCTCCTATAAAGTAACTTGTTTATTTAGTGCTTAAGGTTTATATCAACAGAAAAGAGTCTACCAAGATGTGCAAACAAAATTTGATTCTAATTATAGAACCAGATTATGAAAGAATTCAAGCAAACAAGACTACAGCGCACACACATGCGCGTGAACATGCAGGCAGCAAAAGTACCATGAGGGACCTAGAAACCAATGCCCATGTATGGAACTCTTTACCTTGGAACCAAATTGGTTATTGGGCAGACAAAATTGTAACTAGCGCATCTATAGAGGAATCGCCTTTGGTGACAAGAACGAGTCTTAATTTTAAGATGACTGCTCCTTTAATCCAGCCCATATAATGTCCTATTCAGGAGCTAGAGGAAATGCATCTCAGGTCCACCAATTAGTAGGTATGACAGGATTAATGTCAAATCCCCAAGGAGAGATGATTGATCTTGGTCCATGCAGAATCCTAAAATCTTCATTCACACAAAAGAAACGAGTCTTGATAACCCTCCGTCTCCATCAAACATCTCACAGAAAGGGAAGACACCAGAAAACATTCAAAAGAAAATAATGATATGGAGTAGTTAGAGTATTATCTACGTTGTTAATTGTGGTCAACAATGCCTGCATATGCATCCTTAGTGGACATCAAGAGTCAAATCGTGTCAAATTAGCAGTGCCCACTAAAAGATATGTTCTGGAAAGCATTTACTCACAGGGAGGGAAGAGAGAGAGAGAGAGAGAGAGAGAGCATTTCAATAGTTAACCTTCTATGTGTCATGGTTAATTTTCTATATCCATCTGAATGTGTATCATTATTGCTGGAACCTTCTACTGTTCATGGTTCTGATTGTATAGCATTTATACATATGGCCACACGTTGACCATTAGTAAACAATACAAGGATGTGTTTCATGTTTCTCTATAAATAGTAGTCTAAGCTACAATCATGCAAACATTGCAGAAACACTGACAACTGATCCACCAGTTCAAGTTTTGAATAACAGAAGGAACAAAGCGAAAAAGAAAAGAAACAACGATGAACATAATAGCAATAATGACCTCTTGCTTCCATCTCCCCCTTTGAGCTTCCTCCTCTGCATCTTCTTTACCACCTTCAGGATTTACGACCTCCAGTCCTTCATAACCAAGCAACCTAAGAGAATAACATGTGCATGTACATAAGCATAAGCTATCTCCAAGAGTCCAGAAACTGAAAGCATTCTCAAGTAGACAAGAACACTGTCAAAAATACGAGGATCAAAAGGCAAAGTGATGGTTGAACATGGACTACGGCAACATAAGATAGTATTTTTCCAAAGCATGAATTCTTCACCATGCTAAAACACGTTCACGTAAAAAAAATCAAGAATACAATCGCCTGACAGAGATGTAAAACCAGAGAATTGTTGCAGTGATTAATTTAAATAAGATGTTGCAAAACTATGACTTAAAAATGCTCACAGCATCAGATATAACTTAAGCAAGTAAATGATGGCCTACTTGGCATCTTCAGAGGAACGGCACCACCAGGAAACTCCAGACAGCTTCAAGGATTACGCCACAAAAGCAACAATCTCAAAAGAAATTACACGAAGGAAAAGGGCTTGCATTTGTATAATGCAAAAAGGCTTCACGTGAAGCAGGAGCCTTTATAGCTAAAACCCTGATTTATCACTACATGTCGCACTCACACGATTAAACTTCACCTACAATCACAATTTTATGAACTTTAAAACTAGTAACTTTATCCGTCTCTTAGCGTTCTTCACTAAAGTGACTAGCACCGTTTAGCCACTGACAATCTTCCCGGCGTTCACTGCTTCAACACCAAGTACTAACTTTGGCAACATCTACTGGAGCATTGACGAATTGATGCATTGGATATCTTCCAACTATATCAGCATTTATTGCTTCTACACTTTCATCCATCTCGGTTCAAAATATCTCCAGTAACACAAAGCGAACGCAATTCTTTCTAATCACTTAGTTTCAAATCGGTCTTCGCCGTTGGCAAACTTCGATTTCCGGTCTATGCCACGTTTCTCTATGTATTCATCTTGAGAGATAATTGCCACAAATTTACGCAACCTCCTTTTAGCGCCAACCTCTATCAGCATAGTAGATCATCCAGAAGAGCAAGACTTTTACGTTATTCAGATCTAAACACCAAAAGGAATGTCCTAACTACAGAATGCTCATTCCAACGACATGATCCCCTCGAAGGATGCTACAGAACAAAAATCGGCAAGAAGAACGCACGAACCGAAGCAAATCAGCACACACACATAGAGAATTCTTATATAAAACTGCGTTGGACAACAAAATCGACAAAAATGACACAAAAACCGGAGAGATAGAGAGAGTACCCGTTGACAGATTTATGCACCGCGCTGCCGAAATTGGTGATGCTGGATGCGATGGACGCGAAGAACCCCTTTTGCAGTTCCTTGGACGTCATCTCGACCGTAACCTTAACCTTCTAATCAACGATCAAAACCAGAAAAAAGAGACGGCGATCGGGAGAAAAGGAGAGCATCGGAACGACAAGACGAATAGATTTTGCATCAGATCTCGAGAAGGCTAGCTCGGGAAGCAACTCTCGAAAGGAAATTCCCGGGAGCGGAATGAGCTATAATTATTTATACTCCAGGGAAAAGAAAGAGAACCAGACGGGAATTCAAAAAGTTGGAGAAAAAGAGGGTAGCGGTTCGCAAATAATTGAAAATAAGGAACGTTGATTAACAAGATGGGATATTCTGGGTTCCACCTCGTGGCCGTGGTTTCGTACTCGACTCCCCAAGGCCCGGGACGGCTCGGCCTTCGTTGGATCCCCAAAGATGATGAGCCAAGTGGCTCGAAGGTTTTAAAATGCAAAATGTTACGATAAATTCCATCTTTCCGAATTTAACCGTAGAATCGGCTTACTAAATAATAAAACAATGATTTCTGCATTTTTATAAATAACAATTAGGCTTTAAGGAGAAGTTTCTTAATAAACATTGTGTTAATATGAGTTTTTATATATTTAATAAAAAATGATCGGATGTGAGAGGTAAATCATAAAACATGGAACCTCAACTTTTTTCTTTTAAAACCGTTTTCTTTTCTTCATATCGCAGTACATGAACCGAGCCCCTCATGAGTTCCACACCCGGGGCATGGATCTGGGTTCGGGCCTCCCCATTGTATTAGAAAAGAATAGCTGCTTGTAGAGTTAATCTCAATTGTCTTGTACTTGGCTCTTTCGTGTTTGGAATGTTAAACCATATAAGCCTGGCCTAAACATCATATATTCAACTGGCCACAAGGCACTTGTGCTCAAGTATTTGTGGATGGGACAGGAACCAACTGGAACTAGAATTGGTCAAATTAAATCCGGTTTTAAACCGTTGGTTTCTTTTTTTCTCTTTAATTGCAAAAATGTTAATGATATTTTATGATGACACTCAATCCAAAACCTATGGTTTCAAAGTAGAACCAGAACTGGTCCAGTCACAATACAGTTCTAGTTCCATTTCTAATGACAACAACAACAACAAAGCATTTTTCTCATACCAGATGGGATCGGCTACATGGATTCTTTGTTTTCATAGGGCTCTTATCACATGCCATGTAGAATCCATGGTAGATAAGTCCGACAAAGTTTTACGTTAGTTGTTGAAAGCCTAACGCAACCCTTAGTCCTAGTTCTAAGAAAACCGGAATTGATGGTTTGGAATTATCGGTTATAGTTCACTCGGGACCAACCATGACTAGTTAAGGGCACGGAGCAACCAGCTTCAATTCGCCACTTAGTTTCATTCTGTCTTGTGTGAGATCTTAGTTTTCTTTAGCATTTTGACATAGAAGCTGGCTTTACATAAGCTAGGAGTGATTTTATTTCGCCATTTGTGGAAATCCCTCTAATTCAGCTCGCCTTAAAAAAGGATGGCAAACCGTTCATGAAAAGATAAGTTGTTTGGGTAGCAATTAAATCTACTTTCGAAAACAAATCGAGGGATGGACAAAGTTGTTTCGTTCCATTGGGTCGTCTACTAGCTCTAGTTCCATACTAGCCAACGAAACTATTCGAGTTTTAAGGAGAAATAGCAAGAATACCCGCAGCCTTCTTCCACACTAAGCGGAGTAGTTAATCACCATAATCCTCTATTATAATAAAATTAAATTTGAAAACCTACAATATATTATATAATTTTCTTACAATTAAACTTTACCATTTCCGAGTAGATCGGTACAAGCGATTTGAAATCATGGGTTCCAATTTTTTAAGAAGCCTTAATATTCGCTGAGAAAAAAAAGCTTAAAGATAAAATCAGAACTGGAATTTATGCCTAAATATTTGTTGTTTTTTAATTTAAATCTCTATTATTTATTTAGCGAGACGAAATATTGAGACTAATTTTATCATTTTGTAAGTGTTTTAACATAAACTTGTTCTCATAATAGAATAGATCTATTTGGATCGGATATTCTCGATCCGAAGATAGTTCACACCCATCTAACACGAAAAGTCTTCCATGAAGGCCATGTGCTTCACATCCACCGTGTGCGCTTAGTTTTCCTCTTCTGGAAATTCCTTTTCCTGTATCAAGTTCCGAACTTTCCCTTGTCTGTCTTAGTCTTCTTCCCTACGTTGTTTTTCCTATCCTAGGACGGAGGGGAGAACTAACAGTTGAAGCTATTCCTCCAATCGATCGGACAGTCGTCTCTGTGTGTGTGTGTGTCTCGCGAAATTTTTTGGGTGAGAATGAAGGCGAGTAAATCTGCGAAGGGTGAAAAGAAACGGCGGGATCAGAACGGCCACGTATCTCCTTTCAAATTTGCGAAATTGTTAGATCCGGAGGCTTCCTGGGATAAGGTCAGTACTCGTTTTCTTCCCATCCTTTATTCACAGTTGAAAGTTATGGATTTTCATTCAGAACCAGTCTCTCAGGATCGTTAAGGTTAAACCCTAGGGTTTATGGTTTGCTCCGCTTGGTTCCTGTACTTTCGGACACCTCAATCCGTTTTTACCAGTTTGAAGTTAATATGCCTTCTCTCTCCCTCATCAGTTAGTGAGTAGGAAAATACGTACTTTTGATGAGCTTACATTGTTGCTTATTTATTGAACTGGAATCGTTGTGTTGCAACTCTCCTCATTCAGATTAGTTGGATCTCTTGGTAGTAAGAGACCAAACCGGTTCAAGCAACCGATTCAAGGGCTCTGCCACGTGATAGGACACAAATGTATCATAAGAGGACAGCGTACCAAAGCAAAACGAAGCCTTTTCCGACCTGGAGTGGGGTTGTCTTACATGATTCTTATTCCTGATGACCACTGAGCTCGATCTTGTGCATATTCGCATTTAACTAGAAAAAGAAAGCTCATGTCGCCTATCTCTCCTTCTCTGAAAGTGTTATGAATCCAGTGTCTCGCAGCTTGGAGTCCACGCAGTCACCTCTCCATGGTCCAAGCCGTCCCTTCTTTTCGGTTAAGGCAACAAAATCGGGCATGGCCAGCCCTCTACTTAGCAGATTATTTGAATAGTTCCTACTATCATCAACCAAGGAGAAGTTATGGTATGGTCCTCATGGAGTTGGTATGGGGTAATAAGTCAATATTGATCCGAATAAACCTGCGTGCTCCCACTTTTGACAAAATTCCAGCTAGAAGCGTACATGTACCGTAAGGGGCTTTAGATGCATGTGGTTCCAAGATGATGCCAGATAAAAAGGATTTCGGGTATAGTTTCCCCATTTTGCCTTGATTAGGTAACGCCCTCGCACTACGAGATATAGTGAAATAATCTTTCCCATTCTTTCTCTAAAAACCCCTACTGAGACAGAGGTCCACTTCTTAAATATGTGGGAATAGAGGAAGATATCAGATTTATGTCAATGGTTGTGGATAGATCCTTGAGCTTCAGGTCTACAAGCAGTGATAATTGCCCTATGAGGACTTGCTTTCAGTATGGCTTTGGTGGTTCCCCTAACAAAGCCCCTTCGTGTCTCTCTTATCTTATCTTCTATTGGTGCTATATGAAGCCTTTTCCTAGATGGACAACATAAGAAAGGGAAATAGTAAATGGTTTTAAATGATCTGCAATTATGAATATTTAGTTGATAGAAATCAACAGGAAGAAGGCTTATTTTCTCAAAGAGCAAAACTATTCTGACCTCAAAACTCCAGAGAATACTAGAATTTGGATGGATTGAGGCAGCTGAATCAGCATCATATTCAAGACTGGTTTCTGTTATCTTTGGAGGATAACATACCTTGGACATTCTTCAGACGACTTGAAGCTCATAGCTTGATGTGACTTTTTTGGTTGATGCTTTTCTGGGTTGTTAGTTTAAGCATGCCTCGGAATCCAACCAAAGACCAAAATCAAGCCTTCTGCCTCACCATTTGGAGCAGTTGCATGGAGTTCATAGTCCCCATTTTGATTTGTTTCATGTTGTACTATCATTTAAATCCAAAATAGCAAAATCATGCTTTATTGTTTCCTTCCATTGTTTTGTTGGCCTTCAATAGCGACAATTTTGGTTCACATCCTCCAGCTTTTGACATCTTTGCAAACTCCATTTGACTCTGTCTTCTGCCGAAGCTCCATTTGCCTGTCTCTCTTGATGCCCAACAATGCTTGGAACTGCATGACATGGAAATCAGAATTTAAGTCTTGGAACCTGATCACATGGAATTGGATAAATGAGTGATTTTTCCATACTGTAATGTGAAAATGTATATAAAGTTATAAACAGTAACTTATTTATTAAGCTTGGGTTTTGAAGCATCATCTCTTCCACATTTGATGCCATCATGCCTGATATGCTGATAGTTTGACCTTATACCTTTTATGCACACATGAATGGATGATCCAAGCTTGAGCACCTGACTGTAAGCTTTTGAGGATGATGCTCTATCAACATGTCAAGTTGCAAAAAACTTGGCAAATTCAATTTTTCCATCCTTAACTCTGCATCCTATTTCCTAACATAAAGTTTTTGTTTCTAGTTGCTATATCTGCAACATGATCACTTGCTTGATTTTCTATCAGAATCAACAGTTCTGCTGGTGAGTAGTAGGAACCTTTTAGCAATCTGTGGACATCTATCTTAGTTCTTTTCGTCTGTTCTAAGTGTCCAAACGGATATGTAGCAGCCAGTGGATTTGGGTCATAAAGTTTTCCTGCTTAGTCCTTGATATATGTTCTAAACCTTCAACTAGAAATGATGCGGTGTCCATTTTTTTAGGCTATATTCCATTTGTACTTATTCACACATAAGACAGTTGCCAACACATACAGGTGTGCTAAAGCATCTCAAAGACGTTTGAAATGGTTCCAAATGTCTAACTTTTGCATATGTGCATTTCACTGATGATTAATGAAGTTGTAATGAACAACAACGACTAAGCAGTCTAAGGCTTTTCCCATACTAGATGGGGTCGGTTACATGGATTCTTTATTTTCATAGAGCCCAATCATGTGCCATGCTAACAGTTATCATTCTTTATTGTTTCCTTCCAACACTTTTATGGTCTTTCTCTTCTTCTTTTAATATTTTCACAATCTAGTTTCTTATATTTTCTTACCAGAGCTTCTTTTGATCATCTTTCTAGTCTAAATGATTTTCCATTGTTTTATTATTTATTGGTGCCACTCCCAAGTTGTTGAAATGGACAAATATGTAAAATTATTTACAGGCATCCCTACAATCTGTGTGTCTAGCTGTCGGAGAAATGCCCTAAGGTTGTGACTTTTGATGGTATTTTTGTTTGTGATTATAAATTTTGCAGGATCAACTTGGGGATACTTTACATTGGATTAGGCAAGCTGTTGGCCTTGTCTGTGGATTGTTATGGGGGGCAATTCCTCTGGTTGGAGCGATATGGATTGTGGTGTAAGTTTAAATCGTAGCCTTTTGCTTTGTCTCTCAGAAAAAGAACAACTGTCTCTTTGCTGTAATTGAAACTTTTTTATTTATTCTGGCTTCTTATTAATGAACAGAACTTTTGCTTTCATTTCTTCGCCTTTATGTAGGGGCTCGAGTCAGCCAAGCTATTTGTGAATAACTCAAACTCAACATGTAAAGCAAGTCGAGCTCGAGTTCATTAGTACTCGGCTTGATTAGCTTGCAAGCCTAATAGAGCTCGTCATTTGCTTCATTTGAAGTTTTATTTTTGCATGTCGTGTTTGAGCTCCAATTAGTTTTAGTCTCTACCGATAAAACTCCAGGATGAAGAGCGATTAATGTCTTATAAAAGGTCAGAATCTAGGTGCTTTTTACCGTAACTCAGTGTAATAATGGTTTGTCAGTTCACGTGGTCTGTAGACCATCTTTACAAGTTATTCTTTTAGGAAAAATTCAGTCTAGGTGGTAAGGTTCTCTGGCCCTAACATTTGAAATGTTTTCTACTATCATTTTAATGAGCTATTTGAGCCAATCTCGAGCAGGGTCATTGTATTTGGAGCCTAGCTCAAGATCGGTGGTAGATCTATCTCGAGCAGAGGTACTTGTCTATCTATCCTGCTCGAACTTGCCCTCGGGCCCACTCAACTGGATTATACTCTTACCTTTATGAATCTGTATGAAGCAACATGGTTGTTCAGAAGATTGATTGTACTGCTTTCTGTTAGGTGCGCTTAATTTCATTCTCGCATGCGGTTGTTACTGTTGTTCATTGTTCATTAGTGCCCTCTGTGCAGTTCAGATTGAAAGTCTGTTGCCATAGAATTATTGAATACTGACGGTGGGAAATGATTAGTGCAAAAAACGCATATCAAATTTGAACTCGTCTGGGAGTCTAAGCATGAAGTCGCGATCAATGCATGTGGAAAGTAACAGCTACTTCAAAAGAGAGAGGGAACTGAAATTGGACGCTTATGCACTTAAAAGGATTTAGTTAGTGTAAAATGGACATGTGGAAACAATCACAGTTATTTCCTATTATGGTTGATCAGAAGGGTCAGTATGCTATTTGGACAATAATGAGCATTAACACATAAGAAAAAAGTTTAGAGATAATACTCTTTAGGATTCTTTTCAGTGTCCATCAGCAGAGGGAGTTAATCGATTTCAAAGAATGAAAGGTGTCATCTATGGCAGTTGTGAAGCACTCTCTTTAAGGAGTTGCATTTTGCAAATTCTGTCTAAGGCTGAAAATATAAATGAGGGAACATAGTAACTGCCTCCTCAATCTTTTGACTTACAAGCAGCCATTGCTAAAATAACTATTTAATAGCTGAAGTTGATCACTTGCTGTTCATTTCTCCACTAGTCAGCTTCTCAAAATGGAGTACCTTGCCTTTCTTCGACATAAGCAGAGCTGTTTCTTTAATGGCCCTGATGCAACCTTGAAGTTTCTAGTCCAAGATACTACTGTTGTAGGTGTTTTAAACTTTAAATTGGGCTTGAATCGATTTCTAAAGTGTTCCCAATGATTTTGTGTGGAACGTGTTGCAATGTTGGATTTTTTGGTGCCTTTGGATGGTAAGTCTTTTGAGCTTGTAGAGAAGGAGAAATTGTTGGTGCCTCAATAGATTTTCTTATGAAGAATTATCATGAAGTAACTATAGTTCGGTAAGGATTGAGAAGAAATGCCTCCAAGTCAAGCATATGAAATAGAAAGCAACCAGGATCCTGAATTATTTCATCCAAAAGTTGAAACATCCCGCTAAAATTTCTACAAGAGTTAGTGTGGATTTAGCTTAGAGTACCTTTCAGGTTACAGAAGATTGTATCAGAAATATGGGTATTATGAAAATGACCATCCCATAAGGTTGAAATATGGATTGCCTTTTATGTTCTTGAAGATCTTTCCAAATGTACCAGCAGACTGTATTTGCCATACCTATGGATACAAGTTGATGGTCTGGTTGATCTAATAAAAGTTTACCCTCTTTTACGGTGGAAATTGTTGCTATAAATGCACTTGCTTGTGCTGTTGTTAATTCATGATTTAAACATGAAATCATCCTAAATGTTTCACAGAATTCACCTTTTATTTGTCATGGAGAAAGCCAAGAAATACTTTGTGATCTTTGTTTGTTTCTTTACATTGGTGACTGGGTGAAAATATCTGAGTTGTTTGGATGCACTGATGTAGCCAATACAATTTTGCAGATGACATTGTATTAGTGGAGGAGTCTAAGGAAAAAGTTAATAGAAAATTGGAACTATGGAGAGAAACATTAGAAAACAAAGGCCTCCGACTTAGTAGAACAAAGACAGAATATATGGAATGTAAGTTTGATCATTTGGCTACTTCAGAGGACATAGAAATTAAAATTGGCACACATTGCATTCCTCAAAAGGAAAGTTTTAAATACCTAGGGTCAATTTTTCAAAGTGATGGAAGAATTGATGGAGATGTTACACATAGAATTAATGCTGGTTGGTTAAAATGGAGAGGAGCATCAGGTATTCTTTGTGATAAGAAGATACCATTAAAATTAAAAGGTAAATATTATAGAGCAGCAATTAGGCCTGCCATGTTTTATGGTTCTGAGTGTTGGGCAGTTAATCATCAACATGTACAAAAGATGTCTGTGACAGAAATGAAGATGTTGAGATGGATGAGTGGTCATACAAGAAAAGACCGAATACATAATGAGGTTATTAGAAACAAACTAGGAGTGGCACCAATAGAGGATAAAATGAGAGAACATCGTTTAAGATGGTTTGGACATATAGAAAGAAGATCAAAAGAAGAACCTGTAAGAATGTTAGAAAAACTAAATTTGGAAAGTATTAAAAGAGGTAGAGGATGACCACAAAAGTGTTGGAAAGAAACAATAAAGAATGATCTAGCTTATTGGGAGTTAACTGGTGACATGGCACACGATAGGGATCTGTGGAAACAAAGAATCCATGTAGCCGACCCCGTCTAGTATGGGAAAAGGCTTAGTTATTGTTGTTGTTGTTGTTGTTGTTTTGTTTTTTTCTCATTGCCTGTTATTGTGCTTTCCCAAGTCCTTTTGGATAACACGCAACCTTTTCATGATGCCTAGAACATCTTCATCACAGAGAAATATCTAGGGAACTAGAATACCTTTTTATTGAGTTCTTTACTTGCTAGAAATTAGACATCAAAGACTCAAGAGCCCTGAACAGTCGCCAGATGGCTAGCTTGGCATAATAATGGAAATCAAAATCTGCTTATTTTTTCGAGCTCGTCTCAGAAGTGTTGCATATGTACAGGCTTTTAGTTCTTATATCATACCGTGTTAAGAACTAGAAAGGTTCTTGCAACCAATGTGGATGGTTTGTTATAAGATCCCTGAAATCTAACGGCTATTCTGATGTCTGCAGATTTTTGCTAATATCTACAACAATCATTTATGGGTATTACGCCCTTATACTAAAGATCGATGAAGAAGAGTTTGGTGGACATGGAGCACTTCTTCAAGAAGGCCTCTTCGCTTCATTTACTCTTTTTCTGGTAAGTGGTTCTGTGTGCTTGCTTGTGCACGCACGTGCGAATACACACTTGTGTGCAAATTAATGCTTATTCTCTTTATTCCAGCTGGTTAAATGCACGTAATGACATCTCTATGTTTGAATTGATTGTGCAGCTAGCTTGGATTCTGGTATACAGTTTGGCGCACTTTTGACATCACTGCAGCTCTGTTGCCTCTGATGGTTCCGTAACATTCTCCAACACAGGACAATTTTCTTTCCAATTTCCTTTTTTTTAACGTTTTGACATATTGGCATTACCTTGTGAAGCAATGTATTGGTAATTTATGGCCTGGGGGAAAACCTTAGTGTCATGTTTCCCAATTTCTTCTTTTTTTCGATGATTTTCAGAGCTATTAATAATAGAAACGCTTTTCATTTTGCTTGAATTCAGATCATATTGTTCCAGCGACGTTAAGAATCAACTGGTACATAAGTTGCATACCTCTGTTTCATGTCCATGCCACAAATAGAACCTAGCTATATCTGTGCTTGGATTTATATGAATCTGAGCAGAGAGGTAATTCAAGTTGATTGTCGCATTTGGGTTAAACGGTAACAGCGAATAGTGCAAGAGTCCGAATACTTGAGAATCTTTAGCATGTATATAGGACGACAAATGGATGGTATTAGACTTCAAACGGTACTTAACTATTTGACCACTGCCACCTACCTTTGCCGACTTCAATCACAAGCACCGCCACCCCTGGCGGCTGCTACCACCACTTGCTGCCACCAACTATTCTATATACGCACCACGAACGAGTTTGTAAAATGCTTATAGCAAACTGTAAATCTTTTATTTTGAATATGCATTGCGTCCCTAAAAATAATTCAAGCAACACTATGGGGACAGAACATATTCCTTCTTATCCCCCCCTCTCAACTAATGATTCTTCGTATGGACTATTTTCTCTTTCATTCTCTCTCTCTCTCTCTCTCTCTCTCTCTCTCTCTCTCTCTCTCTCTCTCTCTCTCTCTCTCTCTCTCTCTGTCTGTCTGTCTCTCTCTCTCTCTATATATATATATATGATCTTGTTGAAGATATACGCCTATACACATCTGTGTCAGTGCGAGTGTGAGTGTATTATCAAGAATCTATATCCTAAGGGCTGTAATTAAATTGAACTCGACCCGGTTTCTCTTCCACAGCTATCCATCCTCATGTTGTGGTCTTACGTTCATCTTCCAGGTTTTGACCAAAATGTGCAGCAGCGCCAGTAGACCCAGCATCTGACTGTATCAATGGACAGAAGAATGTCCACCACTCTCGAAAATCTTGGATTTCATATATTACGTATAGCTTTCATGCATTCCACATCAAGCTCGCTTTATATATATATATATATATATATATATATATATATATATATATATATATATATATATATATATATATATATATATATATATATATATATATATATATATATATATATATAGAGAGAGAGAGAGAGAGAGAGAGAGAGAGAGAGAGACAGAGAGACAGAGAGATTGATTGGATCTTTCTCATTGTTTATGTTGTCCACTTACACCCAACCATTATTTTTTAAGGGCACGAGTCTAATAATATTATCATACATACTTTTTCTAAAATTCTTTAAAAAAATTAAATTATATTTATACCATAAAAAGAAATAGATGGGCATGAGTTGTCATGTCATTGGTAGCATAATCCCATTTATCTCTCTCATTCTCTCTCTCTCTATATATATAGAGAGAGAAAGAGAGGTAGTGCTAAATGAATGATGTCTTTTGGCGTATAATCTTACATGAATATCTTTAATGTTCAATCATTGCGATAAATAGTTATGTTGATAAAATATAAATTATTTATTATACATAGTACATTAAATGCAAAGTATATAATATCATAATAATTTTAATTGAAATCTAAGTTGTTGATCGTGTCAATTGAATGATAAAAATATTTATGCAAGATTGATTATACACAAAAAATATTATGCATTTAGTACTACTTTAATATATATAGAGAGAGATTGGTTTGTGTTTAGTCTCAAGCTTAAATCTACTCAAACATCTTTAATGTTCGACCAACGTGATCAATAGTGGATATTTGAATTAAATAAAAGAATTATATCATTGTACATTTTTGTACTTTATATTTAATATTTAATGATACAATTTTTTATTTATTTGAATCTCCTCATCACATCAATCAAATGATAAAAATATTTGAGTATATTTAAGTTTGAGCATATACCACTATATATATATATATATATATATGTAATCTTTTAAGTGATTTTAGTGGTGGTGAAAGTGGTTTTGACTGGTAGAGAGTTGTTTTAGGATACAAAGAAGTAATAAAAGGTGGAGATTAGTAGTTGAATGGGTGGAAATATGCAAAACGAGGAATTGAGCATGAGTGAGTACTAAGTAGAGATTGATATTCTATCTCTTTATATATATAAAGAGAGAGAGAGAGAGAGAGAGAGAGAGAGAGAGAGAGAGAGAGAGAGAGAGAGAGAGAGAGAGAGAGAGAGAGTGTATTTGAACCTTTGGTACATGCATTCCTATCTTTTACATTTTAAGGTGTTCTTTATATTTCCTTAATAACCTTGTCACTTAAAAAAGTGATGTCTCTCAAAAGTCGAGCATGGACATCAGTATGTGAGAGATAGAGATTGCAGGATTCAATTTACACACACACACACACACACACACACACACACACATATATATATATATATTGATTTTTATCTACAATAATAAGAGATAGGGCAAGCATCTGCGAACGCTTGCATTTTGATCAAGTAGCTATCTACCAACATGTCACATTACATTTCCAAGTTTACATCAAATCAAAGCAGGCACAAAGTCACACAAGATAGCATGAATATATATATATATGTGCACACAGAAACATATACATAGTTTTATATGCTTGAATAGGAGAGATGGTTTTATATGCTTGAATAGGAGAGATGTAAACGGGTTCATCATCCAGATCATTAAGTCCTCACTACAGCTTTCTTGTTACTGGACCAATTAGACATCCTGTAGCTCTGTGCGTTGTGCATCTTTATTTCGGATCTTTCATACAGCCTTTCTCAGACAATGGAATAACAAGCCCAGAAAATGGAGGGCTATCAGTGCACCGAATAGCAGGAAGCAAATTATCCAAGAATGCGCCATACTTTTGTTGATGTACAATGATGATGGCACAGTAATTATGATCGCACCGAGGACGTAACTGGCTGCAACGGAGAAGACCGAGATCCACATGACGACCATCACCACTGCCCAAGGTGATCGGTCTATTTATCGGAACGGAGCTCGGGAGCAGCAAGATGAGGCTCAACGATGCAAACATCGCTGTGGAGTTGAATCTGAAAAATAGAGCGAAACGTCTGATCTGACTGTTGATTGCTTTACCGGCTTCTTCAATATCATTGGGTTTGCCCGATTTGTCATCTTGCCAGAAGCCTCCTGGAGGATTGAGCGTAGCTTGGTAGGCCAATGTGGCTATCAGTATGCTCACAATCATAATGGCACTCTTCTTCTTCTCGTACCCTTTTTCTTCGGCCTCCCCGTTGCCTTTTCACCTTTGAAGAACCATGAGTGCCGCCCTTGACTCCGCCTGCGAATAAAATAGGGACACCAATCTCCAGATCCCTGGATTAAAATCAGCTAGCTTTTCTCTCGTCATTAGATTCTCCTCCATAATTCCCAAGGGCAAAAACTAGCAATTAATTGGATCTTGTTTAACATCCTTAGCGTCTGGTGGTTAGATAAATGAAAAAGAATCGAAGCCACACGGTAAAGTACCATGGTAACGAAGCACAATAGATTTAGTTTCACTTTTCATCCTCTCTCTCTCTCTCTCTCTCTCTCTCTCTCTCTCTCTCGTGCGCACGCACTCATACACACACATATAGTAAAATGCGCGGGTCCTTCAGAAGGAGGTCCTCCTGGATGTGGGTGGGGGATCCATGAAAACACCAACAGAGTGCCCTCCCTGTTCCACCATGTGGCAAGGACGGCACTTAGAATCACTCAGCAAGGGCGATGGGCTGGTTCACATCCAAGTTTATGTACTCGATCCCAGCATCTCCTCTCTCTCTCTCTCTCTCTCTCTCTCTCTCTATATATATATATATATATATATATATATATATATATATATATATATATATATATATATATATGCATGTGTGTGTGTCAAAAATAGAATAATACAAGAGAAATTGATGTTAATCTTGTAGTGTTATTGTAATTAATCTTCCGAGTCACTCTAAAAAGAACCTCACAAAAGAAATTGTTCATGTGTTTTGGATATCTGATTTGGTATACATATATGCATGCATACGTACATACACGCGCGCACACACACACACACACAATCTGCTTATATACCAAACTAACTGGCTACATGCATGTGTAAACAGTTCACCTCAAGGTTGTTGTTGGCCGAAGCCAAGTGCAATAGGGTATTGCCCTCGTGATCTCGTTTGTGCACGAAACTTTTGGTGTCCTCCCTATCCAATAAGAACTTCAATCGCTCCTCCCTGTTGTTCCTCACAGCCAAATGCAAGATCGTCTCTCCTTCCCAAGTCAGCTTTTGCAGGCACCTCGGGTCTTCCCTTATGAGTTCATCCAAGGCAGTGATATTTCCACTCACAGCATAATTGTACACCCTTGTATCCATGACAACCAACTCTCTCTCTCTCTCTCTCTCTCTCTCTATATATATATATATATATATATATATATATATATATATATATATATATATATATATATATATTTCCCTGGTTTTGCTCCATTCTCAGCCTGTTACACTTGGAGGAAAGAGGGCCCAAACCCAAATCCACCCCGCAAACATTCCTACCTTTGAATGCTGCCGCCTTCTTGCTCTTTCTATCCCGAGCATTACAACGGATATGATGAATTTCATACTTAACCAAAGAAGGCTCACTTTTGGTTATTAACTCTAAAAAGAGGTAAAGGAAAACCCTTCATTCTAGGTATGTATAACCTATGTGACAAGGGAGCGAGTGCGGGTGATGAGCACGACTAAACATTGCCAGTTCTTAAGCGGCCTGGCACTTCCAACTGATACTGAACTCAGTCAAGAATCGACTGAACCCAAAATAAGACAAACCGAAACCAGGGAATACGGTTTGATTCCGGTTTCACCTTTTATAAAACCGTCGGTTCTGGTTTTCTTATTTTTCTATATTTTTTTATTAACAACAAGATTTAAACCTAAGTACCCAATTATATCTAATAAAGACTAATTAACCAACAAGAGTTAGTGGATGTCACACGTATGTTCCATGGTTGATGTGGAAATATGACCCTTTGTTCATCATCATATAGCTATTCTTTTCATGTTTTAATTATTGAAATACTATCTTCTGGCAAGTGGCCTATACAGAAATTGTTTCAAGCTGGACTGGCTTTAAAAAAAACTAAATTCTTTTGAAATTTTTTATATATGTAATTGAAACTTTAAATTTTTTTAGAATTTTGCATAGAGCGATTGCCCCACGCTGCCACAATGTGGATCCGCGACTGTTAATGTCTCTGGTAATGAGCCTGTTGAAATCTACGGGAGAATCGATCTAACTACAAAAAATTCTCACCTGGCTATGAATTTTGACTCACACGTTGAAGCTCATGAGTTCGATACCCACCTGCCTTTGGCCTTCTAGCTCTCACTTGGCTATGGGTTTTGACTCACAAGTTGAAGTTCATTAGTTCGATACCCCCAGGACATCTGCTTTCGGCCTTCTCATTGGAAAAAAAACATGTCCGTGCCGTGTCAGTGTAAGGACACGGTCTATCAGTGTGTCTCTGTAAGACACTACTATTGAGCTACCCGGTTCATCCCCGTTTCCTATAATTTGCAAAGCAAACTAACGGCAAGAAACGGAAAACGGGGGGAACGGACTCAAAAAGGAGGGAAAACTTGCGAACCAACTCCCTTCGAAGCTCCGCACTTAGCGCCTTCCTCCTTTCATCCTCTCTTGTCCGATAACCCCGTAAAAGTTTCTCCCGGATTCCATGCTGCTATTCGCAATCTCGGATTGCTCTTCAATTGGAAGGAAGTATTCCGGTTTAATTTCTTCGTTTTTTGGAATTCTTACTCGTCTTTTCTGGGTCTTCTTTCACCTCGCCTCGTCGTACATTCTTATTCCATTGCAAGGGTTTAAGTTCGTTCTTTAATGATTCGCCTCTTCTTTTGCTAATTCTGTTCAAATCCCTTGTAGTATCGTTTGCTAATGACGGAACTCCTTCGATCCTTCACCGCGTTTCTTTCTTTCGTGTCAATTGATGGTCTACATTCGTTTGTACGTTTTTTTTTGGGTGATTCGATTCAATTGACTGCCTTCGTTTCAATGCTTTTGTTCTGTATTCAATTCCTTTCTGCGTTGGCTTCGGCTTTGGTTCGATTTCTTGATCTGAATTTATGGGTGTGATGTGGGGAACTCGATCTTCTCATCTTCGAATTAGGGGTTGAGGGTTTCTCCCTTTTTTTCTTTGTTGGGGCAATTCGAGAGTTTTTTTCTGTCGCGAATGGGAGGAAGAGGCGATATCGAGAGCAAGGTGCTTCTCCATCGAGGACGGAACACCGTCCATTCGATCGGGGGTGCATCTCCGATAGTCTATGTGGCCGTCCCCCAACAGCCTGAGCGAAGTTGGTTCCCGTGGATCATTCCTTTCTTCGTTATTGCAAATGGGGCAGTTTTCGTGCTCACGATGTATGTCAATGACTGCCCCGCGAAAAGCGAGAATTGTGTATTTGTTGAACATTTGGGAAGGTTCTCTTTTCAGCCATTCGTGGAGAATCCTCTAATGGGACCCTCTGCTTCAACGTGAGAAAACAAAATCCTCTTGTCTTTCTACTCTTAACAGAACTTTGCCTCGTAGTGTATTTGTAGTCCTGCACTTTTTCTTGTTTCGCATCTTTTGTATCCCTCAAAAAGTTTCAAACACCTAGGATCAGTTTTTTTAGTGGAGATGTTACACATAGAATTAAATTAATGTAGGTTACTTAAAATAGAGAGGTGCATGTATCATATGACAAGGATATACCATTAAAGTTGTATTATAGAGTAGCTATATTTTATGGTTATGAGTGTTGAGCAATTAATCATCAATATATACAAAAGTTGTTAGTGGCCGAAATGAATATATGAAGATATTGAGATGGATGAATGGTCACACTATATGTAATGAGGTTATTATAAATAAATTGGGAGTGATTGTAATAGAGGATAAAATAAGAGAAAATTGTTTATGATGGTTTGGACACATAGAAAGACGACCAAGGAAGCTCTAATGATAAGGTACGAAAAACTAAATTGCGAAAATATTAAAGAGAGAGTGAGACTACAAAAGTAATGAAAAGAAACAATAAAGAATGATCTAATATATGTTGAGTTAACTGCTAGCATAGCACATCATAGGGTTCTATGGAAACAAAGAATTCATGTAGCCTGCCCCATCTAGTATGGGAAAATGCTTAGTTGTTGTTGTTGTTGTGATTTCAGGTCTTGCAAATTATAGTGTTGAGGTTTTTACTCTAGCTTCAGTCTTCGTAGATAACTGCAGTTTGGTTATAGATCCTGAGATCTATATGTCCCTGCAATAGAAGCATCATTTGTTTCCTGTAGATATGCCAAATAAATCTTATCTCCTAAACAATTCACGTTACTACATCTAAAATTAGAAACTTCGAATACTAATAATCATGTACTACATGGTTATGTCATTAACTTTTCTTTTGGAACAATTTCAAGATGGATGTCATGTTTGTCTGGGTAAATACTTCTGAAAAATGTGAGCCATAGAAATCTGTCTAACTGTACGTTATTGATTAAATATGTTGCCCGATGTTGTTATCTAGTAATTTATGCAATGCCTTCACTCCAAATATTTCATGTTCGACATCGCTGGTTGTCCAAACTCGCAAAGACATTTGGCTGGACATCTTTGGACATGGCCTGGAGAGATGATTTTCTAACAGTGTACATTTTTGGCAACGAATATTTAAGTTCTAGTATTTGACCGTGTGTCCAACACTCAGAATGTCATCTGACAACTTTCTAAGTTCATCACGCAAATATGTTATTCACTATATCCATATTTTTACTACGTAGTTGCTGACCAT
The DNA here is from genome assembly GCA_036023115.1 of Brasenia schreberi. Taxonomy (NCBI): domain Eukaryota; kingdom Viridiplantae; phylum Streptophyta; class Magnoliopsida; order Nymphaeales; family Cabombaceae; genus Brasenia; species Brasenia schreberi. The sequence continues at coordinate 26,982,095 of JAYKKT010000079.1, read as the reverse complement.
TTGACGCAAAAGATGAATTTCTGAACAAATAAAGCCAAACAGTTTTCTTTTCTCTTGTTCTGTTTGATGTCACATTAGCAATGTAACAATTTTATCTTCTATGCACTGAAGTAAAAAGGTCTAGGTTCACTTTTAGAAAAAGTTCCCTTTGTTGTCCATAGGTATTCAATCTCTCAATTGTTGGCTCATGTCAGCTCTTTATAAGCATCATGTAGGTATATTTTTATTTTCAGGAACAAAAGATCTCTTCTTTAGTTAAGTTTGTAAGAACTTGTTTAATTCAAGGTTGCTGCTGCTGAATAATTTCATTCTTCAGATGTTACTTTGAAGTTAATCAAATTTTTTCTTCTCATGAAAATCAAGTGTCCTAGTGCTAAGAATACTAAGCAACATGTTAGGCTTAATCTGCATTTGTTGCTTGCTGATGCATCATATCGAACTAGACTGCAATAAACATGGTAGAGAGTAAAAGGCTGTCCTGGATTTCTTTGTAATCCAGGTTGCCTTCATGGGTCATCTGACATTATGCCATCATCTCAGCCACTTAGGTCAGCTAGGGGCAACATGATCATCTCTTTATTAAATATATAAACAACAACAACTAAGCCTTTTCCCATACTAGACGTGGTCGGCTACATGGATTTTTTGTTTCCACATAGCCCTATCATGTGCCATGTTAGCAATTAACTCACAATAAGCTAGATCATTCTTTATTGTTTCTTTCCAACACTTGTATGGTCGTCCTCTTCAGGTTTTCTTTATTAAATATACATTTGACTATTTTCTCTTCGGGTTTTTGGGTAATTGACACTCATATACTTCAGGCCTGCTTGAAGCAGAACGCAGAAAGTGATATTCACCAACTAGATGTTAGCACAAAATGACCTACATTCATCATTCTATTCTTGCAGTCTGGACAAAATGGGAGCGCTCCTGGTCAATAAAGTGGTTCAAGGACACGAGCTATGGCGCCTTATTACTTGCATTTGGTTACATGGGGGAGTTTTTCATTTGGTAGCAAATATGTTCAGTCTTCTATTTATTGGAGTTCGTCTTGAGAAAGAATTTGGTTTTGGTATGTTTCATATCCTTCTCATGCATCATTGTATTTGGACATTGTTGTTTCATGGGGAGATAGTGGCCAGCAATGCAGTGTAACGTGGACTTCAGTAATGGTTCTGCATGTGAATGTGCAGAAACCTTGAAGTAAATTTGTTACACATCACTCAGTTTGATGATCTAGATATTCTTTAGAGTTGTTAGCAATTTCATGTCTATTGCTTCTATTTAGAGGGTTTTCTTGTTTCCAACCAACCTGACTATGTGATATGTGCGCACATGCATGTAACTTCACTTTGAACGAGTTACAAGAAACTTGATTAAAGTTATTTGAGTGGAATTTTTATTTCATGTGCCTATAGGATTTAGTCTTTTTCATGCAATAATTGGAATTCTATGTTTCTTTGGGCTGCAACTATGAAGATACTTTGTTTCTTTTTTTCCTTTTCCTGGGATTGGGGTGATGTGATCTGTTTGATGGTTGAATGCCAAATATGAGGTTTATAGAAAATGGAGATTTTCTATGATGGCTTCTATGAAAATGAGACTCTTTTCTGTTTATTATAATACCTCGATTGCCATAAGCAGAAGAGTGCTGTTTGCTTCCATAGACTTTGGGATCATGAATATTAGGAGAAAGTAGGACTCTCCTTGAAACAAATTTGGAAAGTTACTGCAAGACTGGTTCATAATTGGTGGTGGATGTGACATTTGTTTGTTCCGTGCTTATACTGTGGAAGTGATATTTTATGTGTTGGCCTCACTTTCAAAATAAAATATTCTGAATCTTGCTTTCTTCTCAGTGAAAATTGGGTTTTTATACGTTCTTGCTGGATTTAGTGGGAGCCTTTTGTCAGCTCTTTTCATTCAATCAAATATTTCAGTTGGTGCATCAGGTGCACTTTTTGGTTTGTTGGGAGCGATGCTTTCTGAGCTTCTCACAAATTGGACAATCTATGCAAATAAGGTATCCCTTGACAATGTTACTTTTTGCATAAATTTCTGAATGCAAACTATCAACATTTACTCTAGGTTTCTTCACCTATGGTTCTTTGCATTTCAGTGTGCAGCTCTATTGACTCTTGTGTTTGTGATTGCAATCAATTTGGCTGTTGGCATCCTCCCGCATGTGGACAACTTTGCTCATATTGGAGGATTTGTTTCAGGATTTCTTCTTGGATTTGTGTTTCTTCTTAAGCCACAGTATGGATATGTTAGCCGAAAGAATGTGCCTTGTGGATATAATCTGCCATCCGGCAAACCCAAATACAAGATATATCAGTACATGTTGTTGGTAATTGCTTTGGTCCTCCTAATTATCGGGTAAGCAAGGAAGTTCTTTATCTACTTGAAACAGATAGATGTGATTATTGTCTAACCTAATTGTTAGTTTCTACCAATTATGGGTGCTCTCTACAATGTCTGCATGTATCTTTTGTGATTTATCTGGACAGGATGCCTAGGTTCTTTGGCTGTTTTCTCCATTATTGGTTGGGCATCTTATAATCCGATTTTTATCACAGAAAAGTTCTTTCTGAATACGTCTTTGCTTTATGTTTTGCAACACAGGATGTGGTCGAGCATTGTTTTAAGATTACACATTGTATGGACGGAGATCAACTCTGTCACTAAGCATGACGAGCTTCTGTAGCGATAGCCTTGATGTGAATTAGGCATGTGGGATTCAGGATATAACTGCCCATTGGAAATATTATATCACCAGATATATTATCTTTCAGTTGGTTATGCCTTGATTTGGAGACATTTTTAGAAGCATAAACCTGTTCAGCTAGTTGCTTTGTCAGTAGAAAGAGCACGCAATTGTTTTCAGTAATGTGGTTGGTTTGCATTTGAGAATACCAAGGTTACCTGTATTTAATTGTTAATAGATGTAAACTGCACCAATGTTCAGCTAGGTTGCCTTCATCAGATGCGCGCATAACATACATACCCACACACACCCATGCTGACACCTCCGCACACCCCTAAACATGTACTCCCATCCACAGACACATGCACAGGTACACACAACTTCAAAATGTCTTCACTGTTGGATGATACTCTTTTTACTAGTGATCCTTTCACTATGCAACAAATTTGGAACATAAATACTTGAGACACATGCACGTGCACAGGCACATAATGTTCAGCTAGTTGCTTTATTGCTGCTTAATTATATAAAATGGTTTGCTGCTAGCAGTGAACAGTACCCGTGAGTTTTGCACCTCATCTTATACCAAGGATTTTATCTATTATAGATATCCAAGTAGGTCTAATTTAATCGTGTATTTTAGTTTTGATCAGTCTTTGTTCATCACAAGTGTACATTGTCATAAACCATGCTTCTGTTAAACTTTGGAAGCATTCAATTCACAACGGGAAGCAAGTTTTAATGTTCTTAAGAAGCTTTTTCTTACCATGCTGTTGGCATTGCCCTTGAATAATTCAGGATTACGGTTCTCTGCTTAACTTTGTTATGATTAATAAATTTTGACTGCCTCCGAGGGGCATAGCTTACTGGATGGGGTTGGCTCTGTCACAAAAGATCAGGAGTTCAATACCCGAGTTGCATCTGGCAGGGGGCTGCCTAACCCCAGCTTTCCTTTCAAATAATAGAGGAGGACTTGTAAACGTACTTGATTCAGAGACTCTTCTTTCAACAAAACCCATGCCTATTCTGTAGGTACGCTAGTGCTCTCTTTATGCTTTTTGGTGGAACCAATGCGTACAATCACTGTCCCTGGTGCCACTATTTAAGCTGTGTGCCTAATTCCAGTTGGAACTGCAAAGCCCCCAACATAACATGCTCGGTAAGTTGGTGCTAGGCGAATTGCCATTTTCAAATGTCTCTCTTTGTAATGGTTTCAGTGCTTGACTACCAATGTGTTATTCTTGCTGCAGTCTCTGCAGACAGAAAACCAATTGAACTTGACATGCTTGAGCAATGGGAGAACAAAGACATATCCATTGGCTAGCGCGAACAATACGAGTTTGTCAGATTTGTGTACCCGGCTCTGTGGTTAACATCTAACAACACCTTCAATGTGAAAGGTAGCAATTTATGCTCGAATCATCTCTTGCAGGTGCCATTCTTCATATAATACAGATTTACACCATTGGATCACTTGCAGTATCTACGCTTAAGCTTTCTTGTGGCCCTTGGTAACTTATCATGTCTATTAAATGTATAACACGGGAATTTACTGATGTGAAATTTGTTGGATTATAGCGGAGGCAAGTTTTGGAGCTCCTGTAACATGGCAATTCTTCTGTAATTTTTGGTCAGCCTTGAATATACTTCCTACAGAACTTTTGAATGACACTGATGCTACATAGTGATACTTCCCAAAGAGCTGTATTTTGTTCATAAACAGTGATTGAATTTTGCAATTTTTCACTGTCCCTTCCACATGGTGAGGCTGCTCATGTTTTACAAGAACTCTGCATTTTTTGTGCCATCCGCAACCATCTATCAAAGGCGATCACAGTTAGGATGCAAGAGTATATACACCCAGAGTGTTCTAGTATTTCCCCATTTCTCTATATATAATATATATGTGTGTGTGTATGTTACGTATATTAGTTTGTTCTGATTTAGGCCAGTGACTACTTGCATACACAGAATAGCCTTAGGTGCACTTTATCCCTTGGTGAGTCGTCGATCATTATATACATCTTAAACCTTGCCCATCAATTTGTCTACACTACACTAAAGTACGTTTTGTGTGAAGTTCTTCTCAGTTGGATCTCTAACTTAACTCGGTGCATTTTGTCTATGCATAAGAATGCACATACTAACAGCCAAGCTGGACTAAAAGTGAAACACATTGATACATTCACTACAGGATACATTTCTTGCACTTAAAATTCAAGCATTCTTGGTTCATTTCTCAGCGTAATGACCCTCAGCTTTGACAAGCTACTGTTCTTGTTTGATTTAGCTTTGGTGATAAGACTCTAAACCATTAAGCCACTGTGAAGAATCTATATGGGAGTCGAATCCTTCCTTAAAACTGCACAACTAATATCCTTGCTCGTGTATTTTCAGTTCCAAAGATCGTCAAAGGGCCGAAAAAAGCTGACATAATCTGTTTAATTTATTATACCACCATGGACATCTCTTATGTGAGCAGGAGAGACTGAAGGTAGTATTGAGCTAGCCACCAAGTCCAAGTTGCAGCTTTATCTAGGTGGAGCAGGTTTTACTTCGGGTAGCAGACCCGAGTGACATGGTTCTCAAGAGAGTTCTTTGTCAGCAAAACAGTGGATCAAGTTTATTAGAAGATAACTAATCATTCTTATGGTGCATTTCTTTGTGTCATAACAAAAAGGAACACAATTAGCAAAGGAGCTGCAATGCTCCTGGATAGAGGGTCGACTAGCGAAAACATTCAAGTTGAAGGCCCTGATTTACCTTTCTTTTTCCTTCTCTCTCTCTCTCTCTCTCTCTCTCTCTCTCTCTCTCTCTCTCTCTCTCCAATCGGGTTGGACAGACCCCTAACCAATTTGCACACTTCAGTACCGAATTTGGGGACTCCAACTTGAAGGTTCTTTTGAGTTGACCCTTTAGGGAACAAAGCTACAGCTGCTTGCTCGATGATTGTGATCTTGCTATTGCTAGATACAAGATGAACAAAGCACACAGCACAGCACAGTGTGTCTTGGTTAGCATATTTATTGTAGCGAGTGAATGCTAGTAATTTCCTTGTAAATGTTTACCCATGTTGAACTGATCTACCAGACAGAAGAAAAAGTTGTGCCTGATTTTTTTGACTGGTGGTTGGCGAGAAATTTTTGGAGAATGGGGACTTGATCTGCCAAGAAAGGGTTCAACTTATCAGCAAGACGTTACTGTGTTCCAATTAGGAAGAAATATTACAAAGAGCTTCTGCTCAACCATCTTCAAGCTTTAAATGCATGAATTCATGTGCTTTAATGCATAAACCTGCACATGTGCGCGTGTGGTTGTGTACCAGTTGCCGACTTGAGCAAGGGAAGCTTTTTTTTTTATCCTCCTTTTGTTGGCAAGCTTACAAACTTGACCCTTGCCCTCAGCTACCTGATGCAACCGTCCGTCAGGAACTTGGGACTAGTTATAGAAGGGTAAAACAATAACCACACACACACACACACAGAGGTCACACCTACAACCCTACTTTGTGACGACCTTCACTCGCATAAGAAGCTATCTTGGCAGTGTTGTGGCCCCTCAACCACCAGAGAAGTAATAAGGTGCCAGAAATCCTGCAACAAAGAGTTTAAAGCTCTTCAATGGTAGTTGAACAGCTGAACCCAAATGACAAATGAGGTAAACCATTGCCTAAAATGTTCGAGAAAAACAAAGCTACTATATAAGTATTCCTTGTATGGTTTTTTTAACTCCATTGTTCCACCAAAAAAGAGAAAAAACAAAGCTGTTAATATGATTCTGGAAACCTTAAAACAAAAGGGAAGTCGATTAATGAGCTTATTGGGCTGATGTTAGCCTCAAAATTAATGTGGCAAAAATTTCTTTTATATTTTCCTTTTTTTTCTTTTTTGGTACAACGGGAGGCCAAACCTAGATTCATGCCCCGGGTATCTTAAACACGTGACCTTCAACTTGCAAGTTGCCCTCCTAGTCCGGTGAGCCATTGCTCTTTATGTGGCAAATTTGGTACTTCTTAGTGAAAGGCTCTACTTCAATCTTGTAGAGTTGTTTAACCCTTCTCTTCGCCGAATCATCAACATCAGTGCTAAACATTAAAACTGATTTATCATAGTTTATCAATTTCCCTGATGCTCTACAATGGACATCCAAAATATTTAAATATAAGAACAATCTGCAATCGATCCTGTAAAAAAAATTAAACAGTCATCAGCAGAAAAGATGTGAAATCGCAAGAGTCAAACCATTAACTTTCACATCCCCTGTTCGTCTTTCTTCCTTAGCTCTTGTTAATATCTATGGCAACCCTTCAACACAAATGATAAAAAGATAGGGGGACAAAGGGTCCCCTTGCACAATGAGATCGGCTTGAACTAGTAAAGACTTTACGGGTACTACTACAGTAGGGATGACAGGTACAAATGTCTCACTGACCGATTACAAATCATCTCTTGCATTCAAGAAAAGAATTAAATAAATAATTAATGCCCATCTTCGTGGAAAAAGAAATTTGGCCTTCACTCCTTCCATATGCTTGACAGCTTCTCTGTTTTTCATTGCAGTGAGAAGCATATATAGAAAGTCACTGGTAGCAGTTATCACTCTCGCATTAACATTTTCAAGGGCAAGATGAATCTCTGATGGTTAGCTCCATTTAAAGAGAGATTGGAAATGGACTTTAACCATCTCTTCAATCTTCACATGGTCTTAATCTAGTTGCGTCTTCAACTTTCAATCTTGTTCTTTCAGCTCCTCGATGCATGGTTATGAAGACCACTTTGTATGAGTGCAGTGGCTCCACATGATTTCCTCCTTGGTGAGGAGGTCTGCATTCCTCAACTTGTTCCCTTTTGTTGAACACGATCAATAAAGTCAAGACTGTAAGATCCTGCGGGTAGGTCCACTTCTTTTCGTAAAATCCTCAACCGTCCCATTCTCTCTAAACTACTAAATACTAACATCACTTTGCAAAATAAGTTCTCTACTAAGCTTCCTGAATTCTTCTTTCAAGAGCTTTGTTTCTATTAAACAAAGTATATATCAGGATTCTCCTTAAGAAGAAGATTTGTAAGAATTACATGTGAGTTCCTGAGCCCATCTCACAAGTCATTGCAATGATCGAGAGATGGATAACTCTTATCAAGAATGGCGAGTGAGTCAACCGGAGCTTCAATGAGCATATGTTTATCAAAGCTTCATGGTTTGCTATTTAAGACTAATAAGATCCCTCTTTCCCACACACCCGAAAACTACTAAATTCTCCCCTATCTTCTTGAAGCTAAACGCTTTCACCGGAAGCCAGATGCATTCCATGGTCCATCCCATTACCACGAGATTGGATGGCCTAACAGAAATGAGACGCCCAACCAGTCGGAGCTTTTCCTTACCCGGCGACAACAATCCTTTCTCAAGACTCGTCCCCATCATCATCAACTCTTAGACAATTTTGGGTTCGTACACCTTCGAATAAAGTTAAGCACCATCAACTTTCACCTTTCTTCCAATCCTTCTCCCCTCTCTTCTTCCATAGCTTTTCAAATAAATTCTAACATCCTCTTCCAATCCGACATTCTTTATTATGATTCCTTCATCTACCACACCCCACCATAATAACTTCCACCTGCTTCAAAAACCCCCAACACCAGAAACCCTCACTGTAAGTGAGACATTACAACCTCCATTAACGTTGTCCGCTCGCAGAAACTTAGCTGCACGCAGAAGAGTACTCTCCCCTTGATGGGGAGTCGGCACAAAGTTTAATTAATTGAGTGATATTCAAGCAATAAGGTGAGCTGTTCTATACAATATCTCAAAACTTCAGACTGGTTGTACATGAATAGGTCTGCAACAGAAGCCAATGTCCATGATGGACTCTTGCGAAAAAGCATCCTAAGCTTCAGAGTTTCATACCATGTTAACTGACCCCTCGAAAGGTGGTTTCTTCGAGTAACAAATCTACTATAGAAAGCATCTTCTCTTGTGGATTCATAGAAAATACACCAATTTACACTGTTCTTCCTTAACTGTTATATCACATGACGAATTAAATTGACATTGAATTCCAAACATGGCCGCTAATTAAGGCAATCAGGTGGTCTGGTTCAAGCCCGGAGCTGTATCATGTATGTGGGCTACTGGGTTTGTAAATTCGAATTGTACGCGGGCCTGACGAATGGATTGATCGGGGAAGATTGAATTCAAGAGTATGAGAACAGGGACTATTTGATTTTTTTTTTAAATGCCTTTTCTTTCCATATTTTGATTCATTGATTTCTAGAATGTCATTTATGCCGATTCGAATTTAACTGATCGGACTCGTCCTATTTTGGGAATCATTTTGGAAAATGATTGGATTCCAAAACTAACTCTGACTACACACACTGATATTTGTTGCTATGGTCCCAAACGTATCTCCATACTGAAGAGAAGGGGATCATCAGAATTGGATTTTGAGCTTTGACTGATGATTGCAAGGAGCTATAGGAAATCCCATGACTGAGTTGGAGCCCAGACAAGCAGTGAGGTTCACATGGAGTCCAACCTCCATTGCTGTCCAACTCATCTTGCTTCAGTTATTGACAGCACACACGCACAGAGTATTGACCTCCAACGTGTATGCGAGCGCGCACGCGCCTGTGTGTGTGTGAATATCGTCTGTACTGTGAGGGCAAGGCATTCGAGCTCTGGGACGCAGTTCCATGCACTTTCTGCCATGTACTTGGATGCTCAAAAATCATGAAAGCTACTGCGAAACATTATTTTTCTTTTGATGCACTAGATTAAATCTAATAAACCAAAAAAGCCAACGCTGTTGATTTTTAAACCCTCTTCATAGTTCTATGCTTTCCTCTAAAAGTAGTATGTGAAATGACGATTCAAAGATTTGGGGCATGGAGATCATATCTGTGTTATTAAAAACCCATGCAATGTGAAGTTTATGCGCTACTATATCGCAGTCCTATACATATTGTCACTCACGCACACACAAATACACACACACAAATACACACACAGAAATATACATATATATCGAGAAGGAGAGAGACTGCACAATCGCCACGTATGTCACTCTTAAGAGGAGCCAGAGCACTATTATAATACAGACTTTTGTGTTCTTGATGGCTTTCCCTCGTCTTCCCCTATCCATCTCTTCTTTACTGTTGTGCAGTGCCAAAGGAGTGATCGAGTCAGGTGTACTACCACCAAACAAGGAGATAGTAATTAGGTCATCTTAATCTAATCACTAACAAATAGTTAAACAACCGCCCTTTCATTTGCTGCTCAATTGTTGTTCTCTTCCTATTCTTTCTCTTTTTGCATGGACTCGTGCGTTTAACCACCCACTTAGACTCATGTGTGATTACCATCAATTGAATTATGCATATATATATATATATAAAGAGAGAGAGAGAGAGAGAGAGAGAGAGTGAGTTGCTAAAGACCTTTTCATGCCAAATTTACTAGACTATCGTTATCATCTTTGACATCAATCTTTGTGTCAATAGTATTTGATGCAATGGTATGTATTAAATATAATATGAGACAGGTGACTTCACAGTCATCTATCACACCGACAAAATAAAGTAATGTTAGCAAGAAAAGTTATCTATTGCTTTGTGAAAGAAACTTGGACCTGAGTCTCACATGTACTTTACCAAACACATGCATAATCTTCATATTAACATGAATGCAAAGATCATGATATTTAATATGTATTGTATGCATTAAATAGAATGGAGATGGACACATTAAATAGGTTGTGAGATGGACGACTTTAGGGTTACCTTTATTCGGAGAGATGATGATGATAATCAAATAATATTTAGCACTCATATTCATATTAACATGAATACAAAGATCGATGATATTTAATATTCATTGTATGCATTAAATAGGATGTGAGATGGACAACTTTATCATTACCTTTGTTCGGAGAGATGATGATGATAATCAAAAATTATTTAGCACTCATATTCTCTCTCTCTCTACATATATATATACTTGCAAGTTTATTGTAGGCTTGCAAGATCACTTGTGTTGCTTATTTTTGCACATTTACAATAACCGCGGAAGAAACCTTTGGATCCCTACATCTTGGACAAAATGCCCCAATGATCGCCATGGGGCGAACTTACCTCGCCCCAAAGCACCCAGACCCACATGCAATAATGAGACACGGTTAATGGCCTAGGGACACAGATACGAATACTGCAGCACCTCTTGCGATACTGTTTAAGCCTGACCAATATTCATTAATTAAAGATATGTGTCATGCATATTATATAGAGATACAAAAGAGGAAATGGTGTCCAAGATATCCAAAGACAGGTGTCCTTGTGACACTGTGATGATGGAGAGCACAAGGTCCCTCATGCATATAGAAAAGGCAAATCCTAGAAGAGAATAGAGCCCTAAACCCTAATCCTAGCTAAATGCTTGATCAATACAAACATGGATGTAGGCACGGCGTGCGTGTTCACATCTCACGTTGTCCCATGCACATGGCTGCATGCGTACATAGAAGAAATCTTTATTCAATTGAAATTACGAGCAATCAACAGGTAAAAAATATTTGACCAAATACGTATTGGATCGTACATTGACCAAGTACGTATACATGAACTAAAGAAACGTATGATCTTGATGCATGGCATAACTAGAGATGGATCTTTTATGGTCGCAATCGCTTCCAACATCCCCACTTGCTGGTTGCATGCAGCCTCGTCCTCAAACCCATTCCGAGTTTGTGACTTTCATCTCCACTGTTATTCATTTCCAACATTCACCTCTTCTTTTTGTTGTTATTCACTGGACTTGTGCTCTCTTTCAGATTGCATCTTCATCTCGGGCACAATATACACCTCTCTCTCTCTAAGATTAAATAAGAATTACTTAAGAGTATTTTATTCATGGTGTCAAAACCCTGGTATTAAAGATGTAGGTCAAAACTTATACGAGGTTTTAATCAGATTTTATGTTTAATTGGTGAGTAGTACTTTATTTTTTTTGCATGTGCTAGAATTGTAAAACTAGAAAGAAGAGGTGCTTTAATTTTCGTATGAATTTTATAACTCTAATTATTGTACCCACTTTCTCTTTGTCGACAGATATAACTTTAACTAAACATATGAAATCATATATAATTTTATATGCGCGATAAAATTTGAAACTCTATTTTCTACATTGAATCTCTCTCCCTCTCTCTCCACACACAAGAACAACATGCCTATCATACCTTTAGCCATATGTCAACTTGTGGTAAGAACATCTATTCTTTCTGAGCTTTATCGGGATCTATTTAACAACAACAACTAAACCTTTTCCCATACTACATGGGGTCGGTTACATGGATTTTTTGTTTTCATAGAGCCCTATTATGTGTCACAGTAGCAATTAACTCAATGTAAACTAGATCATTCTTTATTGTTCATTTTCAACACTTTTGTAGTCATCTTCTTTCACTTTAACATTTTTACAATCTAGTTTTTCATGTCACTGGAGTATCCTTGGGTCATCTTTCTACATGTCAAAACCATTTTAAATGATTTTATCTCATTTTATCCTCTATTGATGCTACTCTCAATTTGTTTCTAATAACCTCATTATGTATATGGTCTTTTCTTCTGTGACCATTCATCCATCTCAATATCTTCATTTCTACTGTAGACATCTTTTGCACATGTTGATGATTAACTGCCCAATACTCATAACCATAAAACATAGCAAGTCTAATTGTTGTTCTATATTATTTACCTTTCAACGTATCTTCTTATTGCATAGAATACCATATGCCCCTCTTCATTTTAACCAACTAGTATTAATTCTATGTATAATATCTCTATCAATTTTTCATCACCTTGAAAAATTGACCCTAGGTATTTAAAACTTTCTTTGTGAGGGATGCAATGTATGCCAATATTAATTTTTATGTCCTCTAAAGTACTCAAATGATCAAACTTATATTTCATATATTTTGTCTTTATTCTACTAAGCCGAAAGATTTTACTTTATAATGTTTCTCTCCATAGTTTTAATTTTCTATTAACTTTTTTCTTAAACTCATCCACTAACATAATGTCATAGGTAAATAATATACACCAAGGTACTTCATCTTGAATGTTTTATTAACTCATCAATGACCAATATAAAAAATATGGACTTAAATTTGATCTTTGTTGTAACCCAATATTAACTTCAAAGGAGTTTGTCATTCCTTCATAAGTCATCATGCATATTTTTGCACCAACGTACATGTCTCTTATAAGATTTATGTATATCAACGAAATATCTCACTTTTCTAATGTTCTCCAAATAACATCTCTTGACACCATATCATAATTTTTTTTTAATATCAACAAATAGCATGTGAAGGTTCTTTTTTGCTCTAAAATGTTTCATAAGACATTTAAATAGGTGAATTGCTTCAATAGTAGATCTAATGAGCATAAATCCAAATTGGTTCTCTATTCTACTCGATACTTATCTTAACCTATGTTCGATAATTCTTTCTCACAAATTCATAGTATGGCTCATTAACTTAATACCTCGATAATTCATACAATTTTGAATGTCTCTTATTTTTATATATGAGTATAAGTGTACTCACTCTCTATCCTTGGGCATCTTTTGGGTTATCTATATTTCATTAAATAGTCTTGTGAGCCAAATAAACCTCATCTCTCCTAGAATTTTTCATACTTGTATAGAAATATTGTTTGTTCATATAGATTTATCAACCTTCATATATTGAAGAGCCTATTTAATTTCATTCTTTAAATATGCCGATAGAAATTATGGTTTATATACTTTTCTCGTTTGGTTAACTCTCCTAAGCTAATATTGTCATCTATATTTTTACTAAAAAGCTTATAGAAATATTTTTTATTTATTTTTGATATCATCATTTGCCACTAGAATCCTTTTATTCTCATCTTTGATGTATCTAAGAAAAGTAAGATCCTTAGTTTTCTTATCTCTTGCCTTAGCTATCCTAATAATAGCTCGATGCACTATATTCTTTTTTGTCCACTTTTCTTCTTGGAAATTCATTATTAAAAGTCAATGTTGTGTAGTTAAGCTTTTTCTTAGAATTACTTTGCAATCTTTATAACATGATCTATCTTTGTTCCTACAAACAAAATAATCAATTTGTGTTTGTGTCAAGCAAGTAAAACAACAACTACAACTAAGCCTTTTCCATTACTAGACGAGGTTGGCTACATGGATTCTTTGTTTCCATAGAGCTCTATCAGGTGTCATGTTAGCAGTTAACTCACAATAAGTTAGATCATTCTTTATTATTTGTTTCCAACACTTTTGTGGTCGTCCTATACCTCTTTTAATATTTTCCAAATTTAGTTTCTCGTACCTTCTTAGAAGTTCTTTTTATGATCTTCTTTCTATATGTCCAAACCATGTTAAATGATATTCTCTCATTTTATCCTCTATTGGTACCACTTGTAATTTGTTTCTAATAACCTCATTATGTATACAGTCTTTTCTTGTATGACCACTCATCCATCTCAACATCTTCATTTCTGTCACAGACATCTTTTGTACATGTTGATGGTTAACTGCCCAACACTCAGAACCATTAAACATGGCAGGTCTAATTGTTGCTCTATAACATTTACCTTTTAACTTTAATGGTATATTCTTATCATAAAGAATATATGATTCTCCTCTCCATTTTAACCAACCAGCATTAATTTTATGCATAACATCTCCATCAATTCTTTCGTCACTTTGAAAAATTGACCCTAGGTATTTAAAACTTTCCTTTTGAGGGATGCAATGTATGTCAATTTTAATTTCTATGTCCTCTGAAGTAACCAAATGATCAAACTTACATTCCATATATTTTGTCTTTGTTCTACTAGGTCAGAGGCCTTTGCTTTCTAATGCTTTTCTCTATAGTTCCAATTTTCTATTAACTTTTCCTTAGACTCTTCTACTAATACAATGTCATATGCAAATAACATACACCAAGGCACTTTATCTTCAATATGTTTTGTTTAACTCATCAATCACCATTATAAATAAGTATGGACTTAAAGTTGATCCTTGATGTAACCCAATATTAACTTCAAAGAAGTATGCCATTCCTTCATGAGTCCTCAAAGGTTAATGTATGTTAATGAGATACCTCTTTTTTCTAAGGTTCTCCAAAGAACCTCCCTTGATATGATACCGTAAGCTTTTTCTAGATCAATAAATATCATGTCAAGGTCTTTCTTTTTTGCTCTAAAATGTTCCATAAGACATCTCAAAAGGTGAATCGCTTCAACAATAAATCTGCCTGGCATGAATTGAAGCATGTTCCATAAAATATATAGCCATATTGTTCTACATATCACATGGTGTACCAACATAATTCCAAGGATATTCTTGAAGGACTTTCTATTTAAATATATCTTCTTTCTCGCTTTTGAGGTTCCACCATTTAGTCCGAATAGCTCGATACACTCTTTTCCTTTTTGTTCATTTTTTTATTTGTAAATCCATAACTAAAAGTCGATGTTGGTTAAACTTTTTCTAGAATTACCTTGCAATCTTTACAACACACTCTATCTTTTCTTCTACAAATAAAGTAATCAATTTGTGTTTGTGATAAGCCACTCTTATAAGTAATTAAATGTTCATCTCATTTTTTGAAGATTGTATTGACTATAAAGAGATCAAATGCCATAGCAAAATTTAAAATCTCCCTACCCTCCTCATTTATATCCTCAAAACCAAAGTTTTCATAAATACCTTGATATCCTAATGCCTCTTTACCGACATGTCCATTTAAGTCTCCTCCTAAACAAATCATCTCCCTTTGTGGAATTCTTTGAAACACCTTATCTAACTCTTCCCAAAAAGCTGTCTTTATACTATCTTCTAGTCCTACTTGGGGTGCGTAAGCACAAACTATATTCAAAACCTCTGCTCCTAACACTAATTTCAACGTTATGATTCGTCACCATATCGTTGTATGCCTACTACACTCTCCTTTAAATCTTTATTTATGATAATACCAACTCCATTTCGAGCCTTTTCTTTACCTGAGTACCATAATTTAAAACCTATATCCTCTATCTCCTTTGCTTTTTCTCCAACCCATTTTGTCTCTTGTAAACATAAAATATGAATCTTTCTCCGAATCATAGTATCTACCACCTCCATTAGCTTACCGGATAATGTTCCGATATTCCAAGAACCAATACGAATCTTATTATCTAGGACTAGCTTCTTTACCCCCCCGCATCCGTCCATAATCAAAATGCGGAGACCCTCTCTGAAAAATTTTCACTACATTGTGGCAAACAACTCTTATAAGTAATTAAATATTCATTTCATTTTTTAAAAATTGTATTAACTATAAATAGATTAAAAACCATAGCAAAATTTAAAATCTCTCTACCCTCATTTATATCTCCAAAACTATAGTTTCCATGAATACCTTAATATACTGATGCCTCTTTATCAACATGTCTATTTAAGTCTCCTCCTAAACAAATCATCTCTCAGTCTGGAATTCTTTGAATTACTTTATCTAATTTCTCTCAAAAAACCTTATTTATACTATCTTCTAATCCTACTTAGGGTGCATAAGCACAAACTATATTCAAAGTCTTTACTCGTAATACTAATTTTACTCTCATAAATCATCTCCCTTTGTGGAATTCTTTGAAACATCTTATCTAACTCTTCCCAAAAAGCTGTCTTTATACTATCTTCTAGTCCTACTTGGGGTGCGTAAGCACAAACTATATTCAAAACCTCTGCTCCTAACACTAATTTCAACGTTATGATTCGTCACCATATCGTTGTATGTCTACTACACTATCCTTTAAATCTTTATTTATGATAATACCAACTCCGTTTCGAGCCTTTTCCTTTCCTGAGTATCATAATTTAAAACATATATCCTCTATGTCTTTTGCTTTTTTTCCAACCCAATTTGTCTCTTATAAACATAAAATATGAATCTTTCTCCGAATCATAGTATCTACCACCTCCATTAGCTTACCAGATAATGTTCCAATATTCCAATAACTAATACAAATCTTATTATCTAGGACTAGCTTCCTTATCCCTCACATCCGTCCATATTTAAAATGCGGAGACCCTCTCTGTAAATTATTCACTACATTGTGGCAAACAACTCTTATAAGTAATTAAATATTCATTTTATTTTTTAAAAATTGTATTAACTATAAATAGATTAAAAACAATAGCAAAATTTAAAATCTCTCTACCCTCATTTATATCTCCAAAACCATAGTTTCCATGAATACCTTAATATACTGATGCCTCTTTATCAACATGTCTATTTTAGTCTCCTCCTAAACAAATCATCTCTCTGTCTGGAATTCTTTGAATTACTTTATCTAATTTCTCTCAAAAAACCTTATTTATACTATCTTCTAATCCTACTTAGGGTGCATAAGCACAAACTATATTCAAAGTCTTTACTCGTAATACTAATTTTACTCTCATAATTCATCACCATATAGTTGTATGTTTACTACACTATATTTTAAATCTTTATTTACAATAATACCAACTCCATTTCGAACTTTTTTCTTTTCTAAGTAATATAATTTAAAACTTATATTCTCAATCTCTTTTGTTTTTTCTCCTACCCACTTTGTTTCTTATAAAAATAAATTATTATTCTTTCTCTGAATCATAGTATCTACCACTTTCATTAACTTATCAGTCAATGTTATGATATTTCAAGTATTAATACGAATCTTATTATGTAGGACTAGCTTTCTTATACCTTGTATTCATTCATACTGAAAATCCGTAGACCCTTGATGTAACTTATTTACTACATTCAAGCGACAATATAGCAATATTAAATTCTTTACTCACACTCATCCACCCTTTGTACAATTGATTTATTACATTCGGGTGAAGATATATAAACCCTTACTTATTTTTCACTGTATTTGAATTATGCAGTGCATCACTAAGAGGAAATGCCCAACATAATGCTCATAATTTATATAATCCATCATGAATAAATACGACATGGTTTCACAACCTTCCTCTTTTATCCAACCTTTGAGACCCGCATTCCTTATCGAGATCTATTAATATATATTATTCGTTACGTTACTTATCTCATTCATCAATGGCCAAACATAAAGTGACCCTGTGGTGAAACCGTGCGAGGGGGTACGTGGATTAACGAACAGCTATTCAAAACTCACAGGAGCAGGCGTATCTGACGTTGAAACGTAGCCACCGTAAGCACATGGAAAGGAGGGTGCGGGCGGGAGGGTGGGTGGGTTTGTCACCTCACTTTTACCGTCCCCCATCAATTTTTACCTCTTGCGGTTTGACCCTGTTCCACCGAACGGGTCAAACTGAAACTGAAAAACCCAAGAAACGAAAAATTGACCAAACAAAACAAGGGGGAAAAGAGAATTTGAAGCTCAAATTTCGGTTGGTGGACCGCGTGATGCTCGAGGTGGGTCCCACGGAACGGCGCGTAACGTGCTCTGGTGAATACGCAGAGCCCCGGGGCCCTACCGACTTGTCGCCGGTGCTCCAGTCATGTGGCCGTCCATCTGAAACCCTTCTAGAATCTCGACGGCTGGTAGCGGCACGAATTCCCCCAACTCCCACATTATGAAAACCTAACCAAAAACCCTACCTAGCCGGTCCCACCAAACCCCAGAACCGGTACGTGACCGGGCCCTTCCCGCATCCCGTTTCCGTTCCGGTACAGTTCCGATCCGATTCGGGTTCCGGGTTGACTCTGACTTCATTTGAGAATTTCACGGCAATGTTGGGACGTTAAAGAAAAAACTTCAAACCATTATTTCAGTTCTTGAATAGGTGAAATTGGAACTGAACCGTGGGGGATTTTAGTTCCGGTTCTGGTTCTGATTGCGTTGGTCTGGTCCAGTTCAAACTGTCGGGTCTGGTCTAAACCAAGTTTCTGTATGAGTTTTCTTCGTGAATCAAACAAAAAAATATCATGATTCTTCGAAACCGTTGTTACATGTCCATTGGAATCTAGACTTATTATTCTAGTACCGAGAGTCCAATATCACGAATCAAATACACCCAAAACAAATGCTTAAGGTAGGTTGATAAATTGAAACATGCAAGAGGCCATGGGTAAACTTTCATGGCTTCTGGAAACAATTCCCGCATTTGCTGCACCATTAGTCTTTAACATCTATATTTTGAGAGTTTTGCTCGTTCGCAGCCTTGTTCTACGTTACCGGGCCGTTATATGCTCAACCTAGCCGGAAAAATTATCCTCGCCGGCATATAAGCCGGCTTCTTTAAAGTGAGTGAGAAGGGATGACGAAACCCAGAAAGCATCGTTGTGAAATTTGAATATCTAAACACCGGAGACCAGCAGAACAGAGACGAGCTACGGGCGGGTCGGCTGATTTACCTTACCATAGGAACGACCCTAGCGGTATCAGGTTCGTCGGGGCGTTTAGAAGCCGTAGTCTAGGGTTTACAGGAGTGGCAAAACGGAAAGGAAGGATTAACGGCGGTGTCTTATCAGCCAGAAAGCTCTGAAAATCTAATGCGTCCTTTTGATTCTCAGTCTCCCAAGAGATCTCTTTCGCCTTTTCCCTAAATTACAAAGATGCCATTATTCTTTACTCCCATATTACCCCTTTCCCGCCGTCCATAAGTACTCCCCGTTGTCTCCACCACCCGCCAACTGCTTCACTCACTTCCCTCTCTTCTCATCTCGCGCTGTTTCTAACGTTAACAACGCGACAAAAACGAAGATGGCTACTATCGTCGCCCTCTTCCTCCTCTTCTTGGCCCCGGCGTCCGCAAGGATCCCCGGAGTCTACACCGGCAGCGAGTGGCAGAAAGCCCACGCAACGTTCTACGGTGGAAATGACGCCTCCGGCACCATGGGTATTTCCATTTTACCCAGTTAACTAACTCCCCGTTCAAAACGGGTTTCTTCTTGTTCATTGTGCTTTTTCTTTGACGGGTTATTTTCGTGGCCGCGTTTTCTTCAGGCGGCGCTTGCGGGTACGGGAATCTGTACAGCCAGGGTTACGGCGTGGAAACAGCGGCGTTGAGCACGGCTCTGTTCAACGAGGGGCTGAGCTGCGGTGCTTGCTTTGAGATAAAGTGCGCCGATGACCCACGATGGTGCCACTCCGGTAGCCCGTCCATCTTCATCACGGCTACCAACTTCTGCCCGCCCAACTTTGCCCTGCCGAGTGACAATGGCGGGTGGTGCAACCCTCCCCGCCAGCACTTCGACCTCGCCATGCCCATGTTTCTCAAGATCGCCGAGTACAGAGCCGGCATTGTTCCTGTCGCTTACCGGAGGTTCGCGTTCTTTCACTACTCTTTGGCTACCGACCCTTTGGTTTCTGTTTCTTGAGGCTGAGTGAGGCCGTAAAACGTTAAGAAAGAAAAATGATTCAGTGTTAAGCTGATGGGAGGACTAAAGTTGAAAGGAAACGTAAAATCAAGAATGTTACTTCGTTGCTTAGAGACAATGTTCACTTAATCCGCTTCACATGTCATGATTGGGTTTTAACTTGTGGTCTTGGAAACAATTTGAGAGAATTTCTGTTTTCTAGGTTGTTTTTCGACTGGAAAATCATGCTTTTCGCAGGAAGGTCGGTGGTTTTTTGAGTAATGTAGGTTGGATTTGGTTCCTTTCGACCAATAGAAGTAACCATTGGTTGGCTTTTCCTTGTAGAAACCAAGGTGAAGGGGTTTGTTGTTGTGTTCCTCTATTTAGTGATTGATAGCTGTAGTTATGATTTTCCTCTTTGACTTGTGGTTCTTTTTCGGGACAATGTAGGTTTCTTCTGTCCTTATGTCGATTTCCCTGGATAATGTTGAACTCAGACGAGTTTCTGTACTCGTTTTTTTGCTGGATTTTTTCCGGAGAAGGTGTAAATGCATCCTCCCTCTCATTTGCGTTTGGATTTGGTTTCACCGGAAAATGCACGGTTTCTTGTTTTTCCCCAGCTATCCTTCGCTGGTTCAGCTGCTTTTTCTTTCAGTTTAGCTTCAGGTTTCGTTTTCCTTGGTTTGCTGATTATGGCCGGAATTGGTACTCCGGTAAGTCTGGTTTCGTTGTCAAAGTCCATGTTTTATTATTAGTGCGGTATGATGTTTCTATGAAGTGTTCTCTTGATGTATTTCTTGGATTCCTTAGCATGGTCAGGATTTTCCGCCTATAAATTCGGAAATCACAAGATGTATCTAATTTACAAAGAGTGATGCAAACTATTTTATTATTTTTTTGGTCATGACATTTTTTTAATTCCTATTTTTCAGTTTGCCAAGCCAATCTTTTAGGTGGAGATTGTTCTCGTCCTTGTCTTATCCTGTTTACGTAATAAACATATACATGTAACCTTCACTCGATTACGCTATTATTGATTTATTGTTTGGCTTTGCCTGCGTACTTGGTATATTTGTTTCACCTGAGAGTGACAACGTTGGTAATGAATGGGATTCTGGTGCAGGGTGCCGTGCCGGAAGCCGGGCGGAATCCGGTTCACGATCCACGGGTTCCGGTACTTTAATCTGGTGTTGATTACTAACGTGGCGGGAGCTGGAAATGTCGTGAGGGCGAGCTTGAAGGGTACCAAGACGGGGTGGATGCCCATGAGCAGGAACTGGGGCCAGAACTGGCAATCCAATGCTGTTCTCGTGGGGCAGGCACTCTCCTTCCGAGTTACCGGTGGTGACGGCCGCACCTCCACTTCCTGGAACATTGCCCCGGCTAACTGGCAATTCGGTCAGACCTTCGTGGGCAAGAACTTCAGGGTCTGATCGTCACTTTGATTCCCTCTTCCTTTATTGAAAAAGGAGATCTCTCTAGAGAGTGAAGTGTTTGAGAAGAGGGCAATTTGGAAGGAAACCTTGTTCTATTTCCTTAATCTTTTTGTCTTAGTGTTATTATGGACATTCTAGTGCATTAGACAGTAAGTACTAGTAGGAGTTTATCTATCAGTGATTGATTTTTGTCGGGGTGAGAAATGGATTGTGATCTGATAGTGTTGTGGCTGAAGTTGGGCTGCGAGGTAAGAAAGGGGTTCGCTGAAGTGGCTGCAAAAGGTGCATCCCGCAGCGGCGGAAAGTTTGGGAGGTGTTGAATGTTATAATATGGTTTTTCTTCATGATTGTGGATGTAGGTGAAGGGTTGTATGCCATAATATGGTTTTTTATCCTTGTTATTATGGCTTATACGTGTAGTAAACTGTTATGATTAATGAAAACTATAGTTTTGCTCATTCTTCTGTGCACCTTGATTTGATGCCAACCGTGAAGCCCAAGTAAAACTCGTAGTCAAATCAGACCTTTGGTTGTTTATTCCCTACTATATAGCTTTACATGATTAATCCAACTGCTGATCTTTTTTTTCCTTTCGGCAAAAGATAGAAACTTCATCGGTCGGATCTTCCCACAGAAGCATTCGTCAAAGAATAGGGATCTTCCAATGTAAAAATCATATAATCTCATATGATAACAAAGTTCATACGATCTTATCAAAGTTCATACGATCTTAAGTAATAATAAAAGGAAAACTCACTCGGAAGAAACGCTTTGCCTTCATTTTTGGCATGTAACACTTGCACAACACACATCATTGATCTCTCTCTTTTGTGTCAGAGAGAGAGAACCATCCCTCTTGAGACAAAAGAACTCATTTTTTACCCACATGTTCTCTTACTTTAGGGAAAGAGATGGAAGGAGATAGAATGAGGGGAAAAGGGGAGAATCGGCCACCCAGCTCCCCCCTCTCTCATCTCTCAACTGCAAAATCCGCATGCTCATGTTTGCTTTGGTGTTTTTGAGGTAATCTATATGAGTTGTCTATCAACAAAAGATTGTTTGAGCTCGATGTACATATTTCCACAGCAAATAGGGATGAACTTGATGAAAAGATCAAATTCATGATGAGTGCTATATTGGTGCCTCAGTGAAGACTATCAAGGAAGAAGACAACATAAGATTGTATTGCTATGATGTACAAGGCCAAAAATATATTGCATTACACTCATTTGGCATATCTGACTGCAGAAGATATTACTGGCCCACGGCTGATCTCTGCAATTTTTCTCACTAGCGTGCTTGGCCTACCTTACTATCGCAGACATAATTGTGGCCATGGTTTCCCTCTGTAAATTTTCTTTCCCTTCAGTAGGGACCATAGGCAGTAAGTGCTCCTGGAAGGAAACGCAGGGCCGGGAATGTTTCGATGGAGAAGTATAGTGAAAGGGCAACTTGCTTTGCTTTCTTCCGGGTATCATATTCACGTCTTAATTAGCTTCCCATTCACTGATTTTCATTTGCCAAATTTTCCATAGCCTGTGTTTGGTGGGCTCACTTGTTTTACCAGATTTGTTGCCATTTTCCCGTTATGTGCTACGATTACTTACAAAATGTGTATTGGTTCAGAATTTGTCTCGAAAAGTAGTTGATCTTTTTCCCATGAAAAGAAGAAGCCTTTTGCTTCTCTTCTTCCTGCTTGCCCCATGTGAAGCTAATTGGTATGCCAAACTGCTAGTGCATTGCTTTTTGAGCGCATTGTTTGGATCATTTGGCTCTCAGTTCAGTAGAAATCAGGGCTCCACATCTAGGCTTGGGGTAGAGCTTTCATCTTTTGTATGTTGTTCATAATAGAAACTTCTTATTATGATAAATAGATCAAAGTATATATCCAAAATAATCCGAACTAGCACCAAGATCGGTAGCTGTACGACAGTAATCATGGAGGCCCTTGCCGTAGGCGGGAGGTAGACTCCCGGAGAGTGCGCGGCTTTGTCCGCCCGTTGTAAAGAAAAGATAAGCCAGGTTTAGGCCTCAAATTTTGACCAAGTTAAAGCGTCCGGGCAAAGGCCCAATAAGTTGATCTTTATTGAGATGGAGTCCAAACTAATGATCTTTATGATGATCTAAATGAAGGAGGAGAAAGTTACGAGAGCGTGAAAGAAAGGGATTGGTTTCGATAGCTGATCGAATTTGAAACGCAAAAACCAGTGATTTAATTCATTACAAGAAACCGAAAACGAACTACATACATTACAGAAAATGAAAAAATCCCATGATTTAAAATATTAAAGCGATTTAATACAGTTGAACACGATTGAATTTTATGAGAACCTGACACGAAAAACACTCTCCGCAGTTTACATCCGCCACACCCAACGTTATAAAAAGATATAGGTTGTATATAGAATGACCTCTTTCTTTAACACATAAAAGTGAGTCAAAGAGCCATCAAATTAAGCTTCATATTATGTGACAAATGATATAATCTTGTATTTTCTGTGCGTGCATTAGCAGTTCCTGCTGATGTTGAATCTCTCGCTCTCTCTCTCTCTCTCTCATGTGCAAGGCATTTAATGCATCACGCGGTGTGAAGGATGCTAGTTTGAAAGAGGAGAAAAGGCCAGGTGGAAAGCCGCGTCGTTGAGTTTAGCCCCGTCTTATCCGCGGCAGCTTTTTGTCAGACTCCATGACCCCTTTCTGGGTGCATTTTGTCAAACCTCTGCCCGAGAATCCAACACTTAACAACAGCCAAACCGAAGCAGCTGAGTTTTGGGCTTTTAACCATTAGACTTTGACTCGAGTGAGAGAGAGAGAGAGAGACCAATTTGGTTAGAGGTTGATCCCGTGCGTCCAGCAGATGAGTTTTGGGCTTTTAACCCTTGGAATTGACTTGAAAGAGAGAGAGAGAGAGAGAGAGAGAGAGACCAATTTGGGTTAGAGCTCGATCCCGTCCATCAATTTGGGATAGGGGTCGATCCCGTGCGTCCCCCTAGGTTCCACCGTTCCACCCTCTCTGAAGTTTAAAGGTTTCTTCTTAACGACCTATTTGAAATGATAAAATGATGGTTTTATGATTTAATCAACCTTTTACAAACATTTGAAAATATTATACGGGTTCATATGCCAATAATGAAAGGAACTGCAAATACCTATTTGAAATAATAAAATGATGGTTTCATGATTTAATCAAACCTTTTGCAAACATTTGAAAATATCAGACGGGTTCATGTTCCAATAATGAAAGAAACTGCAAGGGCTTTTAACCCTTGGACTTGACTTGAGAGAGAGAGAGACCAAATATTACACGGGTTCATATGCCAATGATGAAAGAAACTGCAAATACCTATTTAAAATAATAAAATGAAGATTTAATGATATAATCAACCTTTTGAAAACATCTGAAAATATTAGACGGGTTCTCGTGTGCCAATAATGAAAGAAACTGCAAATACTGCTCCCCAATTCAGTAACATAATCTATACTGCTTTAGTCTAATTCTATCGCATGAAATTTAAACTCATGAAAACATTATTTTGTTCTTCAAAAATACATTCACCGAAGTATTAGTAAATTTAAACAATCACAAAACAGAACTTCAAAACCTCTCATTAGGATTCAACGAGCTTTCTCGTATAGGAAATAGCTGGACCTGAGAAGCCTGTATTTAAAATTTGCTTCACAAAACAGAACTTCAAAACCTCTCATTAGGATTCAACGTATAGGAAATAGTTGGACCTGAGAAGCTTGTATTTAAAATTTGCTTGTCTACCCCCGGCTGTAGATTTAGCTTCCCTCGCGCTAAATTAACTTGTAATAGATCCGGGACCTGTCACTTTGCCGTGCGAGAAACAGATCAATAACGGGGCTTCTATGCATCAAGAAGGAAAAACGACAAACAATGGCAGAATAAGTGAAAGAAAGAGAAGTCTAAAATCCAGACTCTTGGGTGACGGCACATCCACCTGTGAACTTTGCTGGGTGTTAGTTTTGTTGTAGTTTCAAGAGAACTTGTTTTTTGATTCTGTGCCACTTTTTGATATTTTCAGTGGCTTTAAGCAACCCAGGGCCCAATCGCCAACAGATTTTGAACACAACAACAAACCCAAAGTCAGGGTAGTGTCATCAGGACATTTAGAAGACCTCGAAAAAAGCTCGAGTCACTGATCTCCCTTCAGTCATGAAGGTCGCAAAAACAGCAAAACGAACACCCAGCCAATTTCACAGGTGATGTGCCGTCACCAAGAGTCTGTTTTGTTGTAGTGAGACACGAGAAGGTACGCTTAGGCTTCTAATGAGATACAAGAAGGAAACCAATAATCTCCTTTAATGAGGCCCCTCCTATTTTCCTTGGAATTCCACTATCATCCAACTACGATTGCATTCATTCAATTCCTTCACAGAATTGACGTGGTCCCGTGCACAACTTCCTGAAACATACAATTTAATAATAAATCTTTTAAGAAATGAAAATTCATGGTACTGGAAATGTGTTCGAGCATTCATCAGACGATAAGAAGCTGTGGTAAATTGTGTCCATCTTATCAAAATGGAAAGGACGGGACGGATAACGTTATGTACGGGCCTGTAAAATGCTGGCCCGGCACACACATACTGACGAGATCGAAAGAAACCTTTCCAAACTTGTTTAATAACAACTTGTTAATAGATTTCCAAATTAATAAGTCTTAGAAGCTTTAACAAATTTCAAATTAATAACTATTAAGTAGCTTTAAGAAATACCAAAGTAATGGAGATAACAATGTACAGAAAACTTTTATCAGAACCCATATTTTCCTTCCCATTGAAGTGCATTTCTCTAACAGGGGAAAAACATTAAAATGTAACGAATTAAAATAAAAAGGTTCAAGGTAGAATTTAAAATGGCCCAAACAGAACCGGATATATTTTCGTTGAAAGAACTTAAATTCAAGTATTTTCCCCTTTAGATTTTTTGTTTTAATAACAAGTTTACCTCACCACTTTTGGCATGATAGGGTAAATGTGTGATTCATTGGGATCAAGTGCTGAATGATAGAAATCTAAAAGGAAAGGTCAAGATACAAGATCGCCAACAAAAGCAAGAATATGATTGAAAACAAGAATCCCACAACGACTGATCTGAAAAATTGGTGGGTTTTAATGTGACACGACCCACAAATCACAACATTTAAAACTTCGATTCGAAAATGTCAATCAACCAGTAATGGGATTCAAACTGCCAAACAAAAGAGAGGGAAATATAAAGAGAAACGATTACCTTAGTTGCTGACTACAAAAACAAAATAATAGAGGCGGCTTTGGCGAGCATTACACAACAGCATGCCGTCATACTGTCATGCAGCTTCAAGAAAAGGCGGTGAGATCCTGTCTTGCATAAATCTCCTGAAACGTGTATGTAAACCCTAACCTTCCAAAATTTTCGATTTTGGACATCTAAGTTGGGTCGGGTTTTTATTCGTAAAGACCCATATCTGATGAAGTTTTAATCTTGTAGTACCAAATCACTGAGTAAACAAAGTAGACAGTCCGTGAAGCATATGCACATATAGTCACTGATTTTATGCTTACCGAAATCATTCAACCATACATTGAATTCGACTGTCAAATATGCACATATGCACAAAGTACATGCATGTTGAAGATGGAACGTAACTAGAAGAGAATGGTATTATGGGGGGGCAGTCAAAAGATGCATGAAATTTCATCAAAATAAGCAACGAGCTAGATGGACAAACACTGTATTGGCATTTAAAACGAAAAAGCTTCAACAGAAAAGAAGCTTGCCTTCTAGAAGGAACGATGACAGAGAAGCTAAACAATCAAAGGAAGAAGGACCCCTAGATTCCTCGATAAGCAACCGATTGAAGGTATATATAGAAATAGAAATTTGTAGGAGACAAATAACGATCGGTTTTTGTAGCTGTAGCTTTGATGCACCGACTATGACAGCAAATCCTTTTGTGGATCTTCCTCAGCGTGCAGCTTACGTTTTAAGGATTAAATGGGTTTTCATTCTTTGTTCTTTTATCGTCCGAATCCTATTCTTTTCGTTCATAATGACTGTGATTTTGGCAACCGGTTCCTACTAATGTTGATATGACAGATTGAGTCTCACAGCAAATATTTTATGAATTTCTTTCTTTTATCAGCAAGCTGCTTAGGGTAACGGGTTTGAAACGAGATTCGACTGAGACAATATGAATTCAAGCCTGATCAAGATAATCTTCAAGCAACCTATGTCGTTGGGCTTTAGTCTTTAGGGAGACTGCTTTTTGTGCCCTTTCCATGGTTGTAAGTAACAGCAGACCCCCTTTGAAAATGGAAACAGCCTAGAGGGAGGATCCCTGTGCGCATGGTCTCAATCTTATCGTTCAACATTCATGATAGTGGACTCTGGCTTCGGTGGTCTACCTTTATAAATGCTAATTCGATTATTTCTCTAGCAATTCTGCTATGAATGGTCTTCTCCTGCAAGCTTCAAGGGGTTATGTTAAAATGGCTTTTCATTTTTGAGTTTCTATATCATCTTGGTCTTATTCATCTTCATGCACAACAATCGACTCTGATTTTGATAGAAACTTTCTTGTTTTCTTCTTGAGCAATTAGCTATGGCCTTAAAGTGTATGTTCAATTCAAAATCATCATCTCACTTGACATGAACCTGCACGATCTTGTGATGTCCATGATGTAATACAGTTGATCACAGCATGAATGCCAAACATTTCATTTTGTCACCTAGCCTTTTTTTGTCAAATAATGGCACATATAGCTGCTTCAGCATGGAAATTACATATTTAATTAACTTTTTACCAGATTGATTGAGATCATAAATGTTATTGGGGAACTGATTAGCTTTTGGAGTTTTCTATACGTAAGCTGGTTAATCATGTTTTTCTGCCTGTTATTTTTCTCTCAAAATTAGATTTCTTTTGGGGTCAGAACTCACTGGAGAGAGAGAGAGAGAGAGAGAGAGAGAGAGAGAGAGAGAGAGAGAGAGAGAGCAGGGGGCTCACCAGCTAATCTTAGTAAAGATTAGAAAGAGGTAGACCAAACATTATGTGTCCCTGAAATTGGGCAAGATGGCCAGAATTTGGTGGTTGACAACCTCCAATTCAAGAACCTTTCTTCATGTTAGGTTTTTGACCATGACCACACGAAGCATGTCATCTCCGATCGATCAGCAATCTTAACGCATCCATCTCCAGATGAAAAATTTACAGTTACACAACAGTCTTTCCTGATAAGTCTACTTGTCCTAGCATTTGAGTTTTATCATGAATTCTAACCCCTCAAAAAACAGCTTCCACGCATTAACTAATTCTTTTTAAAGGCAAATATTTCAGGAATTGCTTTTCTTAAATAATATATATGCAGTTACAGCTCTCCTCTTCGTGACCCTCTCTCTCTCAGGTTTCTTGAGAGAGAGACATAGGAAGATGGGAAGCTTGGGAGGGGGCGCATGCTCAGGCAATGAACCGGTCCTCAGCGAAACATGGATTATGGGAGGTAACCCCATGCAATCCACCTTGTCTCTCTTCTCTATGCAGCTGCTCATCGTTACATGCACCACCCGCGCCATACAGTTCCTCCTCAAACCCCTCATGATGCCCCGAATTTCCATTGACATCATGGTACACCACAAATCCCTTTCTCTCTTTCTTTTTCTCTCTCTCTATATATATAACGAACGATTTGATGGATCATCAAAGTTTGATTTATTATAAGCATAATCCATTTACTTTAACTTCTCAACAAATATTATTTTTAATTAAAATAAGGTGATAGCACATGTTTCAATTACTAACCAAAGCGTATGATTAATATTCCTTTTGCAGCAAGAACTAATAAAATATTGAAGAACTGATTGCTTGCTGTTGAGAGGTCTTAGTGCCAATTAATATATTTATATTTATTCCATAGTAAGCTGCTTGATTAACATTAGATGAGTTAATTTATTGAGATATATTCAACATCTTTTTTAGATAGAACACATCTTTCTTTGATAGAATAAATTTGAAGTTAACACTTTTTAAAGTAGGGTTAGCACTTTTTTTTTAAAATGAAAAACGCTTTTCAAATTTTTTTTCTTTTTTTAAAAAATGGCAATTTGGGGCTAATTAGGTGGAATTCTACCAGATTGTACACGACGCCCAGGCTATTGACATCTCGACGCCCAAGTTATAAAACACATAATTTTGATCAAACTCAGCTTCTAAACTATGGTTCACGTTCAATACATATAATCTTTTTACACATTTGAATGTTGATGAATCTCAGACCTCTGTACTTCTTGGCCCTTCATTTCTTGGCCGCGTGGCGCCAAACGTGATGCAAGATCTCTTCACTACATACACTGAGACTGTTTCCTCTTCCGTGGGGAATCTCGGCCTCATATTTTGGTTCTTCCTTATGGGCATACAGCTGAACGCTGAATCCGTCATAAAGAAGATAGATAAGCAGTCGGTGGTGTTGTCTTCGGCTGCCATTGTTTGCACCTACACTTTGGCCTACGGTACCACCTCTGCGGTGAACTTGGTGGTACCAGAGAGTATGAGGTGCAAGACCAACCCCTTGTTCGTTGGTACGTTAATAGGACCGCCATGCACGGCGGTGTTGGCAAGCTTGGTGGTGCAACACAAGGTCCTTCACGCAAGGTTCACGAGGGTCGCGATGGCTGCGGCTACCTTCTCTCATATCATGCTGGCCGTGCTCACCAACTTCCTTCTCGCAGTTGCACCTGTGCCCGGGCGTCCATTGGTTCCATTATATAGAGTGATTATTGGTATTGTTCTACACTCCCTATTTTCTTGGGTGTTCCGTCTCGAAGCAAACCATTATAATTGGTTTTCAATCTTTGAAACCAAGTGTATATTATATATTATAGAACCAAATGTAACCGTCGGTTCTAGTTTGGTTCTATATTCGAACCATAGTTCCATTAATAGGAAGAAAACCAAACCCCACCAATACAATTGAGATGCCAAATCATGAATAGTCAATCAACCTAGAACCGAACCTAATCATCGATTCCAGTATGGTTCGTAGCTGAACTACGGTTATAAGAAAACCAAATACCACCAATACAATTGAAACGTCAAACCTTAGCTCTTTAAGAAGGAAATTAGAAAACCAAACACTACCAATGCAATCTAGCCACCCATAATCTTATAAAGCAAAAAGAAAAAGAAAAAAGAAACCATAGCTGCATGTTTAAGAACAAAGAAGATGACCCATCTTCTCCTTTTATCCTTATAAGTGAGATTATTCAACAAAGGTCATTGATATTTATTATAGGAAAAATTAATATAAAAGAAAAGAAGATCTAAATGTGTTGTTTTTTCATAGTAGAGATAAAAACGGTCAAAAGATGTTGACGATGCATAAATCCTGTAACACAAGACCCAAAAGATTTTTGCCTTTTTTTTCGAATGTAAGATTTGCAAAACATGAGAGAGAGAGAGAGGGAGAATATTAGTCCTGCATCCTCTTTGAATAGAGCCCCTCACATTCCAAATAGTAGAGATTGAGAAATATCGAAGAACACAAGAATAACTCAGAAGGTAAGAAGAGGGAGATGGGTTTGAGAAAGTGAGAAACAATGGGTTCTAGATTTGGTTTTGATGAATAAATAAAGGGACCTCATATGCTCAGAATCTCAGATCTAGAAGCTATATAAAATCTTATGAATTTAAGTATAAATACAAATGTATATAATTATTTATGCATAAATAAGTTTATAACCTCTTTATATGAATAAATAATTGTATACAATTATATGAATACCTAAATACATTTATATATATATATATATATATATATATATATATAACAAATATGGTTCCGTTTGGTTGTCACGGTTCGGCTCCAACCATGGGTTTGAGAAAATTAGAAACGATGGTTTGGTTCCGTTTCATCGTTTCCTTGAACACCCCCTTCGTGATACCCACCCACGCATAAACACCTGGGAGTCAAATTCACAACCTAGACATGGCAGTCGAAGACTCCTGCAGATGAGACAACTCTCTACATGAAGTGGTGTAGTACGTGGTCCTTTCGGTGGCACAAGGTAGAAACCATAAATGCCGGCCAAATGCTGCCAAGGACGTTGTTGCAATGATGAACAACCAAAATAAGTTGTGGCATCATTTAGGCTTTAATTGGAATTCTCTTGGTGACCCAAACTTTCCCAACTGTAAAAACTTCTTCCTTTCTTTTAAGTTTTATAAGGGTATCCAAAGAAACCTCTCTCTTAATTTTTTTCGACTCTAATGATACCATCGACTTATAGTTTTAGTTCCTTTCTGCAATACTTTTGATCTATCAGGAGTGGTCTTCACAGTTGTGATGTTTGCACTTGCTCGTCTCATACTAAGGCCAATCAGAAACGATCCAAAAGACATGTACATGTGGTTAATCCTGGTTGCTACCGCATTTATCTCTCTGATGACGGACATGTTCGGCCTGCAAATTACCTCGGGTGCCTTCCTTTGCGGTTTTGTAATGCCGAATGGCCTGATGGCTGCCACATTCATCAAGAAGATGGAGGATATCACTGTATTATTCGTGCCCCTGGTGCTAGTGAAGTTAGGGCAGGCTGTTGACTTCGAAATCGTGTTTGAGAACTTTCATGGCTGGAGCCTTGTGATCATCCTCTTGCTGACCTACGCCGGCAAGCAGGTGGTAGTTGCCTTGATATCTCGCTGCTACAACTTGCCACTTAGAGACGGCTTTCTGGTTGGGGCTCTCTTGAGTAGTAAAGGCATTGTTGACACGTTGATGCTTGGCTGGGAGGCAACAGCGCGCACGGTTGGTGCTATTATATATCCTCTTCTTGCGAGAAATATATCAATAGATGATCCGAATGATGTTCGTGTTCATCTTGCCATAACACATGCCTTTTTGCGTTAGATTTATAATCTCCGAGATCACTTGATCCCTGGCTTTTATACATAGCCACATCAATGGCATATGCGCAGGGACCATTTCTTAGAAAAGAAATGTTCTTAGATCTTAAAATTGCTTAAATTTTCAAATTTCAGGGTGAGAAACTTGATGGGCAATCGTTTGTTGTCATGCTATGTGGGATCGTGATGTTCAACTGGGTGATCAGCCTCACCGTACAGTTGCTGCACAACCCTACTTCTCCGCCAGCCGCCGCCCACACCAACTGTTGTGCAGTACAGCACCTAAGGTCCGACTCCCCCTTCCGCATCCTGGTTTGCCTCCATGACCACCAGATGGTTCCCACCCTCATCAGCCTCCTCGAGGCGACGCAAGCCACCGCCAAGTCCCCCATCAAGCTCTCCGCGCTCCGCCTCCTCCGCACCACCAATCGAGACACCGCCATGATCCATGGTGCCTCCCTCTGCGCTGCCGATAAGGCGGAGCTCGATCCAGTTCACGTGGCCTTTAGGAGCCATCAATGGATTAGCGAGAACGTCATTGTTGAGCACTTCATGAGGATCTCTCCGTATTCCACCATGAATGAAGATGTCAATAATCTAGCAATTGAGAATTCCGCGGCCCTGATCATCATTCCTTTCCACAAACAACTCTCCGAAACTGTGGAATCCAGCATCCAGAACTTCAGAAGTGTCAATCACAACATACTTGCCAATGCACCATGTTCAGTAGGAATTCTTGCGAACCGAGGATTGATGAGAACGTCCACAAACGCTTTTCGAAATGTCGCCTTCTTGTTCTTCGGCGGCCCCGACGACAGAGAGGCACTTGCTTATGCAACAAGGATGGCTAAACAAGGAGGAGTCAGACTGACTGTTGTTAGGTTCCTACCGCGTTCACAACACAAAGAATCTATGATAGAGTCAACGCCAATGAAGCTAACAGATGATAACAACTTTCCTTTTATGATGGATAATGATAGAGAGAAAGTAGTTGACGACTACTGCATTGGCCTATTCCAGATGGAGATGGCCGGGAAGAAGACAGTGTCATATACGGAGAGGCTGGTTTCCGGCGGACCGGAGACGGTGGCGACATTGCAGGGAATGGATCCTACCCATGACCTTTTTATAGTAGGAAGGCATCAGGAGACAGGCGAATCGGCGATGACGTCGGGAATGGAGGATTGGAACCAGTATCCGGAGCTGGGTGTGATCGGAGATTTCTTGGTTTCGTCGGATTTTGCGGCCGAGTCGGTGTTGGTGATGCAGCAGTACGTGTGGAGAAGGAATACGTATGATCGTGAGTCGAGAAGCTTGAAGGCTAGAGAGAAAACGTCTAAATCTAATAGCGAACCTTTCACTATTGAGATTTCATCTTCAAAAGCTAAACCAACTCACAAACAAGCCATAGATGTCAAGGATCTTGAGTGGCGTTGGAACCTACGTGCTGCTTTGTGAGAGAAGTTGGGGCAGTCTATGTGGTTAGCACAGTGAGAAGAACCTCTTGCTGCTATCACAGATAGTTGAGACTAACTCTGAGTTTTAGACTGGGCCAACTATCAACCCCTAGAAAGGTTTGAGTACGTAAACGGGGAGATGCACATTTGTTTTTCAGGGGAAGTGGTTGAGAGACATCGGAGGATCTAGAAATTGTTTTAGAGTTGAGCAGATAGCATCAGAGCTGTTCAGAGCCAGATCCCATCATTAAATATAGGGTTGGAGTTCAACCGTGGATTACAGTCACGGGGAGTCAAAAGATGGGAAGAGTTTTGTGAGTGTAGATTTGCAACTGTTGGGAGAGAGAGATACAAAAGATGTTTCCATCTTATTTTTACCGGTGAAGTATACAGCCGGTGCCAGAAAGCCGAAGGACCCCAACTAATCTAGTTTGAGCCGGGTCGGACCACTATGGGGTTAAAGCTCTCCCAGAAGCTGGTTTTCTCCATTCACAAGGGTTGAACTCAGGAACTTTACTTAAGGGGAGCAACTGCCAAACTGCTTGAACCAACTGAACATTGGTTGATACCTCCAGTTCTTTGACGTTATCCCTTACTGGCTTTTGGGGAGTCAAAGGCGGGGGGAACATTTGTGTTTTAGAGAGAATCAGCGCTGATGTAAACAAGCTTGCCTTTCAGGGGATTCTGTCCTTAGTTAGCAGATGCCTTGTGTTTTTATAGATATTGCCGTTACCAAGAACTAATGGGAATGGAGTAATGAGTAGACGCTTTCAATGATTCAAACTTTTAAGTTAAGCACATTAAGAATGAAGGAACATAAGAAAAGGTGGAAGGTAGAGACATTGAGGTTGTGCTTTTGAGTTTTGGAACTCTGAATTCAAAAGAAAATCACTCTCACCTTAAACGCGCTAGCATGTTCATTCTTCCTTTCCTCAACAGTTACAAGCCATACAATGGTTTACTGCACATGCTTCTGCATTTTGT
The DNA here is from genome assembly GCA_036023115.1 of Brasenia schreberi. Lineage (NCBI taxonomy): Eukaryota > Viridiplantae > Streptophyta > Magnoliopsida > Nymphaeales > Cabombaceae > Brasenia > Brasenia schreberi. The sequence continues at coordinate 26,947,254 of JAYKKT010000079.1, read as the reverse complement.
ACATGAAAAACTTGAGATTTTCCTATGGAGGAAAATTTTGAATCATGGAGAATTTAATGCATGATTGTTAAGCGGTACCTAAATATGAGAATTCCAGTTAGATGGTTATCACACCTAAATAGCCTTCTTTGAAAGCTTCACACGCACACAAAGTGATCTTAGTGGGTGAGGAAATGGTCGTAGCCTAAAATTAAGCATTTCTCTTTCTAAGATTTTGGAACAAGGTAGTCAAACTAATTTAGTGGTTGGGAAATTGGATGATCAAACAATTAACCTGCCACCGTCTATGTCTGCTTCTTCCATATCGTCCTCTTCTTCATTCTTAATGTTACTGTATGTATATGTGTGTGTGAGAGAGGAGGGGGGTCTTTTCTCAGATAGAGATCTAGAGAGAGCGACAGCAATGGAAGCTTCCGCCCTCCCTCTCTTGAGCATGCAGCTGTTGCTTGCCACCCTCAGCAGCTGCGCGCCCCACTTATGAAGCCCTTCATGGTGCCCATTTGGATAGATAACACTGGAAAAGACCGATCACCCAGCTTTTGTTTCGCCTTGAGAGAAGACTATCACGGGGAGCTAATCCAAATCCCTCGCATAAAATGGAGACAATCACTATACCAGGTGATGAACAAGCTTTTCGCCAGTTGATTCAAGCCAAACCACGAGGGGGCAAACTACAGAAGCATAATGGACTTTCATTGTCACTCATTGCAAACAATCACAGATACAAGGAGAAGAAGTTTTCTGAGTTTGGATAACGGAAGGATCAAGAAACGATATTAGATGTGATACAAGATAAGGTCTCTCACGTCCTGCGCGCACGCTTATGCGTCTTGAAAGACTTGACAAGGTATGCAATAACCTCCTTTAGAGATGCCTTCCTGTTTCCTTTGAAATTCCATATTTCTTCAACAATGTATCTTCCGCTAGGATTGTATTCATTCAACTCTTTCATAGCAGCGACTACACTTTCATAAACCCCTTCCCCCCACTCAAATCTTAATCCTCTCAACTTTTCGTCGTTTTCATCTATGACTTCCTGCAAAGACAAATATGACGGCTCGAAGGTCATTAAAGGATGGTTGAGAATCCAACTGTCAAGTAAAAACACCGTCTTAAAGGAACAATAACAAGGTGCTTGGTGATCCAAACTGGCACGTGCTGTCAGTAAGAAAACTGAAATTGGTGCAAGCCATGATACAGTACATAATCTGATAAAAGCACTTCTGTTCACTATTGTCATTTCCCCATGTAAAGGATTAAATGGTTCAATTAAACTAAAGGCTTAGACACCGAACATGCAAATGAAACAGCAAGAAAATATGTTAAGCACATCGGGCATAAACTAGTAGGCATTTTGTGGTCTTTATAGCAATTTAGGATGCAAATTACGCCCAGTATAAGGGAGCTACATGGCAGGTCACAAGCCTGGATAAAGGAGGGTTGCCTAGACGGCAGATGACATAAAACTCTACCAGGTTTCAAGGAGTGCGATGTTTTCTGCATTAATGCACAGAACCAAGTTAAGAATGCGTGGATGAGAATGTATTATAATAGGTGACCTCCTATGAAGTCATCATGTTGCACTTTCTAGACGACTCCACTTAAGGTGGGAAAAACCCTAGGTAAGAGAGCAATAGAATGCTAATTTAAGATGCATGGAAATGACTAGGTGAAAGTTCTACAAGCAGAAAGAAAAACGATTTATCGTTTGACTAATAAATTTGGGAAAATAAAATAATTTAAGTGCATAATGATGTAGTTAGCATTTACACCTAACATAGTTGACAAAGGAGACTGACGAAGGAAATTATTCAGGTGAACAATTTTCAGACGAGATAGATAACACCGACAAATGCAAATACAAGAGCTAACAAGTGACACTGAAAGGACTGATGATCCATGTCACAAACTGACATGCAAAGTTATCCATCAACACCAACAAAGGTGTTCTTCATATCTTCCTTCCATGGATAGGTGCACACCAGTATATACCAAAATAAAAACATGATTTACTTTGCATACCTTTGCATTACATCCTTCTTCAATCACCTTGAAGGGGAACCAATTAGGATCCTTCATGTAATCTTCCCATTTAGATACCAACTCTGTGGCCTTCATTTCACAATCTTTAATAGGAATATTTTTTGCAGAGAATACGTGAATACACGTCTCCTCGAACTGCTTAGGATTCAGTTCCCCCATTCTTTTGATACCAATGTCTGTTTGGTTGACAAACAAGCTTTTGAAGCCCTACACATGATACAGAGTCAGCTACAACTTACTAAGTTTTAACTACAGTACGGAAAATGAGAAGCAAGAGATATAAGCAATACCGAATGCATGTGCAAAATAGTTGGACATTTGACTCCAAAGCAAAGACGCACATTGATGGCTCTGGAGTACTAGATGAAACCCGGAACCATGTAGATCATATTAATATAATTTCTTTTCTGTGTTAAAGTCAATATACTTATTTCCACAATCCAAACAGACCCATACAATGGAATCGGATGATAGTTGAATTAAAGTCCAATTTAGATCCAAAACCAGAGAGAAATTTTCATGCTCGGATCCAGTTTCAAGGCCGACATAAGCTAAGCTACACCCAAGCAGATCGCATGCCTACCAACAAGAACTGTTTCGAAAATTATGTCCTTACCATAATTGCTTCTTTACGAGCCTCTTGCAGTTCATCGTTAGCCATCCGCTGTTGGACAATTAGAGCTTGATAGTTACTTTCAAGATGGTCCAGCTCACTCTGTTTCTCCATTAATTCTTCCTGCATAGTTTCCATTATCTTGTCTATATTATCATCGCCTTCCATCGCCTTCATCACCTTCAAATTGCCTCTCAACTTCTCTATTTCCAATTCTAGTGTTTGTTTCGTTTGCAACCTATTCTCCATGTCACAGAATTTTTTCAGCTCTACATCTTTTTCTCTCTGCACGTCAAAAGAAAATCATACACAATGAATGTACATCGCATGCACTGAATTCTTAAATCAACCACTATGCTATAGCAATGCTCAAGACACAAAAATCATTACAAAATTTTCCTAGACCTTGTGATCTTCCATGAGCTTCAGAAAACTCTCTTCAGCCTTTTTCTGCTCAATACTGGCCATATGAAGAGCAACATCCCTAGAAGTATTCTGCAACAACTCAAGGAAAATATCATATGGTGTGAGGACTGTGCGATGTGGGACTTGTATGCAGAATGTCCATGTTCAGTATTATGTCACCCAAATCCTTGGATCCCCTCCTCTCATCCCATCTCAGTCACGTTTAAAGAAAAAGTTTGAGCTAATTGACTGTGAAACAAGCATCATGAACCACAAGTGTCGAGCCAGACTTGGTGGGAATGTTCTCTAGCCATTCAAACAAATAAGGTCTAGATTTATATGTTCACCATACCCTTCGGCAGTCTTGACTAAGATGCAAACCACCAAAAGCCAACCCATTTGACCAAAATGCTAGCTAAGACAAACTGGTTTGTCCCATTGCCTACGCATGGTAAGACAAGTGGTTGGACAAGATTCAGAGAATTACAATCTCAAACCACCAAAGAATGATGAAAGCATTAAAGAATCACCATAGGCAACTTTCTGTGATGAAAAGCCAAATACCAATGTGATCTCAAGAATAGAGTATGACAATTCATTGCTTGTCGATCACGGGATTAGCTACAGTTGCACGGCATCTTGGATAATTCTTTGTGCAAGTAAATGAAATATGTCACTGGCTGCGACAAAGAATAAAGGTCATTCCAAAAACATAATCCTAAACTAGCTTATGTGACTTGATAAGGATCTACCTAACTGTAAATCTTTGACAAGGAGGACAAACCTTCTTTTTTTCCTCTTCAAGCTTTTTCCTCTCATAATCATTTTGTGCTTCCTTTTCCTGCAACACTATACGTTGTTGTGCAAGTTTGGACATCTCATTTGCCAACTCCTGGCACCACTTCACACGCTCGTTGAGAATCTCTGTTTGCACATCGATGTTCCTGCTTTCTGCTCCTTTCACCTCTAAACAAAACCAACATTTCAATTAAAATAGAACTCAAGAAGCATAACAGAATAGGAACATAAAACTTACTAAGTTTGTTATTTAAGGGAAGCATAAGAAAGCATCATAAACAGATGAAAACATAAGTGCCAGCAAAATGATTGCACAAAAATGTTTTACTACAGGTGTTGGTTCTCTATGATGAAAAGTTTAATCATCTAGTTTACCTTATTTAACATGAAAGATGCCAACACAAATAATTTGTGCCATTAATAACGTGGTACAGGTAGGTTAGGTGGATTAAAAATTTTGAACAAGTTGCCGAACAACTAACCTTCAATCAATCGAGCCATTTGAGTATCTTTCCTTTCCAACTCGGACTTGAATTGATTCAATGAATATGTCATTTCCATCAATTGTACCCCTGAAGATTGCAGCTCCTTGATCTTTTCATCTATTTTAAGTGTCAGATCATCCACTAGTGTATTTTTTCTCCTCTCTTCTTCATGCTGTAACTCATAGATGGTTTTGAGTTCCCCACGCTGAAGTTGGTCCCTAATATAATTATCAGAAGTATGATAATCATCCTCCCGGGCTAACCATGCATACATGCTTGAGTCATGTTCTTTAGATCCAGACCACTGCAATTTACCGTGCTGGCTCACTTCGAATGACTTCTCAAATGATAGTGCACTGTAAAACCCAGTCCAATCCTGATCAAATTCTACAACTGCCATTTCTCGAAACCCACGCCAATCCCACATAAGGGTCACTTTTGATGGGCTGAATTCAGCAAAGTGTGCCTTCAACTTTCCATTGGTCACACAAGTCCCATCCTGCATCAAAGAAGGCACATTCATAACAATTGCCACCCAGGGCCAAACAAATCGATCTTCCTTGCATTCTAGCCTTACTCGTTTAGCAGGCTGAGACTCAACTGTAGGTGATGGTGAGGACCCTGGTAGATCTAAATCATACCTTAAAAACCTCTCCAATGCACGATGTTTTATAGATTCAATCAATTTCTTGCGTGAATTTCCTACTCCATTTGCATGTTGGAGAAGGTCCTTGTACTTATAGTCTTGTTTCTTCTTTCCTAAGCAGAAGGGACATCTCAATGTACCATCTTGATTCTTTCGAAATATTCCTTCATCTTTCAGTTTTAAATAGACTTTCTCTATTCGATCTTCAACTTCAGATTCACTAAAATCACTGTTCTCATCTGAACTTACCTCCATTTTGCCTCCCTATAATTCAGAATAATCATAAGACCTGCACAGCCGAAATGCTACCACAAAAATCAACAGCTTTAGAACGAAGTTTGGATACAAGCAGTAAACACTTGGCACACTAACTGCTTAAGCCACTGTTGCAAGAAAGAAGAAAATTGGAATACTCAGTATCATAACTCATATTCAAAATGTGCTATATTTTTACAGAATCCAACCTTTGAATGAAAAATCATATGTAAATTTATTCACACACATAAATGCATACAAATAATACATACACACACACACACACAGATATATATATATATATAGTATTTTCGTTGGAAACGAATGAAAAATCACATTTTTAAACTTTTATGCAATCCAATCCAATAAACAGTATTTTCGAAAGACTTTGAAAATGAAAATCACGTTCTAGTTATTTTTGCCAAAAACGAATTCCACGCTTACCTTGCATTCTACTCGAGGTCTGCTTACAGTAAAAGTGGTGGATCAGATTCCGCAAAGAACGAGAGTCAAGTGAGTCGTGAGAATCTTTGTCTAGCGTTTGCAGGAGATGATGCTTTCATGAGAACCGCTAACATTCTGAAGCTAGAAAGGGGGAAAAGCTAACCTGAAATCATTGAAACGAACTCCAAGCAACAAACTACAATCACGGCGTTGGGATATCGACGGGAAATGGATCAGCATTAGGCACCTCAGCAAGGAAAAGAAGATCGGAGAGAATAAGGGAGCAAGAGGAATCCGACTCCCCAGAAAAGCGTTGGAAAGGTTTAAGGAGGAGACGAAGTGCGATCCTGTGTCCTCCACAACTCGGCAAGTTAGATCACCTAATCTATTAGATCATCCATATTATTGATGAACATAATTGTTATATTACTCCACAACAGTGTGTCATAACGCCATCAAAATCTTACAAATGGGCAAAAACAGCATTAGGTCAACGGCAGGGCGTTTTAGCGCCGTTGCTGCTGGTGGGAGTTCGACTCTCTGAGTGTGCATGTGTTGTATGTTAGCTTTGGCCTTCTCTTCCAACAAAAAAATATTAGATTAGACGTGTATTAATAAATTTATGTAAGAAAAATGATTTCTTGCACACCCTGACACGCGTGCACTGCATGCTGCTTTAAGTCTGCTTTATTGTAACAAATGTTATTCAAGTGATTTATTTTTTTGACATGAGTATAATAAAAAATTATTCTTTTAGATTTCTAAATGAACATCAATTTCTCTTCTTTTATATACAACAATTAATTTTTTTATAATAAATTATTTACGTCAATTCAACTCCAATAAAAGTAAATGCGTATAAATATAAAGAATAACTTGTTATATGCTATCTTACTTAAATGACAATAAATTTAAACAAATCTGAATTATTCGTTTAATAGGCGATAGACAGTTGAAATTCAAACATTTAAATTAAAGAAGTCTATTTTTCTTAAATATACTTTATTTATATGCATAATTTTATTTTTAAATTTAAATTTCAATCATAAAACTTAATATAAATGATTGTGATTTATTTTAATTTATAAATGCATAATATATCATGTTCTCTCTCTTTTTCTTTATTTAATTATATATATTATATACATGTATTTAAAAAAGGATTAATAAATTGCTTCATTCGACATGTATATATCGTTGTTCTGGCTAGAATTGGCCCGTTATGATTCTATTGGTTTTGTCTTCAGTTTTATTTGAAAGTAGATATAAAATAAAAATGGATCACCGGTTGGTCTTAGACCTCCCGTTCTCGTTCCGGTTTTACGTTAGGTGGACCTGAACCGTTGGAGTCCTTGCTTTGGTTTCGGTTTTGGGAGATGAGTTTCTTGCATTACTTTTTACTGCTTCAACTTCATGAAGCACCCAAAACAATGAGACTCATGGATTTTAATATGAATGGTTGAGATTTTAAAGCAAAAAGCAAATAGTATTAAGTACATTTATTGTACCTATAAAAAGTATTTAAAATTTGAATTTTAATTGCCAGTTTGAGATCTTTGAAAATGTGTAAGCATGGATGTGTGCACACATGGATGCATATTATAATATAGATAAATAAATAGATAGATAGATGTGCTTGTTTTTATGATAGAGAGAAAGGAATATATATATATATTTTATATAATGTGTATGTACATATAGGAAAAGGCTTAGTTGTTGTTTGTAGGGATGTTTATGAGGAGGAGATTCTCTGTTTCTAGTGAGGACCTACCTCGAATGGAATGAATTTGGGATCCCCAGGGATGGGAGAGCAACAAAATCCTTGATGGAGATTGGGGGGGATGGAGATAGCATATCTCCTCCCCACAAAACTAGTCTTGATCCCTTTGATTCTTGAAAGTTAGGTTAATTTAAAAATAAAATAAATTATAAGAGAAAATAAATAAAAGAAAGTTTTATCTCTTTTTTGAATTTGTGAACTCATCGACATCCTCTACATTTAATCTATAATAATATATTCAAATTTAAATATATTTTATGTAAATTAGGTTTCATTTTATAAATAAAAGTAAGCTCTAACCTATGTTTGAGCATCTCACTTCTTCGTGACTGGCTCCGCGGGATCCGTGAGAACACAAACATGGGATGAAGGTGACAAGGTTCTTAAACTAGAATTGGGGCAGGAACTTTGATCCCCAGTCCTGGCCCACCCATGAACATCCCTAGTGTACATGATCACTTATGACAATAATATGAAATATTATGGAGTAGATTCGATAATTTATGTAAAATATATAATGTTAACTGTTTTTTCTTTTAAAAAAGTTACTTTTTATAGGTTGTAATTGGTGTGGGTAGATTATATCACTTAGTGGGTGCGGGAATTTGATCGCCAAAACCCATGAGCGGGTCTGATAGAAGGTTTTCAATGTGAGGCAATTACTGGTGGGTGAAAGACTGCCCCATTGCCATCCTTAGACCCCATCAATAGCAATTGTTTTAGCAACCCAAAGTTAGGCGGAGAGAATTGTCCAAGGAGATGCTCACAGATTCAACCGTGACCTAAAAGAAAATTCTAGGATGTGGTGGTCCATTCAATTTAGGCTACATATTTTGTTAAGTAGCAAACTTCTTGCTCAGGCTTCCGCCCTGTATCGGCGTCGTGCTTATCAAGAAAGTATGCTAGTTCTCTCATAACCTCTTTATGGATTGGAGATCAATAGATGAACACCGACTTGCCTATTGGAAAAAGAAAATTCTTTGAAGAGTGAATAGGCCACGGATCCAATCATATGATTCTCTCTTTGCTTTATGGTTAATGTTAATTTGATTGTTTAAAATGTTATAGTTTTATGAAATAATGAGAAAAGTACACGTTTAGCAAAAAAGTGTACGAGTAGCAATTATATTTCGAAATATGCATCTTTCTTTGATATAGTGGGTAGGCGAAACCCAAATGCACCTTACCAGTATTGAACTCGTGACCTTGTGTTGTGACCCGCTAGCCAGGTGAGTCATTGCTCTTTGTGATTAATTAATACCTTTCTCTCAAGATTGGATAGTTTTAGACTCTTCGTACATTAGAAGTCCTAATGTGTCATATCTGAGTGATGATCTCTGTGATTACTTTTAAAAGATGGAAGTAACACGAAAAAGACCTGTGAAGAGGCAGTGATCGGTAAACGTTTTCACAACTCGGGCGTTTAAGTGAAAGTTTTTCTCTGCTTTAGTCGATCTCTTCTCCTTCAGAAGACAAAGCAGCAGAAGAAGAAGACGAAGAAGAGGGGAGAGAGAGAGAGAGAGAGGGTTAGGGGAAGAGATGTTTCCTCAATTTGGATCAACGGTGTCGAGCTTCACGAAGGCCTCGACGATGGTGTTTAGGATCGGAACGGATGCACATCTTTACGACGATCCCGAAGACGTGAGCATCGGTCCACTCCTCGATAGCAAGTTCGATTCCGAGAAGGCGGAGGCGTTAAAACGCCTACTGGCGCTCATCGCTCAAGGGTGTGATGTCGTCAATTTCTTCCCTCAGGTCTTTTCTCCTCCATTCTAGTCCCTCTCGTTGCCAATCGAGTGTTAATTGCGTTTGTCACCGTCTCTTCGATCGATTTTCGATCAGCGAACTGTAGTCACTGATCGACCGAGCTGTAGGTCAATTTTGATTAGGAAATGGGAAATGACGGTCCTTGGTTTTACTTGGACTGGTATTCTGATTAGAATTTTTTGTGTTCGGAAGGATTAGTTTCTCCAATCTGTCGAATTTAGAATTAAGCCTCACAGAAAAGCACGATTTTGATGTTTATCTTTAGAGACTTTCCAGATTTCTTTTTCATCTGTCGATTACGGAAACATGGCAAGTATTAGCGTGGTGGATCATTTAGTTTTTGCAATTCGCTTTCGGTTTCCAATTGACAGTAAAGAATTAACTTATATCAGAAACACGGAAGAGAAGTTGGCCATCAGTGATGTTTTTGTTTTTCGTCACAAATTTAACGGCGTGCACTTGTTTGTTGTTCCATTTGTTGAGCGCCATGCTTTCATGTGGTCTTGGTACCCCCATTGAACTGTGATTATTCCCGTTCTCGTAGATCCATGAAGTTGAACTTTTCTTTTGGTTTTATGTTGTAATTAAAAATGCAGGTTGTGAAGAATGTAGCATCTCAGTCATTGGAAGTGAAGAAACTCGTATACTTGTATCTACTGCATTATGCAGAAAAGTACGTTCTGGCCTGCCTTACTATTTCCATCCACTGTGCTCTTCAGTTTCTTGTGTCCAGTGAATTGTCATCAATAATATTGAGATTGCCGACCAATGTGATTTAAACTTTCTATTCTCCTCATTGGTTTTGAAGGGTTAAATACATATAATTACATTTATTTTGTATCTATATCTGGTTTTTGTGGCTTCCTTCTGCACATAGATACTGGTTTCCCACCACCTTCAAAGTGTTTCTGGACTACTGAAACACTGCACATGTTCAATTAAAAGAAGACTGGTTTGTCAAACATAGAAAGGGATATTACATTTAACAAGATGACGATTTAACTGTAAAATTTTGAACCCTCATGTTGCTTTTGATGGTAAAAATAAGAATCACGATGTGGAGGACTGAAGAATAGCGGCAATCTGGATTTGGTTAGAAAATTCTTTTGTCTTTAGGTTGTTCTGGATATCCATGTAGTTTAATATGGATCAACACCTAGTCTTACCTTTCCTATGCTATGACCGGTTGTTGGAGCAGAGGCCTAATGTCATGTGTGTGGTAACCTGTGCTTTGTTTATTCACGGTTTAGAAGCATTTTCAGTTATCGTTTTGAATCCCAAAGCACTATAGGTAGAAAAGCATTGATCAGACACAAGCTGCAAAATGTTTACTGTTATCCCCACTTTCTAGTCTTGATTCCCCTTGTTTCTGAATGTGTATGGACAATGTTATAGCAGCACTCTTGATGTGAGGCTGGTGTTTAGCTCGAAATGAGCTATACCTGCTGTATCTAACGTTGAAGTTCTTATTCTTTTCTACTTCTAATATATTTTTCCGTTGCACTTCAGACGCCCAAATGAAGCATTGTTATCCATTAATTGTTTCCAAAAGGATTTATCAGATTTGAACCCCTTGGTGCGTGCTTGGGCTCTCCGAGCTATGGCAGGGATTCATCTACATGTTGTAGCCCCTCTTGTTTTAGCAGCTGTTGGCAAGTGTGCACGAGACCCGTCTACATATGTTCGAAAGTGCGCTGCTAATGCCCTCCCAAAGTTGTATGATTTGCACCAGGAGCAAACATATAGTGCCATTGAAGAGGTGCCTTCCCTGAATTACATTGAAAACAACCACCATGTGGTTGCTGTTTGTCGTTTTCTCAACCTTTTCCCCCTGTTGATTGCAGCTTGTTGACATATTATTAAACGACAACTCACCTACGGTTGTTGGAGCAGCAGCAGCAGCTTTCAATTACATATCCCCTAGTAACTTGGTGTTGATAGGAAGAAATTTCCATAGGCTGTGTGAGGTTCTTCCTGATGTTGATGAATGGGGGCAGACCATTTTGATTGGGATTCTTCTTCGGTATGCTGTTGCAAGATATGGTCTTGCAGAACGATCTGCTATTGGTTCATCTTCTTGTAATCAGACCTCACCTTCCAAAGCTGATTCAGTGAACCTTGAATTGTCATGTGGAAATGAGTGTGTATTCATGGGAGGCCACAACAATAACTCGAATTTTGTTATGTCATTGTTCAGTTCTTATGTCGAAGGACAAGATGAGTTCTTGTTAAGATCAACTCACCCGACAAATTATTCAAATTTGTTGGAAGCTTCAAGCTTTTCATGTGATAGACACAATGATGTGAAGATTCTTCTGCAGTGTACTTCACCTCTCTTGTGGAGTCAAAATAGTTCTGTGGTTCTTGCTGCAGCTGGGATTCATTGGATAATGGCTCCGATGGAAGACATCAGGAGGATTGTTGATCCAATTTTGTTTCTTCTGAGATCAACAAGCTTCTCACAGTATGTGGTAAGCTGCTATTCCAATTGTCCCAAGCAGGTTGGATTGGTTTAACAATGTTAGTTACTTGCTATTGCTTTTCACAAAACTCGTGGTGTAAATTCTGATGATATCTATGTATATGTTTGCATGAATTTGGACCTTTTGGTTGGCTATGTACGAGTTTGTCTTTTTAGTTTATGTAAAAAACTTTTAGCGTTCATTTCATTGTTCAGAGTTTGAGTGTCATTTTATGTTATGCCCCTCTGCAGGTCCTTTGCAACTTGCTAGTGTTCACAAAGGCAATGCCTTCTCTTTTTGCACCGTACTTTGAGAATTTTTTCGTTCATTCTTCTGATGTATACCATATCAGAGCTGTGAAGCTTGAGATACTGTCAATCATTGCAACTGATTCATCAATCTCGCTTATTCTTCAAGAATTTCAGGTAGTTATTTGTTGGCTAATTGCAGGCCAAGCGTTTGTTTTTTACTACAATATCATGCTGAACTTTGACTATAGTTGTTAAAATATGTTATAAGGAAATGCTATTTGTGCTACCTTATTTCTCTAAAGACACCAAGATTGCTTCTTAGGCAACTGGGATGATCAAGGGTTGTTGTCACCTCTCTCTCTCTCTTACCCCCAAGAAACTGAAAACATTGTGTTTCCTTGATGTCAGCATAAAAAAGGTGAAAAGTATTTATTTTCTCTATTCTTTTTATCATGCATATTTTCATTCCTTTTCAGTTCTCATTATTGAAACCATCTGTCTGTGTTATTATACCTAAATTTCTAACAAAATTCACACTAATATTTATTAGTCTTTGTCAATTTGTATTTTTCCATATTTTTGAAAACGGGTCTCTATTTGACATGAGAAATACCATTTGAAATAACTCCCAAGGAAACCCTGTCCGCTGAGTTGCAAAGAAGTATCGGTGAGATCTCTCTCTCTCTCTCTCTCAGTGAATATTCAGAATGAAAAAAATAAGATGGTTGTGTTCTTCTGTTGGTGCTGACCAGACAACTCTATGCATCTTTTTTCCAAAGAGAACATTTCCACATTGAGGAAGAACACAGTGGTGCTTCTGATGGTTTATGCTTTTGAAAAATCATTGTACTCCCTGGGATCAACCCTATTGCTCATGGAGGAATTTCGTCTTACTCTTGCTAGGATTACCTTAAAGATCCCGATAGGAGATTTGTTGCTGATACAATTCATGTGATTGGCCTATGTGCACAAAGGCTCCCAAAAATTTCTGAGATATGCTTGAAAGGGCTTTTGGGTTTGATTAGACAAGGTCCATAAATATCTCCATATGCCATTTGTTTCTTTTTCCTGTGTGGTTGGTTGAAACCTGTTTTACTGAAATATCAGTTCATTCTTCAGAATGTTCTCCAAATATTATGAAGTTGGAGGATGAGGCAGATGTTCTGGCCCAGGCTGTGATAGCTCTCAATGAAATTGTAAAGCAAGACCCTGCTAAACATGAAAAGGTGAGGTTCATTTTTGTTAAATTACAATGCCTTTTCTCTGCAGAAGTGAAAAAGAAATCCATGAATAACTGTTGTAACAATTTCTCTGTTAGGTTACTATTTGATTCTTCAACTGTCTTGTATTTGTGACTTTAACATTCTAATTTGGTTTGCAATGGGCAGGGCTGGAAATTGATACTTTGGTCTTTTATGTATTCTTAAAGATATAGTCATCCTTACTTTGTTTTATGTAGGAGCATGTATGAAAATGAACATATTATACAGTTGAATCTGTAGATTTTTGTGGTCCAAGACTCCGAAGTGAATCCTATTTGGGAACTACTCCAATTTAAACAGGTCTTGGTGAAATAGACTTCCTCTTCAGCTGAAGTCACATTCCTCGTGTCATTTCTGTTCTCATTAAGTTCGACTTTTCCATAACTTGTGGGCCTGGTCAAAATAGACATCCACCGGAGCTAAAGTCACATCTTTGTAATCTGTGGGTCCTGTCAGTTAATTATCGTCATATCTTCAAATGATGTCTAGTCATTTGTTTCACCCATTGCCACTGAAATCTGTCTTTTCAGTTGAATGCATTGTCTCCTTTCTGAAACAAATTTATGTCACTTCAATTTTTTGTTCGTTTTAGGAGTTCTGCATTTGGCAAGCCTTTTTTCAGATTTTATCATGCAACTAGTTACACATATATTTGCAGATAATTATCCATTTGGCTCGTAGCTTGGATTTAATCAAGGTGTCTGCAGCTCGTGCTCTGATTATTTGGATGCTGGGAGAATATTGCATGGTGGGTCATGAATTACCTCGAGTAACTCCTGTCATACTTCAATACCTTGCTTGGTCCTTTGGTTCAGAAGACTTGGAAACAAAGCAACAGATTCTTAATACAGCTACTAAGGTAATAGTGTTGAAAATATGAAATATATGATGAGGAACTTTATTTGCATTTGCTTGTGTTGGTGAAGCTGATATCGTATATCTAATAAGTGTTGTGCTTTGGCCCAAAAAATAAAGAGAAAGGAAACAAATTCTAAATGCATCTCTAAGTTAGCAAGGGCTTCAAATTGGCATAATGCATTTCATCTTCATTTTGTAAATGTTGTCTGCTGTCAGTCATAAACTATATTTTTGTCTTCAGGTTGTAGTATCTTTTCAATCGGAACACCATGAGACATGTATGGAAGTGCTTAAGTATGTACTTGAACTAGCAAGGGCTGATCTGAATTATGATGTCCGTGATCGAGCAAGGATCATAAGTAAACTTTTAGCATGCCCTTTAAATTCTCAAAATTTTGAGGGAGATGATATTCATGGAGATGTCAGTGCAAACTTGCAATATGAGCTTGCAGAGAATATCTTGTGTAGGAAGATGAAACCAATTTCACATACACCAGCAATCTGCCGCTTTTACCTTCCTGGGTCTCTTTCACACATGGTTCTCCATGCTGCTCCAGGATATGAGTCACTTCCAAAGCCTTGTATTCTTGCAGATGTTGACCTTCAACATGGTGCAGATCACATTCAGGGGGGAAAGGCGGTTGATGATAATGTTGATTCTTGTGGAACTGATTCTGACACATTGTCAGGATCGTCAGAAGTTGAGGGCAGAACAAATTCTCAAAGGTCTGGTTCCAGTACGCATCGTTCTGTTAGCAGTACAACAGATGATGAGAATGGTAACAGTAAGGTGGATGGAGCAGCCTCTGGTGCACTAATCCATCTTTCGGACAATGATGCCATGAATACGAATTCAGATGGAGCTGCAGATGAGAATGATCCTTCATCCCATCATCTTAATGTTTCTGAGTTCATATCAAAGGAAAAGCTGGAATCATGGCTGGGACAACAAGAAGTGTCAGAAGCAAGCCTGCCAATGGAGGGGGTTTCTTCGCCATCTTCAGCTAGACTTTCAATAAGAGAGGCGGACCTAACAATCAAGCAAAAACTTCATAGACTATTGGATCCCACAACAGCGAGTGGTTTGAGTGTGGAGTACTCTTTCTCCTCTGAGATTTCAAACGTTTCTCGAGAACTTGTATGCGTGGAAATTTTCTTTGAAAATCATTCTGCTGAATCATTGAGGAAGATATCTGTTACAGATGAAGGTTCATTAGGAAGTAGTGAGAGTGTGACCCACACATTGGATAAAACTGAGAGGTACATATGCTTCTCAAAATCTCAAATAGCATTTTCTTCATTGTTTTGTTATTCTTTTGCGTGATTTCTTGGAGGTTCTGACGCTTTTATATGTAATACCTCGAGGTCTGCCTTTGATTGGTTACCCTGTGAACTTTGCAGCTTAGTGGTGCCAGGTCAGATTCAGGGAATAGTTCCAACGGAGGAGATTTCTTGTCTTGATCCTGGTCAAGCAATACAGCAAATTCTTCACGTGCACTTTGACCACCACCTCTTACCTGTCAAACTTTCTATATGCTGCAATGGGAAAAGGTATCCAGTTAAGCTGTGGCCAGACATGGGGTATTTTGTGAAACCACTTCCCTTGGATCTGAAAACTTTTATTAAGAAGGAATCTCAACTTCCTGGGATGTTTGAATACACTCGAAGGTTAGTTTCCGTTCCCGCTGATACGTAAAGATCGCAAATATCACATTTTTGATGTTTTCTGATGTAGGCCTGTGTAGGTTAGTTTCTGTAACAGTAAATTTCATCCACTATAGATACAATCGATCTAGGCTTACACTCTTATGTTGAGAACCAATCAAGCCACTTGTAGTCTAAACAGCAGAACTGGCACACCCCATCCAATTGGCGCTTGAAAATGGGCTTACCAGCTCCTAAACATCCTGATAGGTCAACAAGATTTGCATTATTTTAGTTATTCCCAGGAAATCTGTTTGTTTCTTTCAAATACATGAAAACGTAAAAACTTTGCTAGCATACTTCAGACTTGATCTGTGCTCTGCTTGTGTTTGACACCAGAAAGCGTTTTGATTTTCCTATTTTAACAGATGTACATTCAGTGGGCCTATTGCAAACATGCATCGTGTGAAGCTTGATGGCTCTACGAATGGTGACAATATCCTAATGGTAGGCCACAAGCTGGCATCAGAGATACTCAGTAATGCAAACGTCAGCTTGGTATCAGTCAATATACCAATCTCCATAACTGACGATCACATGAGGGATGGTGATGATATTTCTGGCTTGTGCTTACGGTTCAGTTCTGAAATCTTGAGTAGTTCCATCCCATGTCTACTTACAGTTACAGTTGAAGGAGAACGCAGTGGACCTCTGGGTGTCGTTCTAAAAATAAACTCCGAGGAAACTATATTTGGCTTAAACCTGCTGAACAGAATTGCTGGAATATTCACTTGAGGATGAAGATGCGGAGTTCAGAGGCTTTTCCTTAAAAAGATATCATATTGCTTGATCATTGACACATTGTTCCAGCATGCTACTCCTTTTGAGGAGGCAAGGGTAATCGTATTAGACAATGTTGAGTTTGAGCTTAATAGAAGGTATCTATGGCTAACATCTCAATTTTTGCGAGGTTATAGAGTTTGTCTTTGTGGATCTTGTACAAGGAAGATTGCATTACTTGTTTGTGCAACCAAATAAGGTGCACAGCAGAAATGGATTTGCCGATGGTCTTTGTTACCCCTTTCATATGGTGAAACTGTGAGTTCTTGAACAAAATGCAAAAAGCTGCATGAGGTGACAAGATCTTGTAAAATGACATTAAGAGTTCATGTAGTTGGAGACGGCTTGTAAGCTAAAAAGATGAATTCAGAACTACTGGAAGATCCTTCATCGGTGGCAATAGTGCTATGCACGTCATACAGAAAATTTTGAGAATCAACATGAATTTGTGGTGAGATGGAGAACGACCCTTCATATTTCATTCACAGGAAACAGTGGGACTTACATTTCCTTTAATCATGAAAGGGATGATTGTTTTGTTTTCAGGGTTTTCTTGAGGATCAAGCACCGATACTTCAAATCAACGTGTAAGGTTTTCTAATTTACAGGTCAATACAAAAAGGCCATGTTCGCTTGAGTGTTTCATCATTTCGGTTCACTTTCATGATTTGTCTCCATATGTAACTATAAGGAGCCAGTGATCCAAGGGTTGGTTGTTTATTTTTTATCATAATTTCAGAGTAATAGTTCTTGTTACTAGCGTTTCTCGAGTAATTTCTTAGTATCAACAGAAGATGGCGGTGCTATTAAGGTGCAGTTCCAAGCATAGTTGCTGTCCAATCTGAAATTCCTTTACTCTGCATTTTTAACTGATTACTGAACTGCTTGTGAAGTGGTGGTCCTTTGTGCATTCATCTATCGCCTTTTTTAATAGAAAATTCATGTTATTACTCGGTCATTGTATCGTCCACTGTTTCAGTGCAAGTAAAATATGTAACTGAAAATCAAATTAGCTTGATGTGGTTCGCTGCTTTGGACGTAAGCTTATTGGTTTTTTACTTGGAATATTAAACGGTCATAGTAGCTTCGTATTAGGATAGTAGTGTGGTTTTCATTGCTCCAACGCTTGTGTTTCAATTTTCCATTGCTCAAGATAAATGGTCATAGAAAAATAAATGAATAGGCACAATGAGCAATAGCTCACCCAGCTAGGGAGTCGACTCACAAGTTGGAAGTCATGAGTTTGATATCGAGGGCACACACCTGGCTTTGGCCTCGACAGTGTACCAAAAAACAAAAGAAAATCCAATGAATCTGGCAGACTTCCTCCTGATTTTATTCTCTTCTTTCTGAACTGCGGTGGTACATGCACAATGAACTTGATGTTTACTATAGAGAGGTTGCACGCAATTATGTGCAACCTTATTTTTGCATCTTTATAAAATAGAAGATACTGCACAAACGCTAGATAAATTTGACCCACACTCCGGTTAGTGGCTTCCTTTCGAGATTGGCTACAAGAATTCTTCAGTCACCTTTCTTTGCTCGTACCTTCATTTAAATGCCGAAGTGCTGTTGTATGGAGAAATCTACACTGCTAATATGTAGCAAAACTCGGATTCATACGGCAACACATCTATCATTTTATGGATCGGCCACTTTCTTTGTCCTTTCAAGCACTCAACTATTGATCTCCTCAATGATGCAGTCTTCGGCAATTGGCTGTAGATCCACTCCAGAAGCGATTCCAAGTCATCGGCAAAATCATGCATATACCAGTGTAGAAGCTTGGGCAGTATTATCTTCTTCTTAATAGTAACCCCAATTGAAGCCTGTAAATATTCTGACTTTGCGGTTTCTAGTTCATTCACCACATTCTCTGCTGTATATATCCTAATCTATAATTGCCACATATATTCAATTAGTCACTACATTATGCACTATCCTGAACTTGGAACAAATCGATAAAAGATAAATAATATTTAACATGGTGACCTAGATAAATTATAGAAGCAGTGGGAAAGAAAAATGAAAGGAGCCCACATTCTTAGAGAGCAATGGAATAGTTCACCTACAGCAGGGGAAGATCGGCTGCCCCGGCAAAGGGCAAAAGTCACATTTGGTTCAGGGTATTCCAGACCATATGCATGCCTTAGAAAGGCTTCTTTCTCATCCATCGTTCCCTGTTATAACCATAATCAAAAGATTCCATTAGATATTCATCACTGGTGAAATTTGAATGACATATGAGGAAGTTAGCTTACACTTTTATAATTAGATGGGTGCCTTAGAATGAAATGCTCAATTGCTAGTGCATTCAGTATTATTCCGCCGGCGTTCAATGCGGCCTGGTAATATTTGGCATATTATGAATAGGGAACTAGTATAAATTTGCACCAGCAACTGAATTTGATAAAAAAGCTTGTTGAAGCTACCTTATTCATTACAGCAAGCAACTTGTTTGTTGTGGAAGGCAAGCCATAATGAAGAAATGCCTGAAATAAAATACTAAAATGACATTGCTTTTGTGTAATAATTAGCTATATATTATCGAAACTATATATACGTCCAATACAATTTACATGCATAATGCAGGCATTATATGTGTTAATCCAGAAAGCCAGCTTTTGTTTGTAACTCGAGAACCTCAAGTCTACCGTGCGGAGCTTGCCAATCAAACCCCTGAAAAGAAGCAAATGAATTAAGTTTGATCAAATTCAATAAGAAGTCAAGGAAAGGAAATATTGGTTCAGGGTCTACCTCAATTTCTCAAAAGAAGTTATGCACTGAAGCATCTGGCTGAAGTTCAGTGAATTCCTAGTGAATTGAATGAAGCGCTTGTAGGAGCCAATATCTCCTGGTAAGCAGTCATGGTTGCTCATCATGCCGTAAGGATCAGTCAGAGGATATTCGTCATCGACTAGAGAGATTGGTGCTTTAGAGTTGAAGGAAGACTTGGAGGTGAAGCTCCTTGAGCTCATACAAGAAAGAGCTAGCTTGGGAATGGTTGCTGAAGATTCAGAGTCCAAGTGTGGAGGTGCCTCGTTTAGTGCCAGAAAGATATTGATCAGGCACTTTACCAATTCCTCGGAGAGCTGGTTAGGATTCTCAGTGCTGAGTTTTCTGCTCTTCTCATTACTGTCTTTTAAAACACCATCTATCGCAACAAAGAAAATAATTAGGTCAAGATTTGTCCCAAAACTGACTTTAAATCATTAACCCAAGTCTTTAAAATGTTTCTTTTGGAGGGAGCCTCTCCTTTTGAAAAAATTAAATGGTCCCGTATTGAATAGGGAGAGGAGCTCCTAGGTGTGAAAAACAACCTAAAGGGTAGGCTTCTTGGGACCCCATTTTGGGCATGACAGAGCATAAAGATACTCAGTTGAATCCCTGAAATCTAACCAAAACTTTCTTTATAAAGAGAGTGTTTCCAACATGTGCCTCTGATCCGACTTCAGTGGGCCAAGCTGTTCGAGGTCACTAGAATTTAACAAAATCCAATTGAACTGAAGACTATGCAACAACTTGGAGCTATCATCACCTTTTATTGTAAGGCTTCTCTCAGAGAATAGAGCCCTGGTTTCAGAGCAGGGGCTCCATGAATGTTTTCCTTCACTATGTGTCAAAGAACGGTCAATATCACCGGGTTCGCTTCTCGTCTGAAGCATATAGGAATTCCTCCTTTCTTGGTACTTCTGATACTGTCTGCGAGATTTCAGCACTTCAGTTTTCTTCTTTTCCTGATATAGGTTGAATCTAAGCTCACTCACTTTCTTTTCAAGGTAAGAGATCTCCTCGTTTACTGCAGCAATCTCTGAGAGCAGAAGCTGTACCTGAACAATACAGTGATCAAATTAAGCTCAGTAATCAACCTTTTTCTCTTAACAATATCCTTTATCTTATCGAAGCACAGTTTAAGACAAAGTTCAGTAGTGGAAGTGATTTATCTTGATACTGAACCTGAACATTATGGTTCTCAAATTCAGTAGTGGAAGTTTTCTTCTTCATAGGCCAAGGATAAGATAAAGGCCAGTAGTGGAAATGAATTTATCCTGGTACAGGAAGAGAAAAGAGATTCATGCCTTGTGAGGAAGAGAAGGATAGAAGTAACGGTGAGCCATCAAAGGTTTATGAAGTGCGTATTGGAGAACCTTTTGCAACTTCAGTTGATCTTCCAAAATCTTCTGCAATTCATCCACCTGAAATGTACCATAGTTACTCTAAAATCTTCATACACTCGAACCAGAAAATATTGAAGGAGAGGATCATCAAACAATTGAAAATTGTGAAAAATGGTCGAAATAAAGAACCAAGGTTTCTTTTGAAGGTATATTCAATTTAAATCCTTGAATCCTCAACACCTATTTCATTGAGAAATTACAACTTCAAAAGTTTCCACAATATTGCTATCAATGAGGAGCCCAAAAGCGCGTGTGTGTATATATTATATATTAGAGAGAGAGAGAGAGAACTATTGAACTACTAAAGTAAGAACCTCTTTTAATGCAATTCCTTTAAAAATAAAAAGAGCACAAAGAAAAGAGTACCAAACAAGCAATTGGAAGAAATGGTTGGAATTTAGAATCAGATATTCCTTTTGACATGTACTCCCAATAAATCCTTGAATCCTGACTAACCATTAAAACCAAGAAGCTGAAAACGTTGAAAACTTCCAGTTACCGGTTGCTAAGATGAGAAAAATGAAAATCGCAGACACTAACCAGTAATCTACTCCAGAAAGAACCTTCATATAGTTCTCTCGAAACCAGAAAGGTTTGAGGCAAGAAAGCACCAAAGGATCGTAACAATTTGAATAAAATAGTTGAGACAACGAATCAAAATCTCCTTTTTGGCCATAAATATTTGAAATTCTCAACACCCATTTCAGCCGAGCGACTAAAACTACAAAATTTTCCATAAACATGTCGCTAGCGATCGAGTAAATTCAATATCGAGAAACACTTAAACTATAAATCTAGTCAACAAAGAACCGCTTTCACGAAGAAAAATTGTTGAAAACTCGTAGATAACTTCTAAAGAACTTGTTACCTCATGTTCCAACTCCATTTTCCTCTGCTCTGTCTCGCTAGTCTGCATCATCAAGTCCTTTAGTTTCATAATACATTCCAAGCATTTGCGGGAGGCTTATATTTCAGCAAAGAACAGAAATGAATAAATGGCGGTTCGGGAAACGCGGGAGTCCGTTTCAGAAGGCAAACTTGAGAAGTATTGAATTTCATGCTGCTTCCATTAAAACTGGGAAACAGAGACAGTTAAAAAGTGGGGTCCAGGGAAACTAAAAGGACAGGAAATCCCGGACCCATGGTAAAAGTTTCTAGCGAACACTTGGTGCCGTGATTTTCTTCAATTTGGGGAGTTGATCACATGATTCCGGGGCCTCCGGCTACCGTTTGCCATCACCCTCGTGACAAGAAAAGCATGGCCACCTTTAATTTCCAGTGTTTGCATGAAAGAACATAAATGCTATTCTTAATCTAAAACCGTATCAACGGTAATCATAGGAATCATGGTTTTGCTTTTCTTTTTTCTGTTTGAAACGAAAATGATCGTCATATGATCATAAGACTACTAGGAGGCTTCATTGTTTTCCGAATTCATGCTTTTATTTCTAGCGATTTCCAAATTCCCTCACCCTATTGGCTAATCTCAAAATTATTCCTACTTTTTCAGATATCAACCATTCCATTAGTTTCATGTGTCTAAGACTAAAGTAAGAGTACGCACAACCAGCAATGCTCACCTGACTAGAGGGTCAACTCACGAAACGAGTTCGATACCTGGAGCGTGCATCCGGCTTTTGCGTAACGAAACACACCCTCATTTTATGCTTCACTGGAAAACTAGTTACCAGGCACATCAATAAGCTTCGACTTTATAACATTCTTTCATAAACCTTCCCAGCACCATCTTAATCAACATATTTAGTTCATACAAATACATTTTAGATTGTTAAAATATTATACCTAATTGTGTTTTTATAAGGTCTAGAATACAACTGTGGTAATAGATTGTTTTCAAATCTTATAAAATGTTTGATGCAGTTATAATCAATTGTTCTAAAAGTTAATTGGAGGCTTATTATATAAAATGTCATCAATAAAATGGCTTAAAGGTCTTCACTTTCTATTCTTTTGGTTCAATGGGGAGGCCGAAGCCAGTTGCACACCTCAAGTATCGAACTCATGACCTTCAACTTGTGAGAGGTGAGATATTGTGCTTTTGTGCGAAAGTTTGGATGCTCATGATATTGTGCACATATGAAAATTTATCCTGTATGTGAACCCCTGGAGGTGAATTTACAAATGATAGATGTAATACGTTTATCAGAGTTGCCAAGAGAGGATTGACGCAACAACAACTAAGCCTTTTCTCATACTAGACGGGGTCGGGCTACATGGATTCTTTGTTTCCACAGAGCCCTATCATATGCCATGTTAGCAGTTAACTCACAATAAGCTAAATCATTCTTTATTGTTTCTTTCCAACACTTTTGTGGTTGTCCTCTACCTGTTTTAATACTTTCAAAATCTAGTTTTTCATATCTTCTTAAATGTTCTTCTTTTGATCTTCTTTCTATATGTCTAAACCATCTTAAACGATATTCTCTCATTTTATACTCTATTAGTGTTACTCCTAATTTGTTTCTAATAACCTTATTATGTATACGGTCTTTTCTTGTATGCAAAATAACTATAAATAGAGGGAAGAGCTTAACATCGAACTAAAGACCTTTCTTTTTGTTGTTACAAGAGGAGGCCGAAACCTTAACACACACATGCACCCTATGGGAGTCGCCGGACCTTTTATCGTTATGGACTCTAAAACTTATGATAATATACTAGATCAAGTTCAACCGCCACTAAGAGCATCTGACCCCACAATGTAGGGAAAAGGCTTTGTTTTGGTTTTCCTTTTTGGATAGAAAGCTTCAACCTAGCATACTCCTAGTCGGTGGCGAACAAAGAAATCATTTTGGGGTGGGGTGTACTTATATTTCACGTCTAAAAAAAACTTGTATTTTCTTATATATAATAAGAGATATAAGAATTTTTCAAATTTTGAGTGAAGCGCATAAATGAGTCCCTTGTTGCTCCTTATGTATGACTGGGTTTCTAAGTCATGACTTCTCAACTCTTTGAAGGTTTTGTTGGATCAATCCCATAACCAGGAGATCCATGGCCTTTTGCATCAAAAAGACGTTTTTGGGTGTGTTCAATGGAGATGATCGAAGCCACATGCACGCCGTGATATCGAACTCATGACCTTAACTAGTGAGTTTGACCTCTTAGTGAAGGGAGCTATTGCTCTTTGTGCAAAGCAGAAGTCCTTGTATCTAAGAGAATGATCAAAATCTTATTAGAAAGAAATTCATAAACAAGTAAGAAGAGTATGGAAAACCGAGAAGTTAAGGTAAAACTTAGGTTTCAGTACTCACTAGAGCACAAAATGTAGCAAGATGGTCACGGTATATTTAGGACACCGGAAAGGCGCAACAAGATGGCAAATAGTGACAAAAGAAGAGCATGATTTCGGGGGAGAAAACGGGTTATTTATGGGGTTATTCCCAACAAGGCACTAAATTATTCCCCCGCGGTTTTGCCTCTTTCTATATTTATGTCAACATGTTGTGCTCAAACCCAAAACAGATGGCTGCGGGGGTGGGACAACTGCAACAAGCTAGGTATTTGCTGATATTTCCACGTGATATGCGAGTATCTATGTACGCACCTGCTTGTTAGAGTATATATATAGAGATTAGCACCACTTAAGTGGTAGAATATTCACGCAAATTTCAACCATCATTTTGTCTTTGGATTAATTGATTAGCGAATTTGAATTCAAAACTATATTGCTAATAAAATATACTTATAAAAGGTATGCATGTATTTTTTTAAATTAAAATTTTAACCATCCATTGATCATTACTTTTGAGAGGCATGGTATTATCTTTCATTCTTTTTGAAAACTTTTTAAATTATAAGCATACTACTCAAAAGCAATAGATAGGTATGAATGCATATGTCATAAGCAGACATGATATATATATATATATATATATATATATATATATATATATATATATATATATATATTATAGATAGATAATAGATAGATAGATAGATGGATAGAGAAAGTGTGATTGGATCCTTTTCGCACTTTTTCAAAACCTCTTCAAAATTTTGAAATTACTTGTGGATAGGATCTAGTATATATATACATACATATACATAGATATATATACATATACATATATATGTGTATGTATATATGTATGTATATATATGTATGTATATGTATGTATATATGTATATATATATATATATGTACGTGTATATATATAAGCTTGTTTATTTATTTATTCGCAATGAGAATGCTTGCAAGGAACCAAACCCAGTATGTCTCCAAGACAGGGTCCCAACTCCCCAGCCAGTTGTACGAGATGTGGGTGAGCGGTGGAGGTAATCCTGGGGGAGAGAATCTCTACAAAAAAAAAAACTGTCGGGATATTTCGTGCCCCACCGAAGCCCCGGCCCAATTGCTAACGTAGGAGAGTGGCTGTTCGACCAAAGAAGGCAAACTCTTGAGCCGAAGTCCACACTGAATAAACTCAATTTGGTGCCGAGAAAGCTGACACGAACTTCGAAACGACGCCCACAGAAGAACAGAGCCACAAGAATGCTAAATGAGGATGGTTCTCACTACCCAGGCCTCCAAATAGGGTTGTCACTTGAGCTTGTAGCTGACGTCCGAACTATAAGCTTTCACTTTGTCAACTATGAGTAAAACACTTTAAAAGAAGGGAAGGATTGGACATTTGAGAGGAGTTCTAACTAGAAACGTAGAGAAATTGAACGGTGAACATTTTAAAAAAAAAAAAACGGGGAAGAAAGCTTCACATGTATATAAGAAAAGATAAAATATGATCTTCAGTTGGAGCTAAGATGTTATTATAATCAAAGATAACACTTATTGCACAAGAGTCCCCCACTTAGTGTGAGATAAGGATTGATTTTAATTATGATTATGTTAGTTATATTTATCTCAGTACTATCAGCGATCTTCCCCTCAACAATATAAAACATGTCTGTGGATGGGATTCGGGCTAGATTTGACCCCATTCATGAGCAAATATTTGTCCTAGTTCAAAATTCATATCACGAGCAGTATATCATGAACAGAAGTTGATAATTTTGCTTGAGGTAAGGACTCAGACACAAGGATTACAAGTATTTAACTCAACAACTAAGCTTTTTTTCATATTAGATGGAATCACTTAATGGATTTTTTTAATTTTCGTATAACTTTATCACGTGCTATGCAAACATTTAATTCAACACAAGTTAAATCATGTCTTATTGTTTCCTTTTAACATTTTTAACATAATCTTAATATGCTGAATATAAATATATATGGATAACTTGAAACAAGTCAAGGTGACAACTCAAAATAACACATGTAGGTAGGTAGGTGGTCATGTCAGGTTTGTGGGACTGACCCGGACCCAACCTGTCTTTTCATCAGGGCTGCTTCAGGTCGGCCTAAACCCCAACCTTGACGGAGATTTTATGGGTTGCAACCGACATTGTCACTCTTAACTAGTTTCAGCTTCGCAGTTTTATGAGGAAGTACTATGCAGCTGTATCAACCAACTCAGTGGCCGTCAGCTTGATGTGAATGAGGACAAGCAAATGAGAAATGAAGAAACCTGAACGGCGAATATGGTGCCTGAGGAATGAGTTCATCTTTCACGGCACTTGTAGATCTTCTTGAGAAGTTGGTGTGGTTGCGCGAAAATGTTTGATTACGAGGTTGAACCTATAGAACGTTCAGTTCCAGCATGGTGGCATGCAATCCTGCCTTTTAATGCGTGCCAAAGCTTACACTTGTAACAGGTGAATTGGGTTTACAGTTCCAATTTCATAATACGAGGCCTCACAATCAAACACCCTCTATAGTGTCCAAATGTTCTCTTTAGGCCTCAACTGGTGTTAGAGCCACTTCTGCCAAGCAGATACGCTTAATTTCAGAGCTCTAAACCAAAATGGTGCATCGGTATTGATAGCCCAAGATAGAAGGCTCAACAAAATTTTCAAATGTACTTTACGATAGCTGCCGGCTATCTAACACAACTCTCGAATTTCATCCGGGTAAGGTATTAATCACCTACGCGGTTAAAGCTCGTAAGGAAATCAGTTTTTTCTCTTATAAAAGGTAAATCAAATGTGATCAGATTCGAACGTGTATAGGAGGCCGGTTCTGCGCTCGGTACGCACCGCGCCCTCTGCCCCTTCTTACACCAGCCATCATCACCTCTCTCTCTCTACCTAAAATTTAAAAAATCAACTTAAAGTCTGTAGACCATGATAAATCCATAGGCTATAATGCATACTTTGTGCAACTTGAAACCGTTCAAGGGCTATATGTCCTACTCAAAAGAACCGTTGTTGTTTTTCAAAGAAGATAAAAGACATTGTTGTTATATGCATTCTCTTAAAAAACAATAATCAGAAATAAGTGAGCAATTTTAGTGCCACTCTATTTCTTTATATATATATATATATGAAAGCTAAGAATTGCTAGACAACTTTTCGTATCAAACTCTACTAGATGATCTACACTCTCCGTACAATCATTCGGTTAACACAATATCAACATAATAATCAATATCATTTAATTGGTGCATTAAATATGATGCATAATGAGTATCTTAATCGCCATCTTTTGATTGATAGCATGATCAATGTCTAACAACTCCCACACGGTGGCTTAATATATGCTAGACAGTTTCTTATGGTATACATTGTTTGATCATCACCATTGTTAATGTAATAACCGGATAGTGGTAATCAAAGCATTCATCCGTATCATTATATTAAATAACATCAATCTTTGTGTTCATGGACGACTCAATATGTGTAGTCCGTGTGTTCACATGGATAACTCTAATAGAATCTGGCACGATAGAATGTCTACCAACTCCTTATATATATTTTGAGAAAGAGAGAGCTGAAAGAACAAGACGCTATTCGACATATTCAACATCCAGCTGGGAACTGCAATGATCATACAGTTTTGGGAATTTGTCCATTCGACATTCACGTTAGGTTTCATTTGTACGATAGCGCTGTAAACAATCAAAAACACGTATCTCACTATTATTCTTCTTGCTTGTTGGTGGCTTGTCTTACTTTTAAGGCGAGTCTCCACGTACTCCAACCTGGATCTCCAGCACGATTCTAACTCTCTCACACACACATATCTTAGTTTCCCTCCACTATGTTGTAGTGGTTATATTTTATCAACAATTAGATTATTGGGAATCCATATGCGCAATGCACGATGGTGTGCAATGCTCCATTCCGCCACCTTCAGCTGCTTGAATCAACGGCTGACACCCTTAGCCACCATATTCTATACTCCTCCACTCATTTTGTGATACCACCAACACCGTTACACCAGCACCAGCCAATCTCTCTCTGATTCTTTATATATACAAATATATACATATTTTAAAGGTAGTCGTGGAAGTGGAGGCCGCCATTATGCCAGCTGCTAGGATCTCAAAGTAAGAGGAGGAAGGTGATGGATGGTGGCAGCGGAAGGTCGGAGAATGAGGCATTGCACGCCATTATGCATATGCCCCCACATTCTCCCTAATTATTAAACAAATTGTGAACACAAAGGCAACACACGCAAACAAGAAAAAGATTCGACAAAGTCCCCAAACCCAATCCTGATATTTCGCTTAGGCTTGAGACCAGCTATGGAAGAGCAACTATCACGTATAAGAGAGTGATCACAATCAGTCGCATCGATCATTAGCGGCTGATCTAGATTTAAACTATATTTTTTTATATAAATATAACTATATATAATAACTTCAGTTTAATAATATAAAATATCATAAATGAGAT
Source organism: Brasenia schreberi (assembly GCA_036023115.1). Lineage (NCBI taxonomy): Eukaryota > Viridiplantae > Streptophyta > Magnoliopsida > Nymphaeales > Cabombaceae > Brasenia > Brasenia schreberi. The sequence goes on along the minus strand of JAYKKT010000079.1, from coordinate 26,918,765 downwards.
TTTATATTTTATGTAATATATGTATATATAATATCTTTTCTTAAAAATTATTTTGATAAGTTGAAGTGGGTTGGAGTAGAGCAAGACGGCGAGACCGGGTTGTAGCAAGATACTTTGGTACAGGTGTGGGTTTGATTCCCCAAGACCTGTGGGACGGGATGGATGGGGGTGTACAAAGGAAGTTCTAGAGGTACAGAGGAAGTTTTTTTTTATGAATGATACTAATCTATATGTCTATGACATGTTGAAAAATATATGCAACCAATTTGAAACCGGTCCAATAGTTCCAACAAGTTAAATTGGACCAAAACAGAAACTGCTCAAACTGGACCCAAAACCTAGATCTAGTTCAATTTCGGTTTCACCTTCCATGAAACACAAACAAGGTGAAAACTACAACGATGGTTTCATATTTTTTAATATCAAAACTTTTAATATTTTTTCCGGTTCCATATCTTTTTCTAATGTGCTTCCCATGTCCAATCTTACTTCCTAAAAAAGTCTATCTATGGGGAATCACAAACGCACCCACTCAATTTGCTCAAAAGTATACAAGCCAAATACACAAGCAATATAATTCATCCAATTTATCGGAATAAAAAATTGGTCAAAGTTGCACCCAGAGCCTTAGCTCAACAGCAGGGCCTTCTAGCGCTGTTGTTGCTCGTGGAGAGTTCAACTCTCATAGGGTGTATGTATGGGTGTGTGTTCGGCTTCAACCTTCCCTTGTAACAAAAAGAAAAGGTCAAAGTTAACGGCTACAACTAAATTAAACTATATATATATATATCAGCTTATTATTAATTTCCCATTGGTCAAAGTAAAGAAATCTTCAAATCTATGAGATAAGCGCAAGAGAAAGTAAACAGTTATTTGATAATTGTTAATGAAAATTAGGCAAAGTAAGCATGAACTTTCTTTTCCGAAGTTAAATGCGGATATGATGCAAGACCAAGCAACAATTACGATGAAGGTTCTAGACAGCCAACCTTACAGCCTTTTTCCAAGACGCGTCTTCCCTGGTTCGAACCCGTGGTCAGTTCAGCCGGATAATCGGGACCATGACTACCTCTGTGGAGCCTACTTGACGAGCTCTTCTCGACGTTTGACCGTGACCTTCAACATGATCGAAGTATTTGAGAAGGCGTGGTATTGGTATTGTTTTTGATTGGCCAAAGTAAACCATTTCAAAGTTTGTGATGCATGGACAATAACTAGAAAATCGGCAACCTTGTGGAATAATTATTGATGAACATTTAATATAATTTTGCTAAAGCTAAGAATTTCTTTAAAAAAGTGTAGATCTTCGGTAACTTTAGAGGCAAAACTTTGTTCAATTGCTCCATATATGTGTAAGTTGATGTGCACTTACGCCCTTTTATCACAGCAAACGGCCCCAAATTTTTAACGCACTAAGCAATGCGTGTGGTTCATCATGAATAAGGAGCCGATTTGGGTCGTTTTTTGATATATATATATTGAAGATCATTTCTCTTCTGCTCGGTGGTTCTACGTATTGCAGCTATACTGAATCAACCTCTGATGAGATCTTCTTTAATATAGTAATTCATTTTATGCGGTTGCTCTCTACATGATTCAGATGAGCATATTATTTAAAATTGTTCTTCATGCTTGTATGATTTTGAGAATCGCCCTATTGCTTGTACTTTGATTTGATATAGTGGTGATTTGTAGTCTTAGTGTCTCGTCTCAACTATCTTTTTCTTGAGGTTTTTTTAGTTAAATATGGTGCTTCAATTCTTTTTCGTTATTATTTTTATATTTAATTACATGGTGAAAGTTATTGTCGAATTGTAGAATTTGGGGTTGGTATTTGTTTTATCGTTAAATTTATATTCGAATATTAAGTTCAACCTAACATAAGTTAACCAATTAAGGTGAGTGTGAGGGTTGTCAATCCTTATTATTATTATTATTTGGGTTGATGTTGATTTCCTATCTTTGATGAGGATTTACTCTTATATAACTAGTCGAATTAGGTAGCTAACAGCTAGTATAAAACTTTGGCGGAAGAATTAATTTTCTAATATTAAGGCACCAGGTCCCTTTCAAACTCTGAATCTAAGCATTTTTTGTATGTATATAATATTGAAATAATTTTTTTTGCTTATGTCCTTGTGTCTATCTCTAGTCGACTGCAGAGATGGTAGTCTTGTGTTTCAGGTTGTGTTGATATCATGTTACTTCGAGTTTGTGATGAAAAACAAGACAACCCAAAAGGACTTGAAATTTTGTGTCACTTCCGGTGGACATGAATACAACTTTTTTGATAAGCCTACCAATATATAATATATATATATTAGGCTTATGATGGTCGTGTAAATACAAGTACCCTATGTTTACATAAAGATTCTGGTTTTCAGGATGGGTGGGAGATTCATGGAGAGCCATGCATCTTCGAGAAGAGCAACACTCACTCATCTCAATATTTTTATAAAGATGTAAATCGATGGCTCTTGTTCTTGAAATATTTTGAGATATCAAGGAATGTCGAGATAAGAGTCAGTGAGGTCAGGAGAGGAGATGGATCTGTCGTGGAACTAAAAAATATTTTTATTAGCCCTTAAGTTTTTTAATGGTTGGGCGATTGATTATTGGTGTAAGCCATGATTTAACTGAAAGTTATATATATATATATATATATATGCTTTAGTAAACGCCTTACGTGCACTCAACGTAGGTCTGCCTCTAAGTTAGATGACCACTGTAACTACATAGTTGGTGTGCCTCTTTTCGTTTTCTTTTGCCAGACAAACATCGAAATGAGCAAACCGAACCAAGCAAATCTCTAACCGGACAGTGACTCTTCAAATGCTCCTTTTACAAGAGTTAAGCTGAACCCTTTTTTTTAAAAAAAAAAAGACTTTCTTCCATACCCCATTTACCAAAAGTCTTTTAAGAAAAAGATTTTTTTTTGTCTTAAGTTAAATAATTGTTTTAACGATATGGTTTAAGTGAAATTTTAGATGTGCCATTCGATGGGCTTTAAGATCAAATCTAAGCCGAGCCGCTTGTTATCTTCATATTCAAGCATATTAGATTTAGATTAGTTATTTTCAGAATTCTTATACAACCATGCTTATGCCATGGGGGATGATGTATTAGAGAATCGAAATTGGCGATGCATAATGATCCGCGGAGTTGGAACTCACTCAGCTCTTACATAGATGCGCCGCTGGTGACACACTCTCTCTCTCTCTCTCTCATGACTTCCGTCACCCAGCCCATCTACCACGGCACTCGTGATCGCCTGCAAGAACGGCATCTCCTCTCTCTAAAGAGACAAGGGGTAGGAAGAAGACAAACCAAAGAATCTTACACAATAAAATCAAAGGGAAACCCTCCAACGAGTCGCCCCCAATCAGCTTGCTCGTTTTCTGCATTTCTCCTCCATTTTTTAAAATAAGCCCACCTTTCCCTCCTTCCATTTGTACACCTAATAATCAATAATTTGTTCTCTCTTCCCCTGTCCCCATTGTTTTCCTGCATCTTCCATCTATCTCAGTCTCAATCATTCGCTCTCCTTTTCTTTATCCCCGTCTCCCCCTTTTCCGTGTGATTCTGGATCCTGCTGTCTCTTCGATTGTCTGCATTAGGTTGTGGTAATTGCCACATTTTTGCGATCGTTGTCTCTTTTTTTCGCTCCTCTTCTTAATCTGCAGTCATTTTATTATCTGCATTTGGTTTTTGTGGCAATCGATTTTGGATCTTGGTGTGTCTTCTATTATCTGCACTGGGTATCGGATTCTTGGTGTCTTTTTCTTTGTCGTGGTTCTCTTCTTATTCTGCATTTGGTTTTTCTGGCCGTTTCTCCCTTCTCCTCCTCATTTTTGAATCTCGGTGTCTCTTCTTTTCGCGATTCTCTTCTTTTTCTTCATTGGGGTTTTGTGGGATTTCTCGTTTCTCTTCCTATAGATGAAGTGCTTCTATTTCTCTCATGGAGAGAGGAGAGAGGGGGAGGAAGAAGGCGTTAATTGCGTGAACAAGGCGTTCGTCGTTAGCGGGGGGAGCAGCGTTGTTCGGTTCTCGTGGGCGTGGTCATCCACGACCGCCGGAGGTGAGACGAATCCCAGCAATGTGGATAGCCGGTCGTCGGGGATGGAATCGAGCTCTGAGGTCATTTGGAGGAATCTGTCGAGGGGGAGAAACGATCTCCGGGTTTTCGAGTTCGCTGAGCTGAAGTCTGCCACGAGGGGGTTCAGTAGATCGTTGATAGTTGGTGAAGGTGGGTTTGGATGCGTTTATAAGGGGGTGATCAATAGGGAAGATGATCCAGGTTCGAAGATGGAAGTCGCCGTTAAGCAATTGAATCGGAATGGGATGCAGGCATGTGCTGTTTTTTGTGCTAATGTGGTTCCGTTTCTTGATCGGTTTCTTTATCTTTTGGTATTGTTTGATCTTGATTGATGCTTTCTTTCTTCGTATCACTGTCTGTCGAACCAATCTTTTCGTTTCAAATCATTTGTGCTTCTTGATTTTGTTTCCTTGATATTAATAATATCATAAGTATTCTCTCAAGTTGTATTTTGGTAGGTCTGCGTTCAATGTAAGGTAAAACCTTCTGAAATGAGAGAGGCACTATTGTTTAGATAAAATGGTCGAATAGATCTCGAGTTCGAAGGGTTGAGAAGTCGGATGCTAGAACACTATAAAAGAAGAGGTCGTGGTAGGCCTTGGCCTAAGAAGGTTGCAATTAAGCCGTGAAATGTGATCTTACTTATCTTACTTTTTTTGTTAAATATATGACCTGAAGTACATTATGATGGCAATGAAGAAGGCAGTTAACTGACACCTTTCATTTTCATTCTGGAACTTTATGGCAAAGGAGGCAATCGGCATACCACCAGTCCTCCTTGTCCATTATTGGCGAAAAGACTTGGTTTTGGTGATTTGGTTTCTGTAGAGAGCATAACATCTATGGAGAATCAGTGACAACAGCATACTCAATGTCAAAGACCTGCTTGTTAGTAGGTGACAACATGTCGGTAATTCATGGCGTTTACACTATACTACTCTTCATACTTTCTTTCATTTAAACAGGTGTTATCGTTGGAAGGAGACAATAAATACGATCTTGCTTGTTTGGAGTTAAGTGCTAATGTGGGTCAAGATCTGGCTTGATGGTGATTAAGAATCCATGTAGCTGACCCACTTAATGTGGAAAAACCTTGGTTTTGGTTTTGATTGTATTTTCTAGACTTGGGTTTTGCCTGGTTGATATCCATGAATCCGGATGCCTTAGCATTTCTTTACTGACGAGTTGGTATTAGCCTAATATTCTTCTTTCTTTTGGACATAATTTATTGGCGTACTGGTCTTTTGCATCGTGGGAATTGTAGCCTCAACTCCTTTAAATAATTTGGAATGAAAGTAGTTTGATAACATGGCAAGATATGCAAAATCACTGTATTTGTCTTCTGTTGTATGGTGAAAATTTTAAAAGATAAAGCAATAAAGCATGTGTGCTGTATAAGTTCAAGTAAAATCTTGTTACTTGGTTACTTCCTTAGAAAGTTGCTTGTCATTTGTTGAAACAAACTCACATGCACCTTATGCAAAAAGTTCTGGATAATAATTGGTTGAGACGTTAGGAAGGTGTGAATTGTCAAATGGTAGACCAAATAAACCTTAAATATTCGAGTGGGAGAGAGGGGGCTGTAGGTACTTCAGTAACTAATAAGGGGAAGAGAAGAAATGCAGAAATTCACTGGCATGAAATATTTCATTTAAACGTATTGTCCTAAGAATAGTTACTGTCAACCATGAGAAAAAAGAATGAGGGGAAGAGAAGAAATGCAGAAATTCACTGGCATGAAATATTTCATTTAAACGTTTTGTCCTAAGAATAGTTACTGTCAACCATGAGAGAAAAGAAAAAAAAAAAAAGCAATTCTTATCCTTTTGTAATTTATGATTAACTCTTATTGCCAGTAGTTTCTCTTTTTGCCAGTGCATGTGAATCTTAGAATCAGATTATCACAATCGGCATCCACATTTTTCATGACAAAGCTACTGCATATTTAAGTATTACGCCAGCTAAATATCTAGAGGCATCATAAGAAGGAAAAGAACTTTAACCGTTCATTTTGCACAGTGCTCAGTGTTCATTTTATTTTTCTCACTGTGATTATGCGTGGTTGAGCGTATCTAACAGGTTCCTGTCATATGGTATACCTTTTAGTTTGCAGGGGCACAGGGAATGGATGACTGAAGTCAACTTTCTTGGAGTGGTGAGGCACCCAAACCTTGTCAAGTTAGTGGGATATTGTGCTGAGGACGGTGAGAGAGGGATCCAAAGGCTTTTGGTTTATGAATTTATGCCGAACAGAAGTCTCGAGGACCATCTACTCTATCGATTTTCAGAACCTCTTCCATGGGTTCTTCGTTTGAGAATTGCTCAGGATGCAGCTCGTTGTCTAGCATACCTCCATGAAGAAATGGAATTTCAGGTATTCCACCTGTGACACTACCTTAGAAAGGTGGGAGGCCTACGAAATTTTAGATTGACGTTCCTGTGACACTACCTTGTCGTTCAAGTCTGTTGACTGGAAACTAATAAGTCTCGAGAGGTGGGAGGCATACTAAATTTTAGATTATGTGACGTGATCCTTCTTACAGCTGAGAGATGGTGACTTTCAAACTATTGCCTTTTCGGAATTGAAAATTAGTTTTAGAATCTTTCACTTCCCTCTTACCTTCCAACGATCTCACATTTGCTGCCTGTACTTGGGACTTCATGATAGTTGTTTCCAGGACTTTGAGTTTCTGTTTGTTTTCCCTTTTTCTTTTCTCTTTCTTTTTGTCATTCTTAAATAGTGAATTGTATCGCAGGCTTTTGATTCAGTCTATCCTTGGTGCAGCTAATATTTCGAGATTTCAAAGCATCAAATATCCTCCTAGACGAAAACTTCAAGGCAAAGCTGTCAGATTTTGGGCTAGCTAGAGAGGGTCCAGCTGAAGGTCTCAGTCATATTTCTACGACTGTGCGTACTTAAGTTCCTTTTAACCTGATAGGTCTCAGTCATATTTCTACAACTGTGCATACTTAAGTTCTTTTTAACTTGATCCGATAGCATGTTCGGAACCTGCATTCATTTTCGTTTCTTGCTCTGAGAATCTCCCTCATCAAGGTGGATTCTCTGTTTCTTTTGTAGATTGTCCTTTCTTTGAATCTCTATTTTCTACTTTTTTACTTGAAAATATATTAGCAAAGCATCTGAACCAACTAAGCATTAGTTGGAGCCAGGCTTTATGTAGATCTTCCTGAAGCTTTCCTATTCAAAAATCTCTTTCTCTCATACACAAAAATGCACATAGATGCACCACAAACATGCGCTTGTGCACACAGACAGCAGGTGTCTAATTTTAATTCTTATAAAGCAATTTTTTGAGCAGGTTCTCTACTTTCAATTCTTTAAATAAAACTTTTTCTGAGCAGGTGGTGGGCACTGTTGGTTATGCAGCTCCAGAGTATGTCCAGACTGGGAGACTTACTGTAAAAAGTGACGTATGGAGCTACGGTGTCGTTCTCTTTGAGCTTATCACTGGCAGGCGATCTGTTGACAAAAATCGGCCGCGAAGTGAGCAGAAACTCTTGGAATGGGTTAGGCCATATATATCAGATCCCAAAAGGTTCCATGTGATAATGGATCCAAGACTTGGAGGCCGGTATTGCTTGAAGTCTGTGCAGAAGCTGATTGCTCTTGCTAACAGATGCCTGATGAGGCAACCTAGGTCTCGACCAAAAATGAGCGAGGTGGTCGAGTCCCTCAATGAGATTATTGAGACTGCTGATAGTGGAGGGCAAGAAGCTCTTGATAAATCTCTACTAGCCGCTTCATCTGGGTTGGGGAGGGGCTGCAGCAACTCGAAGCGAATCTTTTATTTCAAGGAGAAACTGATTAGTCTGAGAAACAAGGAAAATAGGGGGTTAGATTGGAGAGGGTTGGCCCTTGGGGTTCAAAAGACACTGTGAAGCAATGTCTCCACAGGTACATTTGTAAATTCATTCTGTCAATTCCAGCTTTTACTTATAATAATGTTTCCGAGTAATTCGTTTCGCAAGTAATCAACGTTGCGATAATATTGAAGATTTTACCCCTTCGCCCTCACTATCACCTCAAAACTCCTCATTCCTCTGTCTTCGCATTGCTTTTTCTGGGTATTAGATAGAGAACTCGTGATGATGAATTTTTAGTTGCAATACGATACCTTATCACGTGGTGGGACTTCATGTTGCATCCCAATTTTAAATTGTATTAAGATCTCATCAGATTCAAACAGCAGATTCAAGCATTACTTACATGCTAATGCGTGTTTTGATTAGTGAATACACCAACATATGCATCTCCTTTTCGTATTGTTTGTTACTTGATGGTACTTTATCATGGATGGTGGCTATTGGCTGTGAGTGAAAAGCGTATCGTTTATCCATGGGCGGCTTGTGTTCTTTTAATGCTTTAGCTAGTCACTTGTTTGCAATAGGCAGGTAGCCAGTCTGGATCTCGACCAGCAGAATTTCTTACCGCATGCTGGGATGGAGTAAGTTCTCCTTTTCGTAATCTGAGCCTTTTAGGCAGTTGCATTAGGTAAAGTTTTGCAGAAGACCGCCATTATGATTCCATTGCTGGTGGTTCTCCTCCTCCTTGTTGGTTTGCTTCTTACTGCATTCTGGATTGGATTCTCTTTGATTTTGTTTTCTCTCAATTCTACAATCTCAATGTGACGAAAAGTAAAATATATACATTATTCCTAAGTCACACAGACACTTCTAAGGAGTGGAGTGTCGACCCCGACACTAGTACGACACCGACATTGACACCGTGTCGGTGCGGCATGTCCAAAAAAAAATTTGAAAAAAAAAATTGCAATTTTCTTTTTTGTAACTCACGGATAAATGGGTATGGATAATGAAGATTGATTTGTGTATTATGATGAAATTAGTAGTTTTGTACCATTTATATGTTTTGCTTTAATAAGTTGTGTACTTACTATTATAGCTTTATACAATATAAAGCTGCATCAATGATTTTGGGTGTGAACAATTAGACTCCATATTGTATGCCTTTGCACAAAATAATCTCTGTCACCAAACACATTTAAAAACCTGGAACATTGTCAGATCAATAGAACAAAAGAGTATGACATCACTAGTGGATCCTAGCACAAATACTAGTATATGTTATATCCTATAAAAGATCTTGAAACTCTTTGAATCCATAACTTGGATATTTTGCAGCTCGTAAAATCATGTAAGTTTCAAATCATTATGAGGGAACTTGCTAATTGATACCTATTGCACCCAAAATTAGCAAATACTAGTTGTATTATGATTAATTTATGTAGCTTGAATATTATATATAATATATAATATTATATATCCTAAAAATGAAACGAACTTCGGTGATGTTGAAAATGTCTTCCCATATTAAATGAATTTAACTCTCTCTCTCTCTCTCTAGGGGGTGACTCGAAAGAGCCTTCAATCTCTAGTTTGATACCCAGGGTGTGCATAATCTGGTATTGGCCTACCAAACCAAATCTATCTTATTGATAACAACAAAACCTTCCAACTTTTTTTCCTTTTTCTTCTTCAAGAAAGCAGCTAGATGGAAGAAAGAAATTGCAGGTGGGCATCCCACACATACAATCAGCTAAAAAGTTTTGTAGTTTTTAGTTTTTCTATAATAAAAAAGATAAACGCAATTTTTTTTATAAATTCTTCAAACTTTGTAAGCGAAATTGGTAACAGGAGGTTGAGCTCAATCTAGCAAACAACCGAAAACAAACGCACACATACATACAACCGAAAACAATGTTTCAATTCAATTGGTGGGTGTCTTAGCTCAATCTAGCAAACAACCGAAAACAATGTTTGGTTCATCCTGTTCGTTTACCAGAGCCCTCTTTCCCCCTTACAAACACACACATACATACACACGGACACATAAAAATGACATAAAAACAGATGGGTTAAGCAAGGAAACAAGATTCATCACAACGGTAGATTGTAGCAACATTTTTACATAAAAATAGACATCCGAGGCACGAAAAGAACTTTATGAATCATTCAGAACGCTGGATACTAACCAACGTTAAGGAAACAAGATTCATAAACAACGTTGATTATGTTTACATAAAAAACAGATACCGAGGCATGGAAAGAACTTCACGAAACTTTCACGTGGGATTACCAACCAAGGAGACACCACAATTCCGTCTCTCCTTAAGAGTTCCGGCCACAATAGGAAATCCTCACTGAGAGCTGACGATCGCCTTACGATTTTTCCTCAAATTAATATGTCTACAGCTAATCTACATATGGACCAACAGTTGATTCTGCTGCACGCATCCCTCGCAACTGGAGTTTTCTGCATTAGAGTTTGCAACCACAGCAATCTCATACTGAAGAGGTTAACTGTTATCGTCCCCCCCACCTCACGAATGTAGTGGTGAATCCGAAGGTCTAGGGTATGGAACCCTGCCACCATTCGTGACGTCTGACCACCGACGATTCTTCTGAACTGTCGGTGAGTTCTGTCGCCCTCCTTGGGTCCGGTCAGAGTGAGGAACTTTTGAAGGTGTTGATTCCTGCAACTGCTCTAGCTCTGCCACAGCATCAGCCATGGTAGGTCTCAACCTCGGGTCCAGAGACAGGCAACGAAGTGCGAGAGTTGCAGCTTTCTGAAATGCTTTCAATGTATACTGGCCTTCCAGGCGGCTATCCATGACGTGGAAGTACCTGCGCTTGCTGTTTAAGTAGGGTTTGGCCCACTCCACAAGATTGTGTTCCCCATTCGGCCGGTTCTTGTCCACGGCACGTCGCCCAGATAACATTTCTAGCATGACTACTCCGAAGCTGTACACATCACTCTTTGCCGATAAATGACCTTGAAAATTTGAAGGAAACAGTGATTCAGCAGAAGACAAATTTGAAAGAGTGATACCAAAAGAACTCATGAACATCTCTCTCTCTCTCTCTCTCTCTCTCTCTCTCTCTCTCTCTCTCTCTCACACACACACACACCGGTGTGCACTCATTGCATAGATATGCCAATGCACTCAAAAACTAAAAGAATACCTGTCGCAAGGTATTCAGGAGCTGCATAACCATATGTCCCCATGACTCTAGTTGAAACGTGACTTTTGTCACCAACAGGACCATCTTTTGCCAGACCAAAATCAGAAAGTTTGGCGTTGTATTTCTACAAACCCACAAATAAGTCATTTGCAATTTATAAACTTTGATAAACATAAATTATTGAGGCAAAAAATAAGGTCACTCTAGTTCTTACCGAGTCCAGCAACACGTTAGACGTCTTAAAATCGCGATAAATCACTTTTATCTTAGCACTGTGCAGAAAGGCAAGCCCCTTTGCAGCCTCTAGAGCAACTTTCATCCGGAGACTCCAGGAAAGTGGTTGGAAGTAGGTTCCCCCTGGAGACGGAGACAACATAAGTTTTTCGATGCTTCAGAAAAAAGTTAAACCAGGAAAAGGAGAAGAAAAAAGATACAAATAATATCTGATACATTTGAAGCTGACACCTGACTATCTGAAATTGTGTGTGTGTGCGCGCGCGTGCATGTGTTTGAACGTCATGGACACGCACGAAGTTTACAACGTCCACGAGATTCCATATATATCTCTCATATTGGGCATCATCTTACAAAAATCGTCGTTGCTTTGACAGTGTTGAGCCCTTCAATAAGATACTCTAGCAAAACCTTGGGGAATTTTTTTTCCAACTAAGAGAAGTTTGTGATTACAGTGCTTTCCACGGTTATCTCCAGATTTCTACAAGTAAATCAGAGACTTGTCAGGCTACCCAGCTTTGATGAGGACCCAAAATTCAGTTGGATCAGCTCCCAAGTAGATAGAAACTGAACAATATCTAGACAGTACATGAAACAATATGCAGATTCGACCAGTGAGATCCCAAAACACATAAAGAAGCCGCTTATGGAGGCGGCCAAGTTCATAGAGGAAATAAGCGTAGAAAGGATTGCCACCCGTTAATCTTCGTAAGTTTGAAAACAAGCGTCATCTCATTCATCAAACCCAGCTAATCCATTGTACAGTTAGTACTGGAAAATGAGAAATAGAATCCAGAAACTTCACAGCTAGCTGCGATTACCATTTCAGTTGTCCTCAACATAAATATTATAAATATGCATTAGATCGCGACGAGGACTCACTTCTAAAAAGATGATTTTCCAAACTTCCTCGGGGCATGAACTCATATACCAGTAGTCTCTGATCGTCCTCTAGGCAATATCCAATGAGTTTCACCAGGTTTGGGTGGGAAAGCTGTCCCAAATAGTTCACCTCTGCCTAAAAGTTTTCAAACAAAAGAAATGTAAGCAAACTGATCACATCGCATTCACAGAGTATGTGCAAAAGCAAACAAGTAATTATCCTTTTTACAGTCTGTTGAGGAATCAAAACTCTGGCAGGCTAGGCCTCAACCCCGAATAAAGGGTGGGTTGTGTTAGGTAGCTGACAGCATCCTAAAACTCTGCCACGTCTAGAACTTAGTACAAGATCGTAGGCCATGGAGATCAGGAATCCATGTATTCGATCTCTCAGTGGAGGAGAAAGGTTCGCTTTGGTAGTGTCCCGAGGAATGAGGATGTTAAGAGGAAAAGATGGTGGCGGTAAAACTTTAAGAGGAAAGACAGGACTCACCAACCATTCCCGGTGGCCCTGAAACCCATCCTGATTCAGCTTTTTAACAGCAATCACTGCGCCCGTACCGGGTTTCGTCGCCGTCAAAGATTTTTCATCAACCCAACCTTTAAAGACAGAACCAAAGCCCCCTTCTCCCAGAACGGAGTCCGGCCGGAAGTTTCTGGTCGCTGCCCGGAGCTCTGCAAAGCTAAAAACCTTCACATTCGATGCTTGTAAGATCTCTCCCTCAGTTCTCGGCGTTTGCGGTGCAGATCCTGATAAAGATTTGCTCAAATTGCTAATCTCTACTGCTCCTCCCTTAGGAGAACCCTTGGATGGATTACCGCCTGCAACACCAGAAAACCACAGCTTCTGCTGAATATATCGAAGGAATCAGGCAAAGATAACAACATATGGACCGCGACACAATCAATGCGTTTGATCAAATACCAAAAGAATCCAAAAAGGAAAGAGCCAAATTATCAGGAAACAAGATTCTTGGTGAAAAGCTAATTCCGGAGAGGATTGGGAAAAAATAAACACAAAAAGAAAACAATGAATATGGTCGCTGCACAATCATGAAAGAGTAAAACGTATTGAAGAGAAAGTGATCCTGAAAAACTAGCTGCAGCAATTTTGCAAAAACAAAAACGTCGACAATGCAAATCTTGAGAACAAGCACAGGATATTAAACTTGCATAACCGACACCACAAATCTTAATTCTTCATAAGCACCAATCTGAAAGCCATGGGTATAAATTACAGCTAAAATCTCGTTTACCCAATAAATCAAAACCCATAAACAGTAACTACAAAACATGATCGAGTGTGTGACTAAAATTCTCAAAATTGAAAGGAAACTAACATTTTAGATAGATATTAACGCCATGGCCCAAAATTAGATAAGAATCTGAGTGATAAGACACGAACAGATCGTCTTCAGATGTGGAAAGAAGGCATAAAGCTGCAAAAACCATCCCCACACGCATCTCTAAGCACAGAATCCGCCAAGATGCAGGAGATATTTCAAGTTACGTATCCGTCTCAAACCCGATAAAATCCAGCAAAATCTTCCGTGCATATCTCCAAGCACGTTGGCCAATTACACGGGTTAAAATCAACGGAACCACACGAACATTTACCGCCAAAAAGAGACCGTAAAGCCCGTGAAAACTGAAAATGCGAGAAATTCTTTTCCAATAAAGCATTTTAGATGAAAGGCAACCATAACCGAAGCAAGAAACAAACTCCGCGGATCGGCCAAATTACCCGAGGGCGCCGCGCTATGAAACGGACTCTCCGCCTTGATCCTTGCACTCCAGCAACTCCCCATGGCCGATCCAAACCAACAAGAAGATGACGAAGAAAGTAAACAAGAAGAAGCAGATGACCTAACTCTGGAAATACCACCAGAAATTCTAAGGTTTGGTTTCGCCTAGTGTGAAAGAAGAAAAGAGAGCGAGCGAACGAGATCCGTGGAGAGAGAGAGAGAGTAGCTCCCATCCGGCACTGCCAGCCAGTGGAGCTTTAACAGTGGAAGATGGGGACGGCGACGGGATCGGACGGCTCAGGATCGATATCATCGTGAACGTTCACACTACGAATTAAGGATAAAGGGTTTTTCTTTAATTTTTAAAAAAATCGGAGGAGACTGCGACAGTTGATTCCTTCGATGGTATTGATGGCGGGAGCGGTCTCCGTGCTTCTATCGCAAAACTATCCCTGAAGTCCTCTGATTAGATGATTTAGCAACTAAACTCTATAATTTTGTATATTTACCGACATTGTCCTCATGTACTTCTCCGTCAGAAGTATCCGCCGAGTCCTCCCTTCGGAAGATTTATCGTATGCACTCTCTCTCTCATTCATAGTTTTACAGTAATATTGAATTATTCAAAACGTCTCCCAAGTAGTGGTGGCCGGCTTGACCCCAGCCCGGCAGGTCAGATCAAACCAGACCCAACGGCACCGCTGGACTGGCACCATGGGAAGAAGAACTGAAACCAAACCTGAACCCGAGACAACCCTGGTTCAGGTTCCGGTTCCACTTCTCAGAGAACTGAATCGGAAAAAAAGGCCAAGAATCTATGGCTCTGCGAAATCTCACTTTTGTTTCGTGGAGTTTCCAAATGAAAGCAGAGCCAAGACCTTAGTAGAACTGAACCCGAAACACATGCTTTGCAACAAGAGACACTCGTGTCACGAACTCGACTCCCGTATGCGCGTATTGTACGACTTGCATTGTATGGTACAAGTACGAAGAAACAGCGTGGAGCTCAGCCAGTATGCTTGGATAGAGAGATCAGTTGGGTGGGACCAATTTGGTCCGGGTTCTTATCATTGTCGATCGCACTATAGTACTGTATTTTGTTCCTCATACTTAGAGATTCATGATCGGATGAATCTCTCTCTCTCTCTCTCTCTCTCTCTCTCTCTCTCTCTCTATATATATATATATATATATATATATATATATATATATATATATATATATATATATATGTATATATATATATGTATGTATATATATATATGTATGTATATATATATATGTATGTATATATATATATATGTATGTATATATATATATGTATGTATATATATATATATATGTATATATATATGTATATGTATATATATACGTATATGTATATATATATATATATGTATATATATATATATATATATATATATATATATATATATATATATATATATATATGTATATATGCACATTTAACTATCTAAACAAATTTCTACCATTTAAGTTAGGATCCAGCTAAAATCACAACCAGAACTAAGGAGTACCCGGCTCAGTTTCGGTTCTACCTTTCATGGCTGTTTTGAATACTTTTTTTTAGTTTTTAATTTTTCTTTAAATATTAAACTTTTTCAATATTTTTTTATAGGTTCAAGATAGTTTAGGGTGTGCTTGGTTCGTAACTTCGGGACCTTGGAACTGGAACTGAAGGCCTAGACATAGGAAGCTTGTAATCATGGTTGTATGAAACCATATTTTAGTATTTGATTTGCCTATATAACTGATAATTAAGTTAGAGGGTTTTGTCCCTATGCTCATCCTACTAAGTTTACCTCCAACAAACCTCAATAAACAAAGAAAAAATATATCATAAGAAAAAAAGAGAAAATTAAGAAAATAAAAAGGTAGTACTATTTGCACACTTTTTTTTACTAAATACCAAAATTATCCTCCTTTTTCTCTCATGTTCCATCCCAATCCCTCTCTCTCTCACCCAATCTCTCCTCTTCCATTCAATTCTAGTAAAATTAAATTTAACCCAATCTTTTTGCTTTTGTGATGGAAGTTTCACTTAACATGATTATCCTCTTGGCAGCTCATAGCATATCCTTACATGTCTTATTGAAAAAGATATAACAAAAAAGAACGAAAAACGAAATCAATAATAAGAAGAGATGTGGCTCAATAATACGAAAACAACAATCATAAGAATCAAACAAAAGAAAACAAAAAATATACAAAAAAATGAAACTAAAAAAACTAAAACATCATCACGAAAGAGTCGTGGCTCTGACTTGTCTATTCAATGAGAGAGACGTGCCCAACCCTTGGCTCTTACGTTGAGATGCTCTAGTTCTTCATTTTCATTTCCGATTGAGAAATCAACCAAAATTAATCGAAACAACTAAAAAATAGAAAAATCAAAACCAAATCAACAACATAAGTCAATAAATCTTCATTTGAATAGCTTTTTCTATTCTCTTTTTCTTCGTTTTTCACTTTCTTTCTTTTTTATTCTTCTTTTTTTATTTTTTACCGAATTTTAACCCATTGTTTTGCAGGAAATAGTTGTAGATCGAGTAATAAGTAGTTGAAATGAGTCTCAAAGCAAAGAATATAAGGTATAACAACCAGAAATGAGGGTGGAGAGGGAAGATCAAATTTTTTTCATTGGTGGGTATCTTTGTAATTACTGAAAATTATCAGGGGTATTTTAGGAAAGATGACAAAAATTGTGTGTGTATAGTAAAGGGGTGTATATATATATTCTGTAAAAGAAAATAAGAGAAAAAATAAAAGAACAAGAAAACAATTTCGATCGTTTGACACAACATCATGTTACAACTTTGTTGAGTCATTTGGCATGAAGATTAGGGATTTGAAGAGAGAGAAAAACATGGAGAGTTTCATCCGGTAGAGAGAAAAACAATATTTTTAACAACAATCAAGAGGGAGAGAGATATCAAAGAACTATTGGTTGAACAAGGGTCGACCAGAAAGAGTGATCGAAGGAAGAAGTGCACCTTGGGATCAAATCTTCTCGCCCACCTCCCCAACATAGGCCATACTTTTGGTCAAAAATAAGTTTCATGGAACTACACTTCTACACTTATCCATAGTTTCACGTTTGATATGAACGTGAGCTTAGTATGGTTATGATCCACTTAAAACCTGGTATCAAAGACACTCTTTAAGACTTAAATTTGTTGTGACCTTGAAAAAGTTTTGTTACGATTTTGGGTTTCCAATAAATAAAGGTCACATCTATCATAATAAAATATAAATTTTAAAAAACCAAAAGTGTGCATGTAAATAAAGTACACTTAAAAAAAATATCCATAACGTTTTATTTTTTAAATTTAGACTTTATTGAAATTTGTTTTAATATATATATATATATATATATATATATATATATATATATATATATATATATATATAGAGAGAGAGAGAGAGAGAGAGAGAGAGAGAGAAAAGGACCTCTCAAAACGTACTTGATTTAGATAAAGAAAATATTGGAATCTTATGAAACCATGTGCCCAGTGACTTTTGCTGTAACAGGTGCCGTTGATTGACCTGTATGAGATTCCATTCTATCCCGTAAGAATAGAAAGAGCAAGAAGAAAATCTCTGATTAGAATTATTTCTAGTGCATTTATTTGTCCGCGAGTACCGTCGATTTCATTTAGGGTGGGGCGTTAAACTATGCTATAGGCTAAGGACTCGATCATGGTCCCTCTCTTTACATCCACCACGACAAGTATGCCTCAACTTAACTTTCCAATTATTAAATTGAAAGTTATTATGTATATATAGTTATATCTATATAAAAATATATACATATAAGCATGTAATATACTTATATATACACATGTACTTCGAACAGGTATACCATAAACCCGTTTGATGGAACCTGAAAACCCATTCCATACGGGACACGTCTAAGTCGGTATCCATGGTCCAAATTACCTTCTCGACTTTAGTACCTTGAAGTACACAACCACTTGGTGTATTGTACTTATTCTATTTTTTAATATTATGTTTTAGCAAGATAGTTGGTATTTAATTCCAGGCTCATGTTTGATGAAATTAAGAAGATAATGCTACCTTAATAAGTGTGAAGGGTGTGAACTAGTTGCTATCATTTTTTTCTATGGCAAGATGGGGTTAGGCAGAGTTAGGTAGCATACAAAAACTCAATAGAGAAGTCTATATTGAATGAGTCCACCAATGCTCGATCAGTTGCAGTGGTTCAACACTTTTTCTCTTTCAGCATGGTCTTGAGTTTGAGTCTTGTGTATGGAGAAAATCGGCACCGGGAGAGCTTTACCTCCGCGTACTGGGTCAACCCGACTCGAACCATATTTGCCGGGGGTCGTTGTGGGCTTCCTGATACTGGTGGTTTAGGCTAGACATGGCCACTTCATCTCTTTGGGACCCATTGATATTTGACTACTTCAAACTTACATGGGTTCAATTTTGTGAAGCATATCCCCTTGCTATATATAGAAAGCATAGGCCGGACATCCGGCGATGGACTCAACACAACTGAATGATACGACTCGAATGCTAAACAAGTGGTCAAGGGTTCAAGTTCCATGGACTCTATCTTCTTGCGCACTTCTAACATCCAACATGGTTTTCAGAGAGGGGTCCTATTCTCTGTTATACTCCGCCAAGGTCGAACTATGTCTCACATCCCAAGTGTGGTTTCTCAAGTTCAAATCAGAATCTTGTCTCAAAGAGCTCGCCAGTGATGGATGCAAATGGGTTGAATTTAAATCCGAACTTGGTTTAAATACTAAGACCCAAGATGAATCAGTTTGAGAACTTGGGTTCAATCGGTAGGGTCTGATCGAGTACATGTATAGAATCCAAGCTTCTTGACATCCATTAAGAGATGAGCTCAAGACCACTCAGCACCAGGTCTCCACAATGAAGTTAAAACCTAAAAAAACCTTGGGTGATACTTTGTGGGTTCGATTACATGGATTCTTAGTCATCATTAAGCTCAGTACATGTTGTGTTAGCATTCAATTCAAAGTAAATAGTTTGTTGTTTTCTTTTCAACACGTCTGATGTCTTTTATCTATCTTTCTTTTAAAGTGTTCATTGTCTAATTTCTCGTATTGGACATTTCTTTTTTACATCAAGAACGTTAAGCTCTTTGACATCTACTTACAAGCGACGAGTTAAATTCTCAAGGAAGTGCATGCAGTGTCTGTGTTAAGATGACAGTAACCAAAACAACAAAAACTTTTTTAAACGGTCATGATTTATGTTCCAATTTGGATTTGATATAGTATGAGAAGAATCTGAATGAGAGTCTAAATCGAATTAACTTTGATTTGGTAATATTGTGTGATGAAAGATGTGTCGGAAGGAAACAATAAAGAATGGTCTAAATTATATTGAGTTAACTATTAACGTGACACAGTTCTATGAAAACAAAAAATTCATGTAGCTGACCTCATCTAATATAACACTTGAAGCATAGCGGTTGACATAATTGAATTCTTGACTTGCTAGATCAAATAACCTAAATCCTCCTGTGCTCACTGTGAATTCCCTTATAAAAGAAGTGAGGGAAACTGGAAGTTAAGAATCTTTTACAGAAGGCAGTAAATAAAAAAGGTCCACCCAGAGCAGGTTCAAATAATATTAATGTTCGTTATTTAGCCCATCGGTCACCTCTTTTATTAACTCTGACACCATCTTGTCCTTCATTTAGACCTAGACGAAAAGTGTGATCTTTCAGCCGTTACTTTCTTCTTCTTTGTCTGCATCTGGACGTCCGATCTACGATTCCGTGAACGCGAAGGCTAAATTATTCTGAGTTTCTTTATTTCTGTCAAGGATCAAATGGTTCGGATATGAAAAGGAATTCAAATCCAGAATCAGGAAAATATCAAGGCAACTTTAAAAAGGATTAAGAATTTTTCAAAAACGGAATTCTAAGAATAAGATGAAATTTCAAAAAAAAGAAGTTTTGAATAATGATAATAAGATCTCAAGTTTTCTTCTATGTGGGTCAGAACCCGATTGTACCAGACCCGTTTGGACCGGTTGAAATCAAGTGCATATCTTTTGCAAGCTTTCTTATCTTAGCTGTTGTCATCTTATCCTTTTCAATTCAAACCTACTTGGTCAACCTTTTGTCATCTTGTAAACAAGCCGGCCTCCTTTTAGCTCAAAGCTTAACTGGCAATGAATTTCGATGGCATTTAATATTCGATACCTATCTTCCCATTGCTTTTTCTCGATTGATTACCCTTTTTCTCTTTTTTTTTTTATGTACGTATATTCATGCCTAAATTCATTTAAAGATTTCTATTATTTTATCGTCATTAATAATGATGATTTTAAAAATAAAAATACTTTTATATTTTTAGTATTTCATATTTAGTGTAAACGATTGATCGTTGATTGAATGACAAAGATCTTTAAATATATTAGCATGATTGGTATGCATAAAATATGTTCTCTTTCTCTTTATATATATAAATAAATAACCGAGTATAATCTCAAAGGTTACAAAGGATATTTAAAAATTTATTAAAGATGATCTTATTACACTCAAGTAATAAAAACTACAGTTAGACATGAGTTAGAGTTTGTGGGAGGGAGAAAGAGTGACTTAGAGTATAGTAGTCAACAGAGTCACGATCGTAGAACGTATTTTTTATTCTGACGGTAAAATTCGATGATTGCTTAGAAATGCGACCTATTTAATCTTGACAGTGTTAAATCAGGAGCGTATTATTTCATGCTAACCAACCAAGAAACTATTATTTCATATATTCATCAATAAAAAATCTCAAATTTATCCAAGATTATTAAAATATCCAAGTTCTAACAAATATGGAATGCCTGTCAAATATTCTTTTGCCACTGTAAAAAAAAAGAAGAAGCTCAAACCGAGCTTCTGATCACTTCTTGTATACATTCTTAGGCTTATTGTGATCAATTTTGGGTAATGTCAGCCTCTAACTTAACAAGAAGATTGTTAACTCGCACACTTAACACCTTAATTAAAAAGTATTGCTTCGTTGCAGAAATCAAGTTAGAAGAGACTGTGATGTGCAGAGATGGAAACCAATGAGACGTCGTGTCTCTAAGCTACAGGCGGAGGGAACGACTCGTCCTAAACAATGCCTTCCTATGCGAGACTTAACATCATACATTACACGCATATGAAAACATGGCTGTTATACGCTCGAATAACATTTTTAAGATGTTTGCAAGAATTAGCATAGAAATACGGTTTATGCACTTATGGATTTCTCACGTAAACTTAGGGCTAATGGACACGATACGAGTCAAACTCAGCAATCGGCGTCCCGGTCGTACCTACCTCTGAAGACCCATTGACGGGTGCTCGTTCTACCCGTGACCTGGGGCCCACTTAGGTAAGACAACCCAAAGTCTGAAGTCAACACCGTCTATCTCCTGTGAATTGGTGGACCATGTGGCAGGGTGAGGACGGGCCCCACTTAAAGATTCTGAATTGCCTCGCTGTAAAGCTTGTGCAGTAGTCGTTCCCATTTGCGCCAGCTTGTTTGGATCGGATCTAGCCAGCAATACTAGACCCAGGCCTTAACTAAGTTCAGTTCGGAGACACCTTACATACAAACGTCAAGAAAGACACGACACGGGACACTTCAATTGATTTGTACAAATATGTATTGAAATAACGATGCATCACACTGGCAAGTCCTTATAGTATGTTGGTAAAACAGAGTCTGTATGGTTGGTAGTAGATGGTGGTAATTAAGCCAGTGGTGGATCTACATTGATGGTGAGTCGCCCCAGCGACAAGCTTAGTGCCCAACTAAAAGTAAAGCCCACGGTTTAATCAATGGGTTATACACCAGATTCCACAATATAATCTTGAACAATTCGCCTACTTGCCTCACCCGAAAGAGAGTTGGTTTATCATAATACAGAGTCTCCTCCACCTTTTCGCTATTTGCCCCACTCCGAGAAGGTTTCTAGATCCACTGCGATGACGGAACCTTGTCGACGGCATGAGATTCACTGTATGAAGTTGGTGCAAGGGTGTGGTACCCTAAGAGGTTTATAGAACAAGATCCACAGGCGAAGCCGTCAAACTTCTTGAAGTATGAGAGGTTGATAGATTCATGTATTGTGGGTCTCTTAGATCTGACTTAACGTGAATTGGTAATAAAATGGTGGAGACTTCTCCAAGAGTAACTCGAAGAAGTGGCCTAAGGTGATTGATGATAGATACCTGGGGGCCAGGCATGGAAACTGTAATACAGGGACCGGAGTACCAGGCACCTTACTTTTTCAAACATAGATCATTCATCGTTGCATTGAAATAGGGCCCACGGGCCCACTTTTGCAACCAAAAAGCCGAGGTGGGACGATGGAACTGGGCCTACACGGGCCCAGCACAAATTATCAAACAACCTCCCAAGAGTAGCTAGGGGTGTGGCTGGGAGGGAAAAGGATGGAGCTCTCTCAGGAGTAACCTGAAGGCATAGCGAAGGTGAAAAGTCATAGAATAGTCCACGGGCGAGTTGCATCAGCTAGTTAAGTTAGGATAAAGTTAAATTGAAAGTAAATACTACGTTTGGTTGTCATTGTAGGGTTCCTTGTTACAGGCGTGATCTTCCTCGGAAAGGTGATAAAAGAAAAGCCCTCGATCTTATGGTTCCTATAGATGGGCAACACTTTTGATCAATAATGGATGTAGAATTTTTTGTGAGATTGGGCAAACTGCCTACTCGACCTTTAAGGTGCATGAATTCAATCATTTCTTGTAATATTTTCATTGGTTTTTCGAATTTTTGGTGAGGCGGCCGCTCTGCTTCACTTAAACGTAGATCTGCCACTGCTTTTGACTAATCCCTTGTTTTGGATGGTTGCATCTCTCTCTTACTCCCTCATTAGAAGAATTGTAACAGTAGTAATATTCTGGCTGGGGAGTGATGGCCCAGTCCTCGTGGTTCTTGAATTACCCCTGGTCCTCTACTCTACTCCCCTCAGAGGTCGTTTTCCTGTCATTCGTGAGTGAGGCGATCCAGATATTCTCGTCCTAAACTCTAAAGATTTTCACTTGGGTTTTTCTTGATCTTCCTCCACTGATCTACGGGCCGATGGTTTCTTTCCATTGTGCCATGGTGGTTTTATTAAACAATGGGTTCTGCTTCCTGGAACTAGGAACCAAAACTGAACTGTGATCTGCACAGTCCTGATTTTGGTTCGGAACTACTAATTTTGATTTCGGTTTGAACCCTAAACCACCCGGAATTGGGAGAACCATTAAAAGATTGGATTTTAAAAAATAGAAAAATCATGAAACCTAGCAGTTCCATTTCCTACTAAGTGGAATTATTTAATTCAGTTTGGTAACTAGTGAGACCCGACACGTATATCGCCCTCAAAGTATCAAAGTAGGACAATCTGTAAACGTAAAATCACTCACTACCCCCCAAAAAAAAAACTCATAATTTGTGTGAAACCCCCCCAAACTCGCCCACACCCGAGAGGGGTCTAGAAGTGGTTCCTCTCAAACTTGAGGGTCTCAATTCTAGAGAAGACTTAGAAGCCCTGCTAAAACGATTGTGTTATGTTCGATTTGACATGTTTTGACATGAATATGAAATAGAATATATAAAATATAAGTTTGATTATTTGGTTATTTAAGAGTAGGTAGAAATTAAGATTAGCATACATTACATTTCTCATAAGAAACGTTTTAAATACTTAAAGTTAGTTTTTCATAGTGATGGAAAAATTGATACAGATATTACGCATAAAATTAATATAGGTTGGTTAAAATAGAGAGGGGCATCAAATATCCTGTGACAAGAAGATACCATTAAAGTTGAAAGATAAATATTATAGAACATGAAATACACCTACTATGTTTTATAGTTTTAAATATTAGACAATTAATCATCAACATGTATAAAAAATGTTCATTACAGAAACAAAGATATTGAGATGGATGAGTGGTTACCCAAGAAAAGATGGTATACATAATGAGGTTAGGAGTGACACCAATAGAAAATAGAATGAGAGAAAATCATTTAAGATAGTTTGAATATTTAGAAGGACCCTCAAAGGAAGCTCCAATTATATGAAAAACTAAGTTGTGAAAATAATAAAAGAGACAAGAAGAAGACCATAAAAGTGTTAGAAAGAAACAATAAAAAATAATCTAACTTATATTGAGTTAACTGTCAATAAAATAATCTAACTTATATTGAGTTAACTGTCAATATGATACATGATAAAACTATATAAAAACAAAGAATTCATCCTATCAAGTATGGAAAAATGTTTAACCAACCCCATCTAGTATCGAGAAAAGGCTTAGTTGTTGTGGTTGTTGACATGAATATGAAATGACACAACATGAAGATGATCCAAACATGAAATTTTGGCGAATACAACATCCAACTCGAGCACAACCCGAAAAGCCCCTATTCTTGTTCATTCCTTGTGACACGAGAAAGATAACTCGTGTTTTATGGTTTAACCTTCTTTTGAGAAAAACACAAAATGGCATAAACTCTGTCCTTTTTAAAATCAAAACATGAGGAGTCCCTATAAAAATGGGGAGGAACTTGAGCAGAGGAACTGAATTACATCAAAGAAAACTGTTTATACTTGGGTGACCGGTAGACAGTGGCGGACCTACATCGAGGGGAGATAGGGCAGCCGCTCCCTGTGAAATTTGAAGAAGGTTAAAAGCTACAGTTTACAGTTAAACACATGATTGAAATAGCCATTAGCCCCACCTAATACCTAGAGTTGGCCTGGCGAAGTCAGACCATTCAGCTAGAAAACAAATCAACTTCGGATTGAGTACTTAAGGTCGGTAGCAGATGGACCTCATTCTCTCAACCTGGCTTAAACGTGAGGGAAGGAATCCATCTAGTGTCCGATTGACTTGGTATTGTGTAATTTATATGTACATTTGGAATACCTAAAGTACAAAATTTGATGAAACAAAGTGAGATCTCACAGTCTTGGTTTGAAACTTGTCCATATCTTCCATTGCCTTTTTCCTTCACTTATTTTAGTGAGAGAATCAATAAGAAAACACTGAAAGAACAGAAAAAAAGAGGAACATCATGTTGGACGATGCGGGCCTCAATATCCAACGTTTGAAGACCCATGGTTCTATCTAGTCGTTCTATTGACTTTTCTTGTTATTGTTTGTTGACAATCAGGCCACACTGAGTATCACTATCATTGGATTAGGCATCATGGCTGCAGCCTTTGGCACGTAGTCATCTGTGTTGAGGATCTTGGACAGATATTGATCATCTCTTTACATGAAGACGAATTACTTGCCCAAAGTGATGCCGTCCCATTGTCTCTGTGGTCATCTTTATAATGTGTACTGTTTATTTATTCATATTGTAATACAGGAATGTTGATTTTTAGACCATAGCTCTTGCTAATAACTTGTAACTGAACCTGATAACTCCAGCAGAGGCAGCATCTCGTGTTGGTGTTTTGGCATTCTAACATTAGTATTAGAAGAAAAAAAATTGTTCATACGTGACTCAGTTGCTGTTTTCTGAAAGTGATCAATTCGCAGCCTTAATGCTTGAAATCAAACTTTGACAATCAAACCGTGTGGCTCACTCATAGCGCGGGGAAAACACCAAAATCTGAAACCAAGCCTCCTCCCACACAATGTGGCACTAGCTGCATGGATTCTTGGCTGCCATTGTGCTTGATATTGTTTATATTGGCTTTAAACAAATTCATATTTCATTGTTTTCTTTCAGTTTTGAGTCTTTCTTCAACCTCATCTTAAGTTTTGAGTATGTAGTTTCTCGTACCTTGTCACAAGAGCTTCCTTTGATACCTTCTTGTGTTTCTTGCTGATGAGCAATGAATTATCACAAATACATTTGGCAATCCAGTTTTCCTTGATCAGCCTAATTTATACACCTGGTAAGTCAAGTTGGATCGCTGGGCTGCAATTTGGTGGTTTGATGATTACAAACAGGTGAAAGTTCCAGCATCATGTAAGGACTTGGAACCTGTTTCAGGAGGGATGACTTTAGGCGAACTCCTCACTAGGGGCAACGGTGCTAGAGCGTTGTGCCATTAAGCTAATGCTCTGCGTGTAAATTTTTTCTTATTTTATAAACAAATAATGAACCCCTATGAGGAAGTATGTATATTGTGATAATGCAAAAATGCCAAAGGATGTCGAAACAATAAATTCAATTTATACAAGATAATATTCTAAAGTAAACTTATCTACCCATTTTATAGGTCATAACGGTATCGACAGCAGCCATGCGAACCAGACGAAGACGGCAAAAGACTAATTCATGACAAACCGTGAGGGCCACAATTCCATCATTTAGGATTGGAATCCTCTGGCCAAAACACCTACAATGTCCAGCTCGGTTTCTGAAGGCTTGCCAGTATGTTTCTCGTTTCAACTCGTTTACAATGGAAAGGAGAGCCGACGACACGGCTCTTGGCTCATGATCGAAAACGATACATTATTCATTCAAGTCACGGAAATCTGAAGTCACCATTTCCGAGTATCATGCCTTGTGACAACTCTAACAACATGACTTGGCTCTTGGCTCATGCAAAGTGTCGAAAACAAAACTTACATTATTCATTCAAGGCACAGATATTAGAAGTCACCAATTCCGAATATCATACCCTGAGAACAACTCTAACAGCATGCTCGTGCAAAAAGATTAAAACAGACCCTCTCTTGGTTTTGTATAACAGTTACACTCAGAAAACACACAGGTATACCAACGCTATGAAACTGGTGAATGTTGTCAAAACGAGCTCAAGCAGCCTTCTTGGTCTCTGCAGCCTTAATAATATCGATGAACTCGGCCTGAAGCAGAAAGTCAAAATGAGTCAGAAAAACCATATATAGGAAGATAAATATTGTCATGGACAGAGGAAATTTGAAGAAACAATTATCATAAGATCATGAAAACAACCTTGAGGGAAGCTCCGCCAACCAGGAATCCATCAACATCAGGCTGAGCTGCAAGTTCACGGCAGTTTGCGCCATTGACGGAACCTGCATTGGTGATCAATATAGTGTTAATTACGAAACACAATACTGCTCCTTTTCTCTGTTACAGGAATGTCCGTCCTTATCAGTACAATAGGGAGACCAAAATGAGATGCATGCCCTGAGTATCAACCGTTCAACTTGCGAGTTGACTCCCTAGAAAGGTGAAATATTGCTATTTGAATAAAGCCCACCATTTTCATGATAAAGGAACAGATAGCAACCATGATAAAATCCTAATGTTGCGTCCACAATGCCCAAATTGGAAAAGCCTAGACGGGCTCATGTGCTTGAGAACAAGGAATGTGGGAAACTTTTAGGCCTGGCAAGAGGACTAAAAGATTCCCTACTGAAAACCTTTCTATCATGGGGAAAACGATTCTCCAAATTTGATGAAAGAATAACAGAATCCATGAGTGAGGACATAAACCTTATAAGAGAATGTTCGATGGGGCAAAAACATGTGTGAGGACCCATAAAGAAATGACAAGCTTCTTTGAAGTTAATATTGGGTTACATCAAGGATCAACTTTAAGTCCATATTTATAATGGTGATTGATGAGTTAACAAAACATATTCAAGATGAAGTACCTTGGTGTATGTTATTTGCAGATGACATTGTGTTAGCGGAGTCGTCTAAGGAAAAAGTTAATAAAAAATTGGAACTATGGAGAGAAACATTATAAAGTAAAGGCTTCCGACTTAGTAGAACAAAAACAGAATATAGGGAATGTAAGTTTGATCATTTGGATACTTAAGATGATATAGAAATTAAAATTGACACACATTGCATCCCCCAAAAGGAAAGTTTTAAATACTTAGTGTCAATTTTTTAAAGTGATGAAAGAATTGATAGAGATGTTATGCATAGAATTAATGCTGGTTGGTTAAAATGGAGAGGAGCATCAAGTATTATTTGTGATAAGAAGATACCATTAAAGTTAAAAGGTAAATATTATAGAGCAGCAATTAGACCTGCCATATTTTATGTATGGTTCTGAGTGTTGGGCAGTTAATCATCAACATGTACAAAAGATGTCTTTGACAGAAATAAAGATGTTGAGATGGATGAGTGGTCATACGAGAAAAGACCGTATACATAATGAGGTTATTAGAAATAAATTATGTGTGGCACCAATAGAGGATAAAATGAGAATATCGTTTAAAGTGGTTTGGACATATAGAAAGAAGATCAAAAGAAGAACCAATAAGAAGGTATGAAAAACTAGATTTTAAAAGTATTAAAAGAGGTAGAGGACGACCGCAAAAGTATTGGAAAAAACAATAAAGAATGATCTAGCTTATTGTGAGTTAACTGCTAACATGGCACATAATGGGGCTCTGTGGAAACAAAGAATCCATGTAGCTGACACCGTCTAGTATGGGAAAAGGCTTAGTTGTTGTTCTTGTTGTTGTAATAACAGAATCCATGTGAAAACCTCATCCCTAACTAAGCCACCAAGAGTTTCATCCCTAACTAAGCCACCAAGAGTTTTTCTCCTATGCCATTAATGTCATTCTCTGTCCATCAAGCCAAATCCTAGAGAAATCTCTGATTTTTCCAGGACTTTCCCTCTTTGCCTTACCGACCTGAACGTATACCCTATAATAGACACAAAAACAAATGGAAAAGAGAATGAATTGAGCAAGAACTCATGCAACTGATGGAACAAGACTCATCGTACTCACCAACTTTTCAATCTCTTTTTTTTAGCAAAAACAAATCATCTCTAGTTTACAAGTAATCGGATATTGCCAATGGAACAAGACTCAGTGAAAGTTTGAAAGACCTAAGCAATATGTATTTTCTGGATCCAGGACCATGAAAAGAGAATGAATTGAATGGAAAACAACAAGCTTTTATATCAAAATTCCAAAGTGAAAGCATCAACAAGATGGTGATGAAGAGTAACACAAACAAGGATCTAGGAATAGTCATGCAACTGAAGCATGATGCTGTAAATGCAAGTCATCCATACATGATGCATGAATGAAAACTGTGCCACAACAGGATAGCCAAACATGCTTAAATGACCAAATGCAAGTTTATGTAGACTATATTTACACCAAAAAAATAAAACACAGAGGAGTTCTACCTCCGTAAATAATCCTTGTGGATTCAGCAATTTCAGGGCCAATATTCGCAGCCAACCACGACCTCAACTCGGAGTGCACCTGGTCAAAGACGAAAGAATGAATTCATCAAAATGCAATGGCATATGTTCATTTAGCATATAATTAGAACAATGCTATTTGACTATAGTGAGATGCCTTGTTCCTAAAAGCCTTCCTACATTCTCACTTGTAAAACACAGCCATCTATACTAAATAAAATTCATTCACAGGAAGATATCTGGAAACCATGACGACCCACAATTTCCTTGTTTAAAGGAGCCTTTTGATTGTGATAAAAGTAACAGGTTTAAAGTTTAAACTATAAGCCTTCAAAGGCTGATTGTTACTTTCACCATCCTTGAAGACCCTAGCTTATTGCGATTGAAATAAACATAAAAAAGAATGAATAAAATTGAAAATTTATGATCAGAGTTCATCATCCTGTGGAACTTACTTCTTGTGCCTGGGAAGGAGTTGCAACTTTGCCGGTGCCAATTGCCCAAACAGGCTCGTAAGCAATTACAACGTTATCCCAGTTGGATATTTTCTCTGCCACAGAAAACAAGAAGATAGTAATCAATACTTTATTTATTTTACCACAATGGCACTTTGGGGGAGAACAATCAAGAATACAAACCCGTGCCACTTCAGTTAATAGAGGTCTATGGCTAACCATCCAGCTACTTTATTCAACCTAAAAACCACATGCCATTTGCAAGAACCAAAACAAATGTATAACAAGTTCACGAACAAACCCCATAGATTTTACTAGATGTGCACTTAAGTCATGAAACTCAGTAAGAGAAGATCATTCCCCTCGATAGAGGTAAAGACCAGCCTGGGCACAATTCAGGTAGGCAATGCAAATAACGAAGCACGTCTACAACTAACATCACACACAAGCACTGACTTTTATCAAACTGAATACAGCAATACTTTTGTAGGGAGGAAGGAAACGAGCAAATCTTGAATTCCTTTTCTAACTTTTTTCTTCTTCATTCTATATCCAGCGGATTACCTTCCCCAGTCAGAAACAGCTTGGTCATTTCACTGGACATGTTTTCAGTAAAAATTAAAACTCTACCGCCAATCTAAGGCTCAAGAACAAGCAACATTTCACAACAGTTTTAAGAAATACCCTCTTAATATTAAATCGAGAAAGCCAATCAGAATAGGGATGGGATAGAGTGACCGGAAGCCTAAGCAGAAGTATTAACCTGCGATTGCCTTAGTTTGTGCAGCAACCACCTTCATGGTGGACCCCGCTTCCCTCTGCTCTAGCGTCTCTCCAACACAAGCGATCACTTTCAAGCCTTGGGAAAGGGCATACACTACTTTGTCTCCAACAAACTGAGAGAAAACAACAAGATCTGTAAAGTTAAAGATCACACAACAAGGTTTCACATAAGCATGCAAGAAGCACTTAAACAGAAAAATCATAGAGAAATCATTAACCAAAAGGCCACTTGATAGGCACAACTTTGAGAAGACTCTCACAACCAAGACATTATAAAATGAAGACTCCAAACAACTGCACTAAGGTGATATGTTATCAGTTATATTGTTCTATAGAAAGCTTCCATGTTTTGTCTAAATGCAGAACATGCAACGATTACAAACTCATCTTTCATCTGTTATCAGGAAAAACAATGTATAAGATGATGATGATTACTAAGATGACAACTTTTCGATCCACTATTTAGATGGTTAAAATGGCGTCATGCAGCCTATATACCTCATTTGGCTCATTCAGGATTTGTCTTCTTTCAGAATGTCCGAGAATGACCCATGGGATTCCCAAATTGACAAGCATCTCCGCACTGAAACAGTGATATAGGTCTCATAATCATTACAGCTGATAAAAAACCAAAGCTCGTGTGTTTTAACTCAATATGCTCAGCTTAACATGAAAAAGCTAGAGCAAGAAAGGTACCTGATTTCACCAGTGAAAGCACCTCCTTTTCTAACCCAGCAGTTTTGAGCAGCAACAGAAAAATCAGCACGTAATAGTCCCTTCACAAGAGGAAGAAACACAAATGGAGGGCTTACCACGACCTCTGCATGATACAAGATGTTAACGGTTCAGTCATCAAAATCTTTAACAGGTTCCGTGACGTATGATACCCAAAAGAATAAAATACAACACAAAGACAATAGACAATACTAAAAAGAGGGTGAAGAAGATTGACAAATAAAAAGATATATCTGACAGCCTCAGAATTGCACTCGGCTTCCCATCTGATGCATTGATTTTCATATTATGGACTAGAAAAGTAATCTTTCCATAAGTGATGATGATAAGCAGGAATAACTTCAAAATGGATAACTAACTTGCTCGTAAGCAACTTGGAAAAGGAACCAATCAAATCATAAAATGATAAACTTGCTAAATCTTTGATCTGAAACTTAGTATCATAAATTTTCAGAAATGGAGCAAAGTTAGAATTTGCAAATTTTAAATTATTGAGCTAAACATCACAGAATAGTGAACACAGTCTATCCAGATTATAAACTCTTCTAACTAAAACCATAGATGACGAGGGAAAAGATTGAGACAACAAACTTCGAGCACTTACCCACAACCTCCTCTGATGGCACCTCAGCACCATTAAGAACCGAAACAATCTTTTTCACTTCATCAGTGGTCCCATTCTAGACATGCAACAAAAGGGAACGTCAATCAGAACCGCGTGAAGATATTTACGTCAAACTATCAATACAGTTCATAATTCAAGATCAAGCAAGGACCCACAAGACAACTAACAATTAGAGTTTAATTTGCATAGGGTGTAACAACGTAAATCTCAATAAATAGAAACATTATCTTATAGACAATAATGGTTTCCATGATCACTAGAAGATCAAACTATCCTGGTAATTTCATGGAAAAAGAAAAGCAAACAAAAACAAGCAAACAAAAGGAAAAATCGAAGTCAAATGCATCTAAATATGGGTATAAAGTTCCTCGAAATATAAGAACAATTTAAGCACCTGAATGACTCGCTCAAGTTCCGAGTATAGAGAAGTCTTCCTGTTTCAAACTTTTCTACGAATATCTTCAGTTAAATTGTGCTGTCGCAAAAACGTATTTGTATAACCCACCCACCCCTCCTCCCTCCCTCTCTCTGTGATGTCGTTCACGCTAGCAACGGTGGCCAACACAACAATCAGCAAATAAGATGGAGACGACCAGAACCGCCCTAAGGATACGTCCAGGCACGAGGTAATTTTGTCAAGCTAGAGAGAGAGAGAAGAGAATGCGCGATTCAGAGACAGTCACAGCAACAGGAACCTCTGCTATATGTCAAGCTGAAATGGCTAGAACGGCTTCTATATTTCCCATAGTAGAAAACGCTCTTGTTTAATTTTTCTTAAGTTCATCTTATTTAGACCGAGTATAGAATCCAACTTAGTTTAGCCAGAACACACTCTTTGCACCGTCCTGTTTCGATATTTACACTATATTTTGACCATCCAAACCAAAAAGCGGAAAGCTCACAGGCCAAGACTGATCGATCTAAACTGCGATTATTAATAATCGGACGATATAAAACCCATATGCGCGAACACATTGATGCTATAAACCACTGAACATGCAAGTTCGTAACAGATGGCATGGCGCAGCCTAGAATAGCCAATAATACTCCAAAGACTAAACTTTTAAGCCAAATCTAATATGACAAACCGAGAAACGATCAAAAAATGATCAGATCGATTATCAAGGGAAAAAGTCTCAAACGAATCCGAAATCCTAGACAGGTAGCAGGAAAGCAAATATCAAGCACGATGTTTCCTTCGCAAAGCGATCGATCGGAACAGGAAAGATGAGACCCTCAGAGATCTCACCGATAAAGCCCAAATTTTTCAAGAAAAAGATCAGACTAACAACAATAATCGGAAAACCTCGCAGAGATAAGGAGAGGGAGAGGGATTACGCATTTCCAGTTTCCTCCGACGAAGAACTTGCGGCCCATTTTCCCTCCTCTCTTCCTCTACTCTCTGTCTGAAGGATTTCCGAGAAGCAGACGACTGACGGAAACAGGATGGGCGTCTTATAGTGCGGTGGCCCTGTGGACGAGAGCCAGGATGGGTGTTCTCCCCAAGGCCACCGAAATGTGTAAAATGACTGAAATATCCCCCCATAGAGAATATCTTCATAGCCCCCTGATTTTGGAGGCCCGTGGTTTTATTTTGTTTTATTGCTAATGACCATTTCCACAAGTCCATTTAAACAATCAAACAAACAAATATTAGTTATTCAATTTAAACATATGGGGTGAACTCATTTTCATTTTACTCAATGAAGTTTTTCAAGAATGGTATCCTACATGAAGTCCACTTATGAGAGATTCAAACCGTTGATTCCATGTTTGCTTAATGGTTTACAAATCATAAACCATTAACAAAACAGGAAACTCCTAGGTCCTGCAGACCGATTGCGAACTGACTATGTCTAAGTGGAACTGGTAAACAATCCGATCTACTTATAGTTTGGCTCAATTGAGCTCACTGTAAGTTCGTCCATAGTTGGTTCACGATTTAAACCAACTGTTTTGTAGAAGTTTTACAATCTCAATATGAATAATATGTGTTCAATTTGGCTCAGCACATAAAAACTCGTTTAGTTAAGTACACAGAAAATTCCCGTTTAGTTTGGCTAAGTTGAGGGGGTACAATTAAATGATCAAATCATTCAATTCTGCAACAAAGTGTGATCTAAGATTTAATTACATCACGAAGTGCTCTCTTAAGTGTGATATAAGTAAGATTTGGAGATCCCCCCTGCTTAGTTGGTGTTCCGAGTAATTCCTCATTTTCTTAGGCGCGTATCTGAAAATCACTAAATGAGTTGACTAAAAATATATTATTTCTGATAAACCAGAAATTCCTATAATTACCCAAACCGGTCCCACCATAATCCCGCCTGCTCCAATTAAAAATAATTAGCCGAATTAGACATATTAGAGAAGGCATTTTCCAATCTCGTCTTCTAGATTTTAATCATTCCCAAATTCAGACTTCTATTATTGTCAATTACAATGTTCCCGCCCTTTGTTTAACATTTTCTCAAAATTTACAGACTTAGGGTTGGTAAACATGCCGAACCAACGGAGCATTTCTTAATTTTTTCCCTAGCTCATTTTCGATACAATGAGCATCACTTAGCTTAACAAACTTTGTTTCAGCATGTTTATGATCGGCTGACGATCCTTTATGAGCCAAGTTAAATAAAGTTTGTCGCGATAACTTGTATATCTAAAGAGACCTTTCTTCTTTTTACACACTTGCACCCCCCTAGAGTCGAACTCCCCGCAAGGAGCAAGGGCGTCAAGGCACCCCTCCATCGAGCTAAATCTTTGGGTGCATATATAGAGAAGGATTTTCTTAAATACCTTAAATAAGTGGCTCTTCATTTACTTATGGCTTTTGTTGTTGTAAAAGTTATAAGAAAAACACCCTTCATCTACCTTAAGAAACCTTATGCAATTATCATGAGAGTATGGTTTGGACAAAAGTTCAAAATATGTGTTTAAATTCTACAACCTGAGACTAAGCTGAACATAATATGTTCATGTACAACTTGAACGGTTTAGCAAACTTAACACAAATTGGTCAGGGTAAGTGAAACTACGAGCAGCTTATTTCATCGACCAGCCTACGTTTTGGTTTTGCTACAAGGGAAACAAGATCTCGAGTTGATGAATAAGCCATGCTCGACTTGTTCTTGATCTGTTCAACTTGTTTACCAACCCGAATTCGGAATCAGGTAACTTTTATTCATGTTGCTCCCCGATAGAGCTTGGATGGTATATGCTGAAGATCTAACAGAATATGTTTTTCCTGTTTTATGTTCATAAATTAAATTAAATTCGAAGCTGTTTCTTGGGAAAGAATAATAATATGGTTATATTTACTTTCTTGATTTGAAACGGTGACTGGGATATTTCAGAAATGGAAGACGTTTTAGAATTTAGGTATGATTAGAGGGACGGTAAAGATACAACTATTAGACTAAAAGCACGGGTTTTAAAAAATTACTAAATTAGGGAGGGCTGGTTAGGTAATTCGTCAGCGCGCGTGCTCTCTGTATGGAGAGGGAGTACGCGGGGACTTCAGCCCCTGGTTTTCCACTTGCACTTTTCTAATGAAGAAGTTTAATTATTTTAATATGATTAATGTGATTTATTAAATTTACAATTGCTGGCACAATTTAGGCCCCTCACCTGGCTAGGGGTTCGACTCACATAAATGGAAGGTCACAAGTTCGATACCGGGAGTGCATCTAGCTTCTGCCTTTCCATTCAGTGTTCACGTCTGTATGAAATTCCACTCAAAGGTACTGGGTCGTGTTCGGATTGACCTGTTCATTTATGAAGACGAATAACTGGAGGAAGGTCAAAAGCATGGAAGTAGACAAGAAAACCCAGTACAAACATGAACAAGGACTCCATTGGCTTCGTTTTGGATCGATGCCGCAAACAGACCTTAGACCTGAAATTGCTATATAACCGAAAGCATTAACGAGCATGGATCACAAAAAGTTCATGTTGGTGCCAAGGAGCATCTACATTTCGTGTCGTCTGGGGTTGACTCAAAAGTAGCAAAAGAAACGAGTTGTGTCTGAGTTCATTTAAGGCACCGCAGAAACTAGACCTGTTCAGTTCCACCAAAACCCAGAATTGGAACCAAACCAGCCCCCCTCTGGGTCCAATTCTGCTTCTTGTTTCAAATTGGGTAGGGTTCCGGTTTCAGTTTAATTTGGAAAAGTACCGTGGGATTTTAAAACCGATACCAAGAACTACTTGGAAACAGCGTTTTGGGTTCAGTTAATCAATAGGTGGAACTGGAACAGACCAGTGGGATCCTCAGTTCCGATTTCCGCCAGTTCCTGGTATTGTTCGGGTGCAGTTGAAGCCGCCAGCCGGCGTTTTATACCAGAGAGGTCTACCTGTCGCCTGCGGCTTGCCCCAGACTCAGGTGATTTCTTCAAATCATGACCGTCCGATTCAAATGCCCTAGAATGCATCTGATCAGCTAAGGTTGATCCGAACCATCAGGCTCGCCTTCATGCGATGTCAGAACCCTTTCTTCGGGTCCGCATTTTTGTGTTGAAATGGATCCGGGCACCCAGATTGACAGATTCGACCCATGGTTTCTCGCTTTAGTTTCTGACCCAAGTGCAGCCTTCTTAGGTTCAGCCTTTACCAGTATGGGTCCCACTGGTGAATTACCAAAATGTACCGTATATAAAATTTAAACAAAGTATTTATACATGTTGGGGTTGGGATCTGATCCAATGATTGATACGAGCTCAAGATTGGAGATATGAATATGGTTTATGCATTAATATGAAGATATACATAAGGATACGGGTTTGCATTTTTCTATTGGATTGGATCCTGACACAGGTCCAGCTAATTCATGTGAGGAACACTTTGGATCTGGACTTGGCACCAAAGTGCCATGTATTTGTTTCACATTTACTACTTCCAACCAGGGGTGTTCATGGAACTGCAGAACAAACCGAACAGACGGTTTGGTTCGGTTCTAGATGTCTGGTGGTTTGTTTCAGTTCAGTTTTAACCAGAAAAAAAATCTGGCTGCTCGGTTCACGGTTCCAATGTTGGGACTGAACCATGGGAACCAAACCGAACCATTATATATATGTATATTCACATTTTATATGTATATAAGATTGCAAAACTTATATATAATTTTTATAAGTTTATGTATATGATACATTGTATTTAATAAAATCCTTAATTTAGTAGAACCTTGGTTCAAATCCAAATCAAACCGGAACTGCCTCAACCTCAAACGAATCCACTAGTTTTGGTTCTCAACTTTTAGAGAACCAAACCGGACCGTGCTATGTTTAGAACTAAACCAAACCAAACTGTAGTTTAGTTCTAATCATAGCACAGTCCAGTTCAGTTCGGTTCTCTAAAATTTGAGAACCGGAGCTAGCGATTTGATTCAAGGTTGAGGTTAGAACTCAACCAAACCAAACTGTGAACACCTCTTCTTCCAACCAATTCCAAGCGGTGTATGCCTAGAGACCCAAGGGGTACCATGGAAACATCATGGAATTCAAATGGATAAGGTTTGAACTAATGAATAATGTATCAGTGGTAATCATATTAAGAATCACACATGGATCCAAAACCAAGCCCTATCTCATACTAAATATTGGCTACACTCTTCTTAGTTTTGATCTTGCAAAATATTGTTAATTGTTAGCATGATACATAATGGGGCTCTATGGAAATAAATAATCCATGTAGTCGATCCATTTAGTATGAGAAAAGGCTTAGTTGCTATTATTATTTATAATATTTTTACATCGTAATTAAAATGCTTACCATCTAATTTTTCACACCTTTTCACCAAAAATCCACATAATATCTATCATTTTCATTCATTCCTCTCATCATAACCTGATATAAGGGTGTCAAAGAGAGCGGTTTCACGATAGGCTAGTTAGGCCGATCGGTTTTTTCAGCAAAAGTTCAAAAAAAAATTCTTCTTCTTCGTCCTTGGTTTAAGATCGAGTGACTGGCAACTTCTTTTCAGTGACTTAGTAAGCAACAATATTTCTTTGCATAGTCACAAAATCACGTATAAATGGCCTAATTGGATTAAAGGGAAAAGGCGTCAACACTGCCAAATTTTTGGTGTTGTAATAGAGTTTGTGAACTTGGGGTTGCTGTCTGTTCTCATAATGGTTGGCATTTTATTTGGTGAGAAATATATCATTGAAATGGTATATATATATATATATATATATAGAGAGAGAGAGAGAGAGAGAAAGCTACCATACAGTCGCATATGATAGCTTGATTATGCAATCAATCAAACAGTGGTGATCAAAAAACATATTTCGTATCACATTTAATACACTCATTCATTAAATGACATCACTCCTTGTGTTGATGATTGTACACAAAATATAGATCATGTAGTAGGGTATAGAATGGGAGAGTGTCTAGCAACTCTTAATTTTCATATATATATATATATATATATATATATATATATATATATATATATATA
The DNA here is from genome assembly GCA_036023115.1 of Brasenia schreberi. NCBI lineage: Eukaryota > Viridiplantae > Streptophyta > Magnoliopsida > Nymphaeales > Cabombaceae > Brasenia > Brasenia schreberi. The sequence continues at coordinate 26,880,598 of JAYKKT010000079.1, read as the reverse complement.
TATATACAAGCTAACATATTCAAATAAGTTTTAACCGTTTAATTTAAAATATGAATGGACTAGAAGTATTCTTACCAAAAGAACGTTCAAACTTTTTAGCTTTTTAAATTTAAAAATCATCCATCCATTGAGATATCGTGATGTTTGAATTGAGACACATTAAATATGCCAACCCCATGTCAAGAGCTGAGACAACAGACATTAATGTCCCTTTTCTCTGTAAAATATCAAGGCACAGTAGATTGAGGACGCCTAGTCGGTGTTTACTTTGCATAGGCTCACCCGTAAAAGATACTCGTATACCACCGCTCATGTATTCAAACACAGTAAAGGAAAGAAAGAGAAGTTTGGTCTTTGTGTGATCAATCATATTATTTAATATATTTGAATAAAGAACTGCATTATTTAAGAGGGCTTCTCTTGGTAACATGAATGAGTTGATGAGTCGTGTCATGGTCCACTATGTGACACCAATAAAATGATTGGTCCTGCGACCAACACCCACCATATTGAAATCATTCAATACTCAGTGGCTCACTGTGGCAGCCAGTGGGTGGTGTCAGCCCATACCCATGTGCACCCGGTCCTTGGCCCTTGGCTGGTCCCTCTCCCAACCCAATCAATCTGCTGCTCTTAGGGAAACAATAATTCCTTTTCTTTACCTTTATATGACCATACCCTAACATCAATTCTGTGCCCTGTTGCCACAGGAATAAGTATAGGATTGGATCTTTCTTCCCCACTCATAACAGACCCTAATAGCATTCTTAAAATTAAAAACATTTTGAATAATTCAAATAATTAAAAATCATGAGCTTAGATGGTTTGAATTTTGGGAAGTCAAGATACATACTTAGTACATATATACGAAAGTAAGAAGTGGGATCAGCATCGAGTTTTACAGCTAGATCAAGTCTTAGCAGATTTCACAAGTGTTGCTGTTGGCGGATAATGCACTGACATCAGTAGAGAATGTAAAGGTCCCTCTTTCTCCCGAGTGCTAAGGTCTAAAGTGATCCTTGTCAAATGACTGACTCGCGCACCCAACGTCGTAATTGTAAGAAAGCAAAGTGAGCAATTATGCATAGAACTTTGATTTGTAGTAGAAAGGAGAGTCATATGGTCTCAACATGCTAAAACTCTTCCTGGAAGTTCAAGGAGTTGTGTGGCATACTAGGAAATTGATCGGATCAATGCTTCCAACAACCTTTGTCTAAATCGATAATTTACCAATAGAAGCATGTTTTCCGGTCTCATGATGTTAAAACAAACGGATCTTACAAGTCAAACGACAAAAGGCTCTTCAAACCTCCTTCGCAGTAGCTTGGGTTAAAGAGGAATGTTAGATTTGATTTAAGAAAGCTTATTGTAGTGGGTAAACAATATGGAAACGAAAGTGAAGTAAAATGGGTTGGATGTGATTCCAACAAGTGTTTGGGTTCCCAGGTTGTTGGGTGTTGTGAAACGAATGGGAGCTTGGCTGGTGAGACGATAAAAAATATGTAAGATTGGATGAATTTTAATACTTTTTTTTTCTAACAGTTGACAAGAAATAAGGATACTTTATTTCAAATATCCACCTTTAATGTAGATTTTGAGTAAATTTTAAAAGTATATATATGTATATATATGTATGGAGAGAGAGTGCGTGTACTTATGTATGCAAGAACATTTAGGTTTTAACATATTCAAACAAATCTCAACTATCTATCTTAGGTTGATGGAACGTAAGTACGCTCACACAATTAAAGATTGATCTATGTTGAAGTTATTAAAGAAGAGTTAGTTTAACTGAAAATATAAAATGAGAGAGACATCTTAAAGTGGTTTGAACATTTGAAAAGGAGGCCGCACAAATATAAGAAATTAGTCGAGGACGAAGTTAAAGGAGGAGAGAAATTCCTCTAACATCATACGAAGACAATAAAAGCAAGTCTGCTTTTTTGAAGTTAAATGCTAATATAAAGCTTTAATGACAAATTAGAGCCGATTCCATTAGAATATGATAAATGCGAATATGACACATAAAGCACCTTCACATGGTCGTTTCTCTTTGTTTTAATTTGAAAGAGCCAGGGATTATTTCTCTTTTTTTTATTTAATTTAAAAAGCATATCGTCCTCCTTCTCGACCCATCTCCCGGTGGGACCAATTGGGCTGGAGGTATAATCACAAGAGAGGAGGAGAAAGAGATGCGGGACAAACAGAGATAGAGACTCCACGATATTCCGACATGTGGACCGGTGTCGTCGGGTCCCCATCGGACTCGGATCCTCCGCCGCGAAATCCGGACTGCTCGCCTGCTTCTCCCCTCCACCGCGGGGCCCACTCTCCGATCACATCGACTTGCTTGATGCTTCTGTCCCCCTCCTCTCTCTCCGCGCTTCGTGACATCTTGTTTAACCATAACACAAGCCCGTTGCTCGCGCGCTGCCACGTTTAGGGGAATGTGCAGCCATAGCGTTAGCTCACAGATGGTCTCTTTGACAGTCACTCGCTAGTAACGAGTTCGATTCCTTGGGGGTGCATGCCTGTGTGTAGTAGGGCTTAGGCCACGCAGCAAAGATACATGAAATCACTTTAGTGAGCCAGCAGTGATTGCTTGGAGCCTCAACGCAGGTAAGATCAGTGACAGATCTATGTTGAAGTGAGGTGGGGCATTTGCGTTAACGGAATTCTATAAACTGAATTATAGCCCACGGTTGGATCCTTGGGCTATAATGCGTAGATTGGCCCACCCTAAAAGGTCCAGTGGTCTAATTACAGACCCCAAAAATCCGCTGTTGGATAAGATTCTAAAACACTTAGAGAGGGGTCTCAGGGTCTAATTTGATAGCACCAAGAAAAGGATTCCAAGTCAGACTTTTTTTCTCATGTTTCCATACCAAACATGCCTTTTGTTAAGTTGTTCTAAAAGCTATCATGGCTTGTTAGTAAGAATGAAGAGAAGTGGATCTGCCCTCTGAGCCCAGAACCTAATGACTGGGTCGACTGGGTCCGAGCTCGGCACTTAGAGGTTATTCCCCGAATTGGTAAGAATTTTTTTCCCCCAATAAAATACAAATAAATTTTAACTTTTATAAGCTTAACAAGAAAGCTCCAGCGCACATTTGCTTGGTGCGGGAGTGTTAACCTAAGAGATGAATTCGGGTAATTTTTTGTTTCAATGCTGAACTTGTTGGGGTTGTATTAACCCGACCCATATGTTACCCGGATCTCATCTAACCTAAGCATATCAAACTTAAAGGTTTATTAACGTTGCATTTTGATTCTAGGAATTTAACACTTTAAAAACCCTGAAGGGAAGTATCCTATTTTATTCTCGCTTTCTTTGTTTTGTTTGATGAGGAGAACACAATAATGTACATAGAAAACTGGATTTTGTCCACGTTTACTCGTTGTTTTTAAGTGGCATGAACATTCTTTAAAATTTGTAAGGAGTTCTAGAAAAGTAGTAAGGGCATTGTTATCCTACTCATATCGTTGAAAATCAATAATCAAACATGAATAAGTAGCATCAATTATGAGCAAGATCTCTCTTCTACAATAACATTATTATCACACTTATATCCTTGAAAAGCAATAGTCAAACATGCTTAAGTAACATCAATTATGGGCAAGATCAAATTACTCTCTCCCTCCCTCTCCCTCTCTCTCTCTCTCACTCACACACACACATATATATATAATGATAAATACTCAAGCCTCATAGTCAAACATCACTATCATTTGATTGATACGATCGATGATAAAAATTTTAATTAAAAGTATCATGTACATTAAATGCTTTTACTTTATGATTGAGATGAAGTATAGATGAGGTTTTAGCATTTACCCCCCCTACCTATTATATATAGAAAGCTTGGTATGTTCTAATAACATTGCATGCTAGCAAATCCAAACAAATCTTAACCATTAAGTTTGAAAGATAAATTGTTAAGGTTTTTTGGATTTTCTAACATGTAATGCTGCTAGCATATTATATATATTATATACATGCACATACACACTCTCTCTCACACACACATATGTATATATGGTACATAAACTTAGGTGCTAACAAATTTAAATTAATTTTAATTAAATTTTGAAATTAAAAATAAAAAAATAATTATGTAAATAAGGTAAGCCTAAAAAAATATACTTATGTGTGTGTGGTTGATTAGGGCTTGGTCTTTCTCTTGTGGAGTGATTTTATTGGTTCCATAAACGGCAGCTTATTGTAAAGAGAAACCAAGAACGCCTGTGGAAAGGACTAGTTACCCTCTGCGTCAATTGCTTCCGCTCTTTCTCGAGCAATGGGCTCATCAGGTAAACGATCTATCTCATTGTATGCTTGATTTTCTAACAGAACTTGCATATATGAACTGAGAGCCATTACATGAGTCATTAACAATAAAGAAGACGGATATACCAAGAATTACACGAGGGGAACAACTGACCTAGCTCAGCATCTGCTTGACTCTTCCTAAATTATCAAAGCAACAATATAATGAGATAAGCCATAAACACATAGCGGTGGACCTAAAAAAACTTTTCCGGGCACCCAGAGCATTAGCTCAACAGCAGAACACTCTAGCGCTATTACTGCTGGTGGGGAGTTCGACTCCCAAAGGGTGCATGTGTGGGTGGGTGTGCTAGACTTTCTTCTCCTTTTCAGCGGGTTGAGGCAAAGTCCATTGGGTGAAATTTAAGTAAAGTGGTCTATATACATGTTTGAAAGAAAGGACTTGCATACAGTTTTCTGAAAATTTTCAGTTCTCCTCACCTCGCACGTGAACGGGGCAGCCACCCCTGAACAGGACAAGCTATGCTTATTCAAGTCTTGTTTTCAGCCGTAATTGCTTATGGCTACATGATGAGCATGCAGTGAGCTCCATCTCCTTTATACAAGCTGGTGCATGGGCCGTTTCTCTGAGGATTCATCTAAGTGCAGTTTTTCAAGTTCTTTTAATTTTTTTAAGTGGTTTTAATTGCAGTGGTTCTTGGTGGAAAGTGGTTTTGAGCAGTCCAAGAATAATTAAAGATAATGAAAGACGACGGTTAGCAGTTGAATTGGTTCAACTATACAAACTTAAGATTAAATACTGATTTCAAGTAAGCAAGGACAATTCTCTCTCTCTCTCTCTCTCTCTCTCTCTCTCTATATATATATATATATATATATATATATATATATATATATATATATATATATAATATAATTGAGGTAGAAGATTCAAGTGGGCTCGTGGAGGAGTGGGTGATCATCTTGTTAACCGCACCAGGCTCTGTTTAACATAGACTTAACATCTTTTTCCTTCGCTTCGCCCAATTTAAAGCAAAGTTATCACCTTTCTCTTTATATGAATGCAGACCACCTGTGAAAAATTCCTGCCAAGTATGATCCATTCACAGCACACACACATAGAGAGAGAGAGAGAGAGGCAAGCAATGATTAGCTCTTGTCAAGTCTCTCTTTGAAGATCTCAAAACATATCTTTAAGAGACACTACACAAAAAAAGAGAGTAAAGAAACGAGCCACACCAATGTTGTCTGTTAGCCCGTAGGGCCTGTATCGTAGCTCCCTTTCTCGCTGTGGCCTCTTTATGGCAAGCAACAGTACATCACGATTATCTAGAAAAAAGTGGGAAAATTCGGGAAATTCCATTCTCCTTGCCAGTAAACAAATATTTTGCCATTCACCATATCCTAGCACAGTCACATGCCTTTAAAACTTAAAACTAGTCATGTGTGGCTATTCATCTAAATAAGATCAGTGGCTCGGGATACCTATGTCTGGCTCATGCCCGAACCTAAATTTTGTGTACTGTACTCTTCCTGTCACCTGAATACGATTATACATCTAGTATAATCTGGTACAATACCTCACCTGGATAAGGGTCGACTCACAAGTTGAAGGCTGTGAGCTTGATAACTGCAACTTGCATTTGGCTTGAGAGAACATCAAGCCGAAATAAGACACTCATCCCACTCAAAATTTGAAAAATCAACTTAACGTCGAGATCCATGAGCTATGATACATAGTTCACTCTACCCAAAACCATTGAAGTGATTATTTGTCCCACCCTAAAAGAATTTCTAGATCTACCAATATATATATAGCACTCTCAAACGTAAGAGAGGTGAATATCAAATGCTTGCTGTAGAGTGAATTTGAGCTACAATATTTATTGTGCCTCTAATATCAATAGGAACCTTATTGAAAAATGAAATCACCATATTTAACCCGGCTTTTTGGAATAGATAGATGCCTCTAAACCATGAAATTAGAGATACCCGATAATTTTCTTAGTGTAAAAGTTGATAATTAAAGGAATTTAGAATAAGGTAGCTTGTCAACTTATCCAACTTTTTCCAAGCACATGGGTACTGACTAGTTTTTCCTTTAGATATAGTGGGTGGCTTGAGGATGGCCACTCAAATTCAAAAAGAGGGACTGCTATGAAGTGTTGTTTGCACAGAAAAAGGTTGGTGCTTTCTCTTTTGTGTATGTGGAGAGAGAGATCGTAACATCAAGTGCTGGGCATCTTAAAATGAACAGAAATTTAGATTTATCGGAGCTGCATCGAGTCTGACCCGTCCACACCCCCTAATTGCAACACTCTCTCTCTCTCCAAGGTTTTCTTTCTCTCTCTTAGACAGCAAACCATCTCTCTCACGTGTGGGGTCTACGCCAATTTGTTTTCATCCGCTGCGCACAATAAATAAAGGGGAGGAAGAAATAGGGAAAGAAACGAGGCTGACATAAATGCCTCGCTGCTTGCTGAATCCGCTGCTTACGCCACTACGTCCTCCCGCTCTTTCCGTGACATAACATTCCTCTCTCTCTCTCTCTCTCTCTCTCTCTCTCTTTAATCTCTCAGTTCTTTTTACCCTGACTGGAGCTCAGACTCTAGTGGGGGACGACCTTGCAATTCTTGCTAACAATGGTGAGGGAAGGAAAATAGTGGTACGAGGGGTTATCTCATGGTGGTAGTAAAGTCCCTCCAGATGAGGTTGAACTTCTGGTACGTTCTTTCGTCATCTTTTGTGGGGGTTTGCTGTTTGGTGCTAAATGGCCAATTTTGGTGTCTCTTCTTTTCTGGTTTTGGGGCTCTTTTAAGGGATTTACTTCGATGACGAGAAAGAGATTGACCGAAACACGGCGGGCTTTAAAGGTTTGGTATTGTTGGTGTCTCCTTTCCACTTATTCTCGTTGATGCGGGATAGAGATGAGAAGATCCTACTTTAAGTGTAATGCAACTATTTTTTTTATGGAGGAATGAGTTGAATTTTCATTGCGGCTAAAAAGTTTCAGGAAAATCGTGAAACAATCCATTTTTGCTTCTGGTATCGAGTTCATGGAAAGTAGGTTTTCTGCCAAACTTGTCTTTGTTAAAAGGTTGCTTTTTGTTCTCTGTTGGTCCATGAACTTTAAGGTAGTTGTCTTTGTGAGCACCTATAAAGCTATAGTTAGTTAGGATAATTTTCCAATTGAAAACCGCTTAAAATTTTAGATATAGTGTCATATCTTACATAACATTCAAATTCATGATCTTCCACTCAACATTGAGAATCCGAGATCTGTTCTTGCATATGCAGTGTTTGCAAACTTTGCTGTTGTTGGCTTGAACACCGGCATAGCTATTCTCATATCCATGCAAGAGTCATAAACATAGCGTTGTATCATTTCTCTAACTAAATTAATTTGTCTTAGACTAGCAACAGTAGATGATTGTTTTAGGACCCAAATTTCTAAATGTCCGAATTTAGCTATATAGTGAATTGCGTGTCCTCTGTGTTTAAGGGAAACCCTTGCCAATTTTCTGTTGAATTTAAGTTGTTCGTATTGTTAGCATTGCATAAAGCATGTTTATATCACTGGATGTAAATTGTGTCGAATGTCTCTTCAGGTTGTAACTTGTAAAATTTTCTCATAGTACACCATAGTCTGCTTTATTTGGTGACTTTAGTCTATGATGGCATTGTTGATCTACTTATTGTCGGGAAAAGAATGTTTCTTTCATGTGTCATTTTCTATGTGATATGTTTCTTGTTTGTGACATACTATGGTGACATTTTAAGCAAAATTTAGGTTCCAATTGTACTGTCAGCTTTGACTATTGAAAAGGAGTAGACCAAGCGCAAATTTAGACTGTGCTGTTTTCTACTAGTTTGTTGTGCCACTCATTTAGATTCATCAAAAGTGTCATCATTTTATGTGTGCGCTAGTCTGTATTGCTGGTGGAAATCTTGAAAAATTTGCTTTATAGAAGAGATCTCTTCAACTGTGTAACTAAACTGAAGGCAGAGAACAACGACATCTGTTTAGATTGCAATGGTTGATTGCATGTAAGCTGTGTTCCTTAATTGAGATGAGGTTAATATGTTTTGGTCCAGAGAACTTGTTAATATGGTCATGGAAGCATGAACCATAGATGCGTTTTGCCTTTTCTATTAGAGCTGTGTCAGCTCTCTATTTTGACTTTCTGTGATCGAACCTCTGTTCCTGAATCACTCGCACTCACGCACACACAAGTTGCCTTTGTATTAATGTTAAGGTCATTTTACGATTCTATTTTTTGTCACATTTTATTTACATACTAGCATTCCTTGTATATTTTGTATGTTGAGTCCGACTACATTTTACCCAGAGGAAGCAGCTCGCTTCTACACAGAAATCCTTCATTACTGATTTTGATCATCTGCATACTGTTTCGACGTTTCCTCTATCAGTTAATTCTGCTACGACTTCTTCTTTATATGATCTTATGTGTCTAACGTGTCAGGTTCTCCTCCCTTGGGATTCATAGTTGTCTCTTTTTTCTCCTTCCTTCTCCAATATCACAAATATCTGGTGTGCCTGTGGTGCGTGTGATCCTTACATTCGAATTCAACCTGTTGCAGCTAAGTTATGAAGATGATGAGGAAATTGAAACCAAATTGGCAAAATGAAAGAGAGGCAACGGTGGAAGCCTGAAGAGGATGCTCTGTTGTGCGCTTATGTGAAGCAATATGGACCTCGTGACTGGAACCTTGTTTCCCAGCGGATGAACAAACCCCAGTTTGACAGAGATGCCAAGTCCTGTCTAGAGAGGTGGAAAAATTACCTAAAACCTGGAATCAAGAAGGGCTCCCTCACTGAGGAAGAGCAGCGGCTGGTGATCCACCTTCAGGCCAAGTACGGCAACAAGTGGAAGAAGATTGCATCCGAGATCCCTGGCCGGACGGCAAAGAGGTTAGGTAAGTGGTGGGAGGTGTTCAAGGACAGGCAATTGCGAGAGCAAAGGGAGTGTAACGCTGACTACTCTCTTGAGACTGGAAAGTATGACCACATACTCGAGACGTTTGCTGAGAAGATTGTGAAGGAAAGACAATCACATGCAGTTGTGCCGACACAGAGTCTTCCAGGTGATCATAATAATACCTGCTTTCTCATGGCGGCCTCTGATGGCTTCATTAGCTCCATCTCACCTCCCCCTTCTGTTCCTCCCCCTGTGCTTCCACAATGGCTGTCATCTGCTCAGCCGTCCTCTTCATCTGTATCCTTGACTCTGTCTCCATCAGTTACCTCCGGGTGCACAGCCTCATCGACAACTGTTCCTTGGGGCTGTTGGGAACAAACCAATGCCATTCCTGGCAATGTGCATCCTAGCAATGGGATTCAACTAATTGGGTTCTTCGAATGCTGCAAAGAACTAGAAGAAGATCATCGAAAATGGATGGCACACAAAAAGGAAGCAACATGGAGATTTAAGAGGTTGGAGCTGGAGATTGAGTCCGGGAAGGCAACCAGACGGCTGAAGAAGATTGAGGAAATTGAGTTGAAGGTGCGTGCGCTGAGGGAAGAGCAGAGAATATTTTTAGAGAGAATGGATGTTGAGTACCGGGAACAGATATCTGGCCTCCGACGGGAAGCAGAAGTGAAGGAGCAGAAGCTAATGGAGCAATGGATGGCAAAGCATTTGAGGTTGATGAAATTCCTTGAGCAGATTGCATCTCGACCCACCATGCCCGACTAAGCAGAATCAGTGATCAACTATGGCCCAGACTTCTTATGCCTGGTGAGATTCTGTGCAAATGAATTCCAAGAAACGATGTCCGGTTTGCATTAGTACCTTTTATGACATGTATATATCCTTTGTCCACTTCTTTGCAGTTCATACATGCTGATGGAAAGGGGGAAAACTGAGAAAAATTAGATTTAACTCGGATATCGTGGAGAGAAATCGATGCATAGATGCATCTTGCCTTTATAGGCGTTATTCATGTGAAACCCACAGTCATGAAGACTTCGTCGGTGTCTTTGAGGCATCAAATTCTGCTTCTTATTGATTTTCTCATCTATGTTGGACAATGTGCTACATGTTCAGTTGCAACAGGCCTGGCCATTGATGGTTCCGATTGTTTACCATCATCTGTATCTTTAGAGAACACTAGTGGGATCACGTTCAACGGTATCGTTGGGTGAGGAACTGCTGTTTAATTTTCGGCTCCCTTTGGGGTCACAAGAATGAGTGGTTGTCTACATTGAGCCCAGGAATAAATGGCGCATCTACATTGAGACACGGTGGAGCAAAAACCGCCCCACCCAGCTATAGCCCATTTTTCAAAATTGTGAGCTATAACGGTTTGGCCAACCTAAGTCACGGAGGTTAGTATGGAGGAACCTGAGATTGCGAGATGTGAAGCCCTTGCCCCCGTTTCTGCACTCCCGTCCTGCTAAAACTCGATGGCAGTTAAGGATTTATTTAAGCTTGGTTTTGGTTTTGGTTTTGGCTTTGGTTGGTGTTTCGACACCCTCTGCTAAAAGTAACTATCAGAACCAGGGATTGCTTCGGAGCACTAATGATGCACATTGTTGCTAGCTAATGAAACACTGGTTTTCAGTTCCAAAATTGAAGTTCATTTGATATTCGGAATTACATCTCAGGACCATGTTCCTAAACATAGCTTCATAGGATGGAGATTATGTGTTCATATGTAATTCACACAGACAGGCCCTTGGAATGCGCTTAGGCTGCTCATATCCATTTTCGTTACGTCTATTAATGGTTTTAGGTTGTCTGAGAAATTCAATTGTGAACCAAAGATAAAAGGAAACCCTTAACAGGGTTGGAAGCAAGCAATGAATTCTTGATTGGGGGGGTTGAATTAACAGGACAGAGGTCAAAGGCAATAGCAACATGGAGTCCATGGCGAAGGCTTGCTTAGTTTTTGTTTTGCTTTGGTTGGATTATATCAAGAAAACATTATTCGACCAATTTTTAAGTGAAGGGTTCGGTATTTTTGAACTTTGGTAAATTTTGAGGTATTCAGTATTCTTTCTCAAACTCATCAAAGAGCCGACGGGTTCAACGTCTATCCGACTAACAAATGACGTTGCGCTTAAATTTATGTCAACAGTATCATGTAGATGGCCTCCAACGAAGTGAACTCCAAGGCACCATGAAAAACCAATTGCTCTTGCTTCACACACACACGCACACGCACACAGGAGTGTGCGTGCACACCCATACGCTCACGTATCAATGCATTGGTAGTGACTTCCATGTTCAGCATACACGGTTTCCTACAATGCAATATATTTATCATAAGTTACAGCGTAAGTGTTTCTCATACATAGTCCGACAACGCTCCACAAAATTTGCTCACCCAAAATCATGGCCTTGGAAATCTAACAACAACTAAGCTACTAGATAGGGTCGACTATATGTACTCACTATATCACATGTCATGCTAACAAAAACTCAACATAAATTAGATCAATCTTTATTGTTTTTTTAACACTTTTGTAGTATTTCTCTTTTAATATTTTCACCGTATGGTTTCTAATACATTCATACTAAAACTTTCTTTCATCGTCTTTCTACATATCCAAACCATATTAAATGTTTTTCTTTCATTTTATTACCTATTAGTATCACCCAATTTATTTCTAATAACCTTGTTATAACATATTATCAATTAGTGTCATTCCCAATTTGTTTCTAATAACCTTGTTATTTTGTTTATGTATACGATCTTTCCTTGGAAAACTAACACAAACCTGAAATTGGTCATGACAAACAAAATGGTTCCTTGTTGGAGTTATAATTTAAGCCATATGATCAAGTTCATGGAAGCATTGTTTATTTGTTCCTCTTAAGTACACTATCTTGCGATGGCGAGCCAACCCCGAAAACCTAAGTCACATAAAGCCGGTGAACTCAGCAGTCTAAACACATCCTGTGGGAGGTGGTTCTTGCACTGTATCATCAATTCTCGCTGCCGAGTTAAATGTTTTGAACCCTTGGTCAATAAAAAATTGAAAAAGATACATTTCCAGGATGGAGGTTTCATATTTGAATGAACCTCATAGTCGAAGAGGAGATCTTTTAGCTATCCATCCACACTAGCTTCATGCAGGTAAGTTGCAGCCTACGATCCGAACCGAGGGTGGTTTTTGGAGTAACTCACCCTCGTGGAATCGGATATCACAATATGATATCGAATCCAGCTAATGCATGACGGATTCACGGGAAAAGCAAAATGCTCTTCGCTATTTTGTTAGCTTCATCTCCAGGGCACCGTGTTCTCTGGTCATAGAATTTTAAAGCGCAAGCACCGTCATGCCTCAAATCACAGCGTAGGCCTTGTGGTCAATCCAATTCTGGACTCGAAGCTTTCTGCCGAGTGAAGCCAAATATGCGGCTCGCAAAGGCGATTTCTTTGAGTCGGCTTCCGACTTAGTAGAATTGTATTAAACAAAAATAACAAACGCCATGATAGTTGGTGATGAAGAAGAAAAGAAAGCTCCTTTATATACTCGAGGATTCATTAGAGAATGCAGTGCGCACTCATTCTCGTTTAACAAGTTCGTGTACACTCCAGTTGTTGGAAATGAGCTACACTTGCCAGCATTTACCGCTGCTAAAACTTTCCGCCGACGCCGTCCCACCGATCGACAGATTACATGAAGCTCTCTCACTGAAAACGGCATAACATTTTTGTACAAAATATAACTGCAGTTCGTTGCTCTGAGATTGAAAATGAGTCTGTCTGCATCATTACTGCAGTTTTACGCTTCCGGTGCCAGAAAACGGAGCTGACCAGCTTTTATCTGCGAGGGGAGAATGGTAAGACAAACTATAACCCGTGGTTTTAGAAACTTCACTGGTAAAAGAGGTGGTACAGTAGAGGTTACTCTTCAAAAGCGTCCGATTCATTCCCATGAAGATCAAGAGCAGCCATCCATGCCCTCTTGGTTGATTCAGATAGCTCTTCATTCCCGATAAACGGCGTCCAGGACCCGTCCCCGTCGAAAACCCATCTAACTTTTGCTGGTCTACTGAAACAATCAAACTTTTTCCTCTTGGAGCTTAAGCGCGCCTATCATATCCAAGAAAATTGTGATGAACTATGTTAGCGCACTACCTCACAATCGAACAGAAATTAACTGCGAGAATCACAAAATACAGCAATGACACATTTGCCAGAAAATGATAAAAGACTGAAGGATTAGGCAAGAAGTCCACCAAAAGAAAGAGAACAAAGAACATGGACATGGACATGGCATAGCAAGAGTGTAGAACTAAGCTTATGTGCAGGGAAGATGGTGCAGAACCAAAGGAAAGCTTGGATAAACTCTCCAGAGTTCGCATGGAAATCATAATGCTTTACACTAAGAACTCAAAATTTACTCTAAACAAATAAGGATCATATAACGAGCTGAATATCTTGACATCATTTTGTTTGTGGCACTGGCTCGTCATTACATTGCTTTGGCTTGTCTTGTTTGCTCTTTTAGTGTGAGATGATCTCGTACCGACAAGCTGAGAGCTAGATGAGCTGAACATGAGCTAGCGAATTGAACTTGAAAAAACTTAAGCTTCATGTAATTTTCTATTGAGTGAAAAATGGAGTTCTTTCTCATGTAAGTTAAAAACTAGTTTTTCACCACAATCTTTATTGTAAATGAAACTCTCTTGCACAAAGAGCTACATGTCTCCTGGTTATGGGGTCAACTCAAAATGAAGAATCTTCAACTAGAAGGACATGGAATTCGACACCCAGGGCGTGCATTTGGTAGGGTCTGCATAACCCAGCTAGCCTTTCCAAAGAGAAAAAAAGAGTTGGTGGTAACTGATCCGTTGAAGATATGACAACCATATAAGTGAGCTAACACATTGGCTTGGCATAATACATTACATGTAAATGCTACATATGGGTATTCCGGACACAAACCAATGTGAACCAGGAGACACGAGACAGACATGCTTGAAGCTCTTCTGACCCAAGTATAGGAGGCGAGCATAGACAGTGAACCAAGCAACCAGCATCTCAGCTACTTTTGCATCCCTACCAACATTTTCATCTTTCCAATCCTTGGAAGTATGGCACCGATAACAAGTTGGTACGCTTTTGGAATTCGCCTTTGAGTACGTTAGAAATCTAAACGGAGAATTTGGAAGATCGACGATTCAAGCTATCAAGTTAAAGTTAAACTATAACACGAGAATTTCAGTTGAAGGTAATCTGAATTCTCTTTCCCTCAAATGTACTCCAAGCCAAACGCATCCACATAATCTTTCAAGCTGTTCGAGCCACGGAGAAAATCATATAATTCACTATCACTGTCATGTGCATTTCTCTTTGACAATACGATGTGCATAACGAAAGTGAAGACTTAACGAAGTAAAAACTCACTGAAGGGTTTTTGCAGGTCGAGGAAGCATCTGATTGATTCATCCGCAGTCTAGGCTTGTATCTTCCCAGCTTCCCCGTTGCCAGAAAGCTAAAAACCTCTTTTCTCGACCGAAAACGCCGTTTTGACACTGGATCAAAGTAATACTGCAAGAAAAAATCATCTTGATGTAATAACCACTACAATCCAATTCTGAACGGAAATTCCAAGTAGAAAGTCAAAAACAAATCTTCTCAATTCCAATGTTCCATATCTGAAACAATGAGTATTTCCGCACTCACGGAGGGTTGAAATTTTACCCTATCTCTAGCTCCCGCGGTTGCGCCGCTAGTACGGACATGGATCTCGATCAGCCAGCCGTGCGGTAGCCAATCGGGCCGATTGGAAGTGACGACATCGGTTCCGGGAGTCTCCGGCAGCGCCGCCTGCACCGGAGTGGCCGTACAGACGCTTCCGGCACCGATGACGGGGGATTCTTGGTCGACAGCAGCAGCGAGAGTAACACCCCCATCTGCGAACAGATCAAGAGACCTGGCGAGAAACCCCGGTGATCTATCAGGGAAACCACCGGATGAATGTCCCCCTCTTCCACTGACCATGAACGGTGGATTTATGGTTCCGATGTCGTCGCGACGCCGGACGGCAGAGAGTGGAACCGCATCAGTGAGTATGGGCTTGGAATTGGAAGAAAATGGACGCATTCCGTCCGACGCGGACATGATCTGTACTCCGGGGATCTCCGGTCAGCTTCCGGCGAGTGAAAGAAGAGGTTTGGTAGATCTCATCTAGGGTTTTGAATCCAGGGAGAGAGAGATTCGGTAATCGTTCGGACAAGGGAGGAGACTTTCATGAAAGCACTTATCTTTTGCTAAAATTCCAAAAAGACCTTCATCTTCCACAATTTCCGCATGCTGCCGCTTGATTTGGTCTTGGGGTAAATATAATACCCTCTTTAAAATAACTTGCACAATACTTAGAAGTCGTGAAAATAAACGAAGCAAACAAGGCGCATACATTTCATGAACATGCAACCAGATGCACTCAGAGCGTTAGCTCACTTAGCAGGTGACTCGACTCACAAGATAGAGGACTTGAGTTCGATAGCAGGGCGTGCATTCCTGGCCCGGGCCTCCCCGTTGTAACCGCAAACAGAAAGCAACCAGATGTATTCATCAGTGTCTACAAAACAAAACCACACATCCACACTCATTCACAGTTCAGTTCTATTATTTGGACTCACTGTTTGCAACCACAAACCTTAAGGTGTTCAACCCCTCCCAGGAGGGCAACAGTGGCAGATCTACATTGAGGCGAAGTGAGGTGACTGGCCACCTGAAATTCGAAAAACCAATCAACAACAACAACTAAGCCATTTCTTATACTAGACGGGGTCGGCTACGTGGATTCTTTGTTTCCACATAGCTCTATCATGTGCCATGTTAGCGTTAACTCACAATAAGCTAGATCATTCTTTATTGTTTCTTTCCAACACTTGTGGTCGTCCTCTACCTCTTTTAATACTTTCCAAATTTAGTTTCTCATACCTTCTTACATGTTCTTCTTTTGATCTTCTTTCTATATGTTCAAACCATCTTAAACGATATTCTCTTCTTTTATCCTCTATTGGTGTCACTCCTAATTTGTTTCTAATAACCTCATTATGTATACGGTCTTTTCTTATATGACCACTCATCCATCTCAACATCTTCATTTCTGTCACAGACATCTTTTGTACATGTTCATGGTTAATTGTCCAACACTTAGAACCATAAAACATGGCAGGTCTAATTGTTGCTCTATAATATTTACCTTTTAACTTTAAGGGTATCTTCTTATCACAAAGAATACCTGATGTTCCTCTCCATTTTAACCAACCAGTATTAATTCTATGCGTAACATCTCCATCAATTCTTTCTTTACTCTAAAAAATTGACCCTAGGTATTTAAAACTTTCCTTTTGGGGGATGCAATGTGTACAAATTTTAATTTCTATGTCCTCTGAAGTAACCAAATGATCAAACTTACATTCCATATATTCTGTCTTTGTTCTACTAAGTCGGAGGCCTTTGCTTTATAGTGCTTCTCTCCATAGTTCCAATTTTTTATTAACTTTCTCCTTAGACTCCTCCACTAACACAATGTCAATATGCAAATAACATACACCAAGGTACTTCATCTTGAATATGTTTTGTTAACTCATCAATCACCATTATAAATAAGTATGGACTTAAAGTTGATCCTTGATGTAACCCAATATTAACTTCAAAGAAGTTTGTCATTCCTTCACGAGTTCTCACATATGTTTTTGCACCACCATATATGTCTCTTATAAGGTTAATGTATGTCAATAGGATACCTCTTTTTTCCAAAGTTCTCCAAAGAACCTCTCTCGGTATCCTATCATACCCTTTTTCTAGATCAATAAATATCATATGAAGATCTTTCTTTTTGGTTCTAAAATGTTCTATAAGACGTCTCAAAAGGTGAATCGCTTCAACAGTAGATCTGCATGAATCTAAGATAATTGAATCCATGACCACTATACATAGTTAGACCCACCTGAAATGGTAGAATAGGCAATTGACTTCACCTTACAAAAAAAATCCTTTGATCAACATACCTAGTTTGTTGATATGATGCTCAAGTTAGCACACTCTATATTCACCAAAATCGAACACCAGCAAGTATCATGTATCCTAGTCAAAAAAACCGAAAGGTAATCATCTAATTCACAATGTCGTCAAATGCAAATGGATGAAACAAAGAGAAAGATAAGAAACAAAAGCACCAAACTTGATAATGTTCGAAACCTCTAGAGAGAGAGAGAGACCGGATCCTGCTTCCAATTAACGTTCGATTCTCATTTGCATAAGTATAATAATTATGTTTACCATAACTTTCAAATATCCTTACAACGTTCGACAATTACACTTTGGCATGAGTATACAGCTTCAGCAGTGGACAAAATCCGGTTTATATATATATATATATATATATACTTTGGGATGTTGGGATGTCGTGCTAGATGGAGAATTTTCAAAGTTACACTGGTTAGGCATGTCAATTATGATATTTTTGGAGGCTCTTTTAAGAATTTTCTGACAATTTCTTACAGCAAACTTTTCCTCATCCCTCTATATTTTCATGCTCCTTGATGATTTGGTTCACTGCATATTGCCTTCCTAACACTTCTCTGCGAGTCTGTGAGAGAGAGAGAGAGAGATGGGAGCCCTAGACTATCTCTCGAACTTCTGCACCGTGGACACCCGCGAAAAGAAAAAGACTATGCAGGCATGTGATCTCTTTTCTACATAACTCCGGAAATCCCCTTCTGTTCCTCTCCCTCTCTCTCTCTCTCTCTCACACACACACAACAAATAAATCTAAGAATGCCACCTTTAACATTTTCTCTGTTCTCTTTATCTCTTGTTTCTTTCATGGCTCTCTTGGTTTGTGATCTTCCACTTAATCTGTATCCTGCAGACAGTGTCATTGAAGGTGAAGATGGATTGTGATGGCTGTGAAAGGAGAGTTAGGAACTCACTTTCATCCATGAAAGGTGACACCTTTTTCACTATTGTGCTTCTGTTTCGTTTGACCGATCCAACGAAAACCATAACCAAGCCTTCTCCTGCGCTAAGTGGGATCTGTTAAGTGGATTCCTTATATCTTTATCTTGCTGCCTTTCCATGTAGCGCGTCACTAACAAGTGACGCTCATAAGCATGAGAATTCATTGTGAAAATGTCAGTACAGTTCTATACTCGCCTTTGCTACCTAACATATTTGCGATCTTTCTTGTCTTATCAGGCTTGGGACTTGTTTTACCGTAGAGTTTTGTTAATTTTCTCTTAAAACTTAGAAAGATCAATTGCAGAAAAAGATCAAATAAACCATAAGAGACGAGATTTACGTGGTTCGAAGAGAGCTATTTCTTGACTCCTACTCCATGAGGAAGTCTTGGTTTTGTTGGTCTTGGTGACATTCATCTTGGAGCTCGCCTTCTTGTGTATTTACCATAATATTTACTGGAAATTAAGGCTTGATAATCTCCTTCGTCATAGAAGTTGGATCCTTCAATGAAATGCCTTTCCTCACCTTTCTTTTTCCTTCATCTTGATACCAATGATTTTGTTCACATTTCTACTTTTCTAACTCTTAATTTTCCTTTCAACTATTTGCTTCTTGATTTGGTTCCCATACCATCATATATATATATAATATATGAAAGCCTGCTGCAATAAATTATAATCTTTCTGTGACTGACATTATACAGATGATATATGTGTGTCTGAAGATTTTGGGGGTAGAAAAGTTTCAAAACATAATATTCCGGCTTTTTTTCCATCAATTTCTCTGACCCAGTAGTCGATGCATGATACTTGTTTAAACGTGCAGTAGAAACACAGAACACCATATTATCTGGTCACGCTTAATGATTGATCTCCAGGGGAAGAGAAAGAAACCGTATATGGCATCTTAGTTTGTACGTATATACATATATACTTTATTTTATTTACTTGAATATTATATATATAATGCTTTTTTGTAGGTGTGAAGTCTGTAGAGGTCAACAGGAAGATAAGCAAGGTGGTAGTCACGGGCTATGTGACCCCAAAGAAGGTTATGGAGAGGGTGAGGAGCACCGGCAAGCGGCCCGAACCCTGGCCTTATGTGCAGCACAACTTGGTGGCTTACCCCTATGTGGCTCAAGCATACGACAAGAAGGCACCAGCTGGGTTCGTGAAGAACGCACCTCAGGCTGTTGCTAGCCCTAGCAACCCTCATGAGAGGATGGCTCACCTCTTTAGCGATGATAACCCAAATGCCTGCTCCATCATGTAATTATTAATTACTTATGTCAAAACTCCCTCTCTCTCTCTCTCTCTCTCTCTCTCTCTCTCTCTCTCTCTCTCTCTCTCTCTCTCTCTCTCTCGTAACACAGAACACGTATGGACTTGAACCATATGGATAGCCACGATCTCATTGTAATTGATCTTTGTTTTGACCCAGCCTTACATACATCAAATATTTTTCGTAATTCAAGCACCAATATTTCAAAAGGAAGTTGCATTTGAACCCCATAAACTTGACACTAATGTATGTTGATCTTTGGTGATTCAAAAGATGATCCTACTAATAAATCCTCTAGAACATGGTATAGTTTCTTGTCAAGAGATGGAAAACAAAGTTCACATGTATACATATATACAACAACAACTAAGGCTTTTTCATACTAGATGAGATCAGTTACATGAATTCTTTGTTTCAATGGAACTCGATCATGTGTCATGATAAAAGTTAACTCAACATAAGTTAGATCATTGTTTATCTTGAAAAACTTTTGTAATCTTTATATTCCTCTTTTAATAGTTTATCGTCTAGTTTCTCTTACTTTCTTATTGAAGCTTCTTCACACACACATTTACATACACGTATGCACACACGCACGCACACACACACACACATATATATATATATAAGAGAAAGATTGGAGGATGGGGGCAAGGTTGCATTCACGGGACCGTCCTCTATTGAATGCTAAAGAGAATTATGAAGCCGAAAGTGGAGTTTCTATTCAACTCATTCAACCACGATGTCGATGGTTCGATGACACGACCATATTTTTATTTGTAACAGTACTTAGACGTTAGGACCATTAGAGAAATAGTATCTGGTTAGTTTGAATTCGTATTGCCTTTGAATTGTGATTAAAAGTGAACGCACCACAAAGATGAAAAAGTTCCATTAAGGAAGATATGACCTTTCATGCAGAAAATTGGACGCAGTGGACCAACAGTATTTATTGTCAAATTGTGACTTAGCCACCAATTATCAGCCTCAACAGCGCCCAGATCCAGGCACCCTTTGGAGTACCCTCTCGAAATAGCAACATTCAATGTGTTACAGTGTCAATTATGAGTGGTTCACATATGCACGTCGCACATGGTGCAAGAGACTAGTGTGTCCGATTGAATCTTTAGTGCACCTTTATGTAGGTTGTTTAGTTTTTTTTTGTTATTTTGTTTTGATACATAATAAGTGGTCATACGCAACCAACTTTGGTGTGTACAAGGAGTCCATGTGTGAGTCGGATCGTTAGAGATTTGGATTTAGTTTAAAATCATCTGGTCCACCATTTGGTTTGAGTTTGAAGTGGATCATTTGGGATTCATTTCCATTCGTTTCTAATGGGCATATAAGCTCTTTTTGAGCTCTTGTCATGGGGTATTCAACAATTGAATAAAAATCCAGTTTTTGGAATATTCTTCTTCTTGCCTTTAACTGGAGTATGTGTGGGTGCATGCAGTATGAAAGAATGACAAATCAAGGGCTATAGGTGGTGGATGGCACCAACAACATGATACGTTTACTTGGAAGATATGAGTTGTAAGAGAGAGAGAGAGAGAGAGAGAGAGAGAGAGAGAGAGAGAGAGAGAGAGAGAGAGAGAGAGAGAGGACCGACTGATCAATTTGCAGGTGGTGAACCATTCCGGGTTGCCGGGGGGTTTTGGGATTTGATTTTGGGACCAACAACAGGAACCAGATAACACAATGTAGAGCCTTCTTTTCATTTGGGTGAAATATGTGATTGTTTTACTGAAGATGCCATTATTCATAAGCGTCTTTTAGTACAACAACAACTAAGCCTTTTCTTCATGCCAGATGGGGACTCCACGCTCATATTCTTAGCAATAGGATGGGCATCGGAATGGCCATGGCCTCCTGGCAATCCCTCTGAGGCATCGTAGCAATTGGGTCACACATGTCACCCTGCCTTTCTTGCAAAACAGGCATGAGCTTTTTCTCCTGTCCCAACTTGAAGCTCTTTTTTCTTTATTATTTTATTTTTATAAGTTTAACAAAGAACATAATGGGACGCTATACTTGGATCATAGTTACGTTCAACACTATATTGAGGAATTTGGAGGTTTCTTTAAGGGTAGGATTGACCAGGCTGCATAAGCCTTGCATTCAAAGCAAAATTATTTGAATGAAGTAGGCTCTGATTTGGGCACAAGTACAGCCCCCCAATTTTGCATCCTGCCAACAAAAGATTATTTTAATGGAATAAGAGCAACAAGGCTGTTTATGCAACTTGTTCTAGGACCACACATGAATATTGTGTCACATCTATCACTAATAATAAAGAAATTACCTTCTCAAAATGTTTTCATATTCATGCCATGTATATTTGCTCAATATATATTTCCCATCTTATGGATTGGGGCATAGGTGGACGAGTCGAGTTTTCTCTGTTCGTGGCTTTGCTCTCTCTCTCTCTCTCTCTCTCTCTCTCTCTCTCTCTCTAAATTATTGACTGTTTAAATCCTCACATCCTCACTAGAGGTTCATATGACCGTTTTTACCAGGTAAAATTAATGCAGGAACTTGGTTAAAAATAATATAATAGCATCCATGAATGGAGACAGTACGGTTGAGATTAAAAAAGTTAAATATGAAAAAATACATATAATACTTTGTGTTTTTTATTCTTTAAAATAACTTCTTTTTTTCTTTTTCTTTTTGTTTATGATATCCATCTCTTTAATTGAGTTGTGTAGATAGGTATAGATAGTCTAGTATGCATAAGAGTCTAACAACTCTACCAGCACTAAAGCACCGGATCCCATCAGAACTCCGAAGTTAAGCATGCTTGGGCGAGAGTAGTACTAGGATGGGTGACCTCCTGGGAAGTCCTCGTATGCACTCCTTTAAAAAAACTCCGCCCATGTAAGGGATCACCCTTGCATTGCCGGTCCCAAGCTCGGATAAAGGAGGAGGGTTGTGTTAGGCTTCCGACAGCCAGCGTAAAACTTCGTCGGATTTCTACAACATGGATTACAAAAATTATGAGCATTGCTTTGGGGCGTCCCCGCCTAGCGACGTGCTGCAGAGCCCGAATGCAGTAAGAAGTAAGCAAGGGCCACTACATTTTCGCCCGAATGTAGTGAATCAATTGCAGAGAGGGTTCCCACATCATGGACGGGTGTGGGTAAAGAAGTTAGTCCCGCTACATTACCGCCCGAATATAGTGAAAAATTTTCAGAGAGGGTCTCCGCATTTTGATTATGGACGGATGTGGGGGGTAAGGAAGCTAGTCCTAGATAATAAGATTCGTATTGGTTCTTGGAATATCGGAACATTATCGGGTAAGCTAATGGAGGTGGTAGATACTATGATTCGGAGAAAGATTCATATTCTATGTTTACAAGAGACAAAATGGGTTGGAGAAAAAGCAAAGGAGATAGAGGATACAGGTTTTAAATTATGGTACTCAGGTAAAGAAAAGGCCAGAAACGGAGTTGGTATTATCATAAATAAAGATTTAAAGGAGAGTGTAGTAGACATACAACGATATGGTGACCGAATCATGACATTGAAATTAGTGTTAGGAGTAGAGGTTTTGAATATAGTTTGTGCTTACGCACCCCAAGTAGGACTAGAAGATAGTATAAAGACAGTTTTTTGGGAAGAGTTAGATAAGGTGTTTCAAAAGATTCCACAAAGGGAGATGATTTGTTTAGGAGGAGATTTAAATGGACATGTCGGTAAAGAGGCATTAGGATATCAAGGGATTCATGGAAACTTTGGTTATGGGGATATAAACGAGGAAGGTAGGGAGATTTTAAATTTTACTATGTCATTTGATCTCTTTATAGTTAATACAATCTTCAAAAAACGAGATGAACATTTAATTACTTATAAGAGTGGCTTATCACAAACACAAATTGATTACTTTATTTGTAGAAAAAAAGATAGAGCGTGTTGTAAAGATTGTAAGGTAATTCTAGTAGAAAACTTAACCATCCAACATCGACTTTTAGTTATGGATTTACAAATAAAAAAATGGACAAAGAAGAAAAGAATGCATCAAGCTATTCGGACTAAATGGTGGAACCTCAAAAGCGAGAAAGAAGATATATTTAAACAGAAAGTCCTTCAAGGAGATGTTTGGAATTATGTTGGTACACCCTGTGATATGTGGAACAATATGGCTATACATATTAGGAAAGTGGCGAAAGATGTGTTAGGGGTATCTAAGGGAGGTGTACCGGCACAAAAAGAAGCTTGGTGGTGGAGTGAAGTAGTACAAAATAAAATCAAGGCAAAGAGGGCATGTTACAAATTACATTATGCTAAGAAAACTAGTGAAACTTTAGAAGCTTATAAGAAAGCAAAGAATGAAGCAAAAAAGGCCGTTACTGAAGCAAAAGCTAAGATTTGGAATGACTTATATAAAAAACTCAACTCAAAAGAGGGTGAAAGAGATATTTTTAGGATAGCTAGGGCTAGAGATAAGAAAACTAAAGATCTTAATTATGTTAGATGCATAAAAGATGAGGATGAAAAAATTCTAGTGGCTAATGATGATATAAGAAATAGATGGAAAAACTATTTTTATAATCTTTTTAATGAAAGTAAAGATGTTAGTATTAGTTTAGGAGATTTAGCCAAGTCAGAAAAATATATAAACCACAATTTCTACCGACGTATTCAAAAGAATGAAGTCAAAGAGGCTCTTAAACATATGAAGAGTGGTAAATCGGTAGGACCAGATAATATTCCTATAGAAGTTTGGAAAATACTAGGAGAAATAGGAATCACTTGCTCACAAGACTATTTAATGAAATATGGAAAAACCAAAAGATACCCGAGGAATGGAGAGCAAGTACACTTATACCCGTATATAAGAACAAGGGAGACATTCAAAATTGTGCGAATTATCGAGGTATCAAGTTAATGAGTCACACTATGAAATTATGGGAAAGAATTATCGAACGTAGGTTAAGACAAGTATCAAGTACAACAGAGAACCAATTTGGATTTATGCCAAGTAGATCTACTATTGAAGCGATTCACCTTTTGAGACGTCTTATGGAACATTTTAGAGCAAAAAAGAAAGACCTTCACATGATATTTATTGATCTAGAAAAAGCTTATGATAGGGTACCGAGGGAGGTTCTTTGGAGAACTTTGGAAAAAAGAGGTATCCCATTGACATATATTAACCTTATAAGAGACATGTATGATGGTGCAAAAACATGTGTGAGGACTCATGAAGGAACGACAGACTTCTTTGAAGTTAATATTGGGTTACATCAAGGATCAACTTTAAGTCCATACTTATTTATAACGGTGATGGATGAGTTAACAAAACATATTCAAGATGAAGTACCTTGGTGTATGTTATTTGCAAATGACATTGTATTAGTGGAGGAGTCTAAAGAAAAAGTTAATAGAAAATTGGAACTATGGAGAGAAATATTAGAAAACAAAGGCCTCCAACTTAGTAGAACAAAGACAAATATATGGAAGGTAAGTTTGATCATTTGGCTACTTCAGAGGACATAGAAATTAAAATTGGCACACATTGCATTCTCCAAAAGGAAACTTTTAAATACCTAGGGTCAATTTTTCAAAGTGATGGAAGAATTGATGGAGATTTTACACATAGAATTAATGCTGGTTGGTTAAAATGGAGAGGAGCATCAGGTATTCTTTGTGATAAGAAGATACCATTAAAATTAAAAGGTAAATATTATAGAGCAGCAGTTAGGCCTGCCATGTTTTATGGTTCTGAGTGTTGGGCAGTTAATCATCAACATGTACAAAAGATGTCAGTGACAGAAATGAAGATGTTGAGATGGATGAGTGGTCATACAAGAAAAGACCGTATACATAATGAGGTTATTAGAAACAAATTAGGAGTGGCACCAATAGAGGATAAAATGAGAGAACATCGTTTAAGATGGTTTGGACATATAGAAAGAAGATCAAAAGAAGAACCTGTAAGAAGGTTAGAAAAACTAAATTTGGAAAGTATTAAAAGAGGTAGAGGACGACCACAAAAGTGTTGGAAAGAAACAATAAAGAATGATCTAGCTTATTGTGAGTTAACTGCTAACATGGCACACGATAGAGATCTGTGGAAACAAAGAATCCATGTAGCCGACCCTGTCTAGTATGGGAAAAGGCTTAGTTGTTGTTGTTTGTATATATATATATATATATATATATATATATATATATATATATATATATATATATATATATATATATATATATATATATATATATATATGTTATTAAAGGTACACTGTTTTAACTATGGAATAGACAAGGCATGTGCTTCACACAAAATATGAAATTTTCTTGACTCCGTATATAGAAAAAAACAAGTACTGAAATACAAGTGTACATTACAATAAAAAAAATTGTGTGCCACTGCCTCAAATCGATATAGGCCAACAAACGAGCATACTTTTATACTAAAATGCAACTATAAATCTGTACAGGACATCCAAACCAAGCACCCAGAGCGAATCTAAACTGGTGCATCATTTCCATTCACCGACAGAATCAAATTGACCAGAACTGAATCGTCCATAAATTTGAAAATAACAAACAAACCGCATTATATTGGTAGCCGAACTCTTCTTTTTTTGGTTTGATTCGGTTCAATATTTGTTTTTTGTTATGTGGCGGAATTTTATATTTGAGCATGACCTACAACCAGAAAAGAAATGGTATATAAACAATCTCACTATCCCAAACAAATTTAGGAGTAGAAAGAGACTCATTAATGATTGAGGTACATTGTGTATTATATACTATTAGTTGCTTAACAGTATTAACATTATATAATATATAATATACCTCAATAAAAGTACTATTAGTTGCTCAACACTCACGGCCTACCGGGCAGTGCTCACCACTTGCGTGTTATAGACCATAAGTTTGACTCATGTAGGTCGGGCATCTCATAGGCTTTCACACACACACACACACACACACACACATATATATATATATATATATATATATATATATATATATATATATATATGGAGAGAGAAATTAGAATAAGAAACCCAACCACAAGGAACCCATCATTTTATATATAGAGAGATTTGAATTTAAAATATTATTATACTTTATATTTTACATGTATATTAAATACTTTCGATTTCATCATTTCAACTGTTCATCTCAAAATTGAATTATTATGACGAATTCATTATGATTCTTCACTGTCGTGGATTTTTAATTCTAGACTCTCTCTCTATAGAGAGAGAGAAATTAGTGTATGAGCACATAAATATATGATTAAATATTTACTGAGTACTTTTATTACACCTATAAAAGTATAAACACATTTTTTACTTTTGAGATTTTAATTTCAATAACAAATCTAACCAATCTTCACACACACACACACACACACACATATATATATATATATATATATTGGAAAAACCAAAAGATGTGTGAGGAATGGAGAGCAAGTACACTTATACCCATATATAAGAACAAGAGAGACATTCAAAATTATGCAAATTATCGAGGTATCAAGTTAATGAGTCATACTATAAAATTATGGGAAAGAATTATCGAACGTAGGTTAAGACAAGTATCAAGTACAACAGAGAACCAATTTGGATTCATGCCAGGCAGATCTACTATTGAAGCGATTCACCTTTTGAGACGTTTTATGGAACATTTTAGAACAAAAAAGAAACACCTTCACATGATATTTATTGATCTAGAAAAAGTTTATGATAGGATACCAAGGGAGGTTCTTTGGAGAACTTTGGAAAAAAGAGGTATCCCATTGACATGTATTAACCTTATAAGAGACATGTATGATAGTGTAAAAACATGTGTGAGGACTCATGAAGGAACGACAGACTTCTTTGAAGTTAATATTGGGTTACATCAAAGATCAACTTTAAGTCCATACTTATTTATAATGGTGATGGATGAGTTAACAAAACATATTCAAGATGAAGTACCTTGGTGTATGTTATTTGAAGATGACATTGTATTAGTGGAGGAGTCTAAGGAAAAAGTTAATAGAAAATTGGAACTATGGAGAGAAACATTAGAAAGCAAAGGCCTCCGACTTAGTAGAACAAAAACAAAATATATGGAATGTAAGTTTGATCTTTTGGTTACTTCAGAGGACATGAAAATTAAAATTGACACACATTGCATTCCCCAAAAAGAAAGTTTTAAATACATAGGGTCAATTTTTCAGAGTGATGAAAGAATTGATGGAGGTGTTACGCATAGAATTAATGCTGGTTGGTTAAAATGGAGAGGAGCATAAGGTATTCTTTGTGATAAGAAGATATCATTAAAGTTAAAAGGTAAATATTATAGAACAACAATTAGGCTTGCCATGTTGGGCAGTTAATCATCAACATGTACAAAAGATGTTTGTGATAGAAATGAAGGTGTTGAGATGGATGAGTGGTCATACAAGAAAAGACTGTATATATAATGAGGTTATTAGAAACAAATTAGGAGTGGCACTAATTGAGGATAAAATGAGAGAACATCGTTTAAGATGGTTTGGACATATAAAAAGAATATCAAAAGAAGAACCTGTAAGAAGGTTAGAAAAACTAAATTTGAAAAGTATTAAAATAAGTAGAAGATGACCACAAAAGTGTTGGAAAGAAACAATAAAGAATGATCTAGCTTATTTGGAGTTAACTGCTAACATGGCACACGATATGGATATGTGAAACAAAGAATCGATGTAGCTGACCCCGTCTAGTATGGGAAAAGGCTTAGTTGTTGTTGTTGTTTGTATATATATATATATATATGATGGGTTTTTATGATTTTTTATTTTTGTTGTTTTTTTAAATCTAAACTCTCATTATATATACATATATAATATAAAATTGTTTTGTTAGTAAAAAGAGACTGGTTAAGACAAATATCAAGTATCAAATGTAGGTTACGACAAGTATCAAGTACAACAGAGAACCAATTTGGATTCATGCCAGGCAGATCTACTATTGAAGCGATTCACCTTTTGAGACGTCTTATGGAACATTTTTGAGCAAAAAAGAAAGACCTTTATATGATATTTATTGATCTAGAAAAAACTTATGATAGGATACCGAGGGAGGTTCTTTGGAGAACCTTGGAAAAAAGAGGTATCCCATTGACATGTATTAACCTTATAAGAGACATGTATGATGGTGTAAAAACATGTGTGAGGACTCATGAAAGAACGACAGACTTCTTTGAAGTTAATATTGGGTTACATCAAGGATCAACTTTAAGTCCATACTTATTTATAATGGTGATGGATGAGTTAACAAAACATATTCAAGATGAAGTACCTTGGTGTATGTTATTTGAAGATGACATTGTATTAGTGGAGGAGTCTAAGGAAAAAGTTAATAGAAAATTGGAACTATGGAGAGAAACATTAGAAAGCAAAGGCCTCCGACTTAGTAGAACAAAGACAAAATATATGGAATGTAAGTTTGATCTTTTGGTTACTTCAGAGGACATGAAAATTAAAATTGACACACATTGCATTCCCCAAAAGGAAAGTTTTAAATACATAGGGTCAATTTTTCAGATGAAAGAATTGATGGAGATGTTACGCATAGAATTAATGCTAGTTGGTTAAAATGGAGAGGAGCATAAGGTATTCTTTGTGATAAGAAGATATCATTAAAGTTAAAAGGTAAATATTATAGAACAACAATTAGGCTTGCCATGTTGGGCAGTTAATCATCAACATGTACAAAAGATGTTTGTGATAGAAATGAAGGTGTTGAGATGGATGAGTGGTCATACAAGAAAAGACTGTATATATAATGAGGTTATTAGAAACAAATTAGGAGTGACACCAATAGAGGATAAAATGAGAGAATATCGTTTAAGATCGTTTGGACATATAGAAAGAAGATCAAAAGAAGAACCTTTAAGAAAGTTAGAAAAACTAAATTTAGAAAGTATTAAAAGAGGTAGAGGACGATCACAAAAGTGTTGGAAAGAAACAATAAAGAATGATCTAACCGCTAACATGGCACACGATAGGGATGGAAACAAAGAGTCATGTAGCCGACCTCGTGTAGTATGGGAAAAGTCTTAGTTGTTGTTGTTATTGTAGTAAAAAGAGACTGGTTGGTGATTGGGATAAAAAAAATTCGCATAGTTCAGTTTTGGGTTTAGAAAACCGAAGAACCATAGTAACTGATCCTTTGGATTTTTGGAAACGAAACCATACCGAACAGACCAAAGATGGTACCAGAATGAAAACCTCGGCGAGTTTCATTCGGTTCTAACCGAATTGTGTTCACTCTCACCGTCTTCTCCCGAACTAGCTGAGAAATAATACGATTTGGCAAAATTTGAACCGAATCGGGTCCCGATGATCCCGCCCGCGGCAGAGGCGGTGGGGAATTGATCCTTGAGAAGGAAAGAACTATGGTAAAGAAAAAGTGAGCGAGAAGAATGTGAATTCATTTCCCGGAAGAAAGAACTCGTTTTCCCTCGAAACGCTTATCATTCACCATGAGAAGGAGGAAGGTGGAAGGAGGAAGGAAGCCATTGATATGGAACTAGGTTGAACGTGAGCAGTCGATCTGTAGGTTCTGTTCCCTTCTCCGTTTCCCAACCGGCAAGGCTGGGGCGACGACGGCACCGGTTCGGGCAGTGGGGTTGTTCGCGGTGGTTGCGGTTCATGGTTGGTATGGACGTCGATTCGCCTCCGCTGGAGCGTTCGATCCCTTCCCCTACGGAGCTCATCCTGAGGGTAAAAGTTCCATCGGACGAACGATCCTTATTGTGTGAAGGAGTCATTGTTTCATCTTTTGTGATTTGGACCGGCGGTGGATGTGATTTTGGTAGTTTTGGGGTTTCTTTTTCTAGTGATTGTTCTTGTTCCGGTGCAATTTGTTCTGTACTTCTTGGTTTAGTGGTCTGAGGGCGGTATTCTCCCGGAGAATTTGGTGAATTTTAGTGAAGATTTTAGGGTTTGGGTATGCGTGGTTAGTAGAATTGGTTTCTTTGCATGCGTGTTGTTAGTTCCATACGTTACCTCCTTACAGTGAAAAAAATTCAATGGTTTAAATTGAAGATACAGAATTCGGGCATCAATTTAGAAGCTTATTACAAATAATGACCAAACCAAAAACGTAAGCTTCTCCCACACAAAGTGGAGCAATGGATTGTTATTTTCCATGGTGATCGATCTTGCTTGATATTAGCATTTAACTCCAAAAAAAGAAAAATATGCTATTGCTTTGTTCGAATACTTTTTAAGCCTTCCTCTACCTCCTTCAAGTCTAGTTTCAAAAACCTTCTTTAGTACTTGACCACCTCTTAAAGGCTTAAAAACCACCGTCTGTCTCATTTTCTTATCTATTTGTGTCACACCAGCTTTATTCATGTATTCATAGAAGTCAATAAAAGCATCATTATGGATCGGGTATTTTCTTGTACCACCACACATCCACAGAGCATCTTGATGTTTGGTCATGATATATTGTGTTTGTGTTACTTCATGAAGCATTACGGGTCTTACTGCTGCTTTATAACAGTTTCCTTCCAATTCGAGAGGATATCTTCTTGGCGAACACCTCAGTTCGCCTCCATCTTAGCCAAGTTGTATTTACATTGTGCATGATGTCTCCATAAATTCTTTTATCTTGTTCAACGAGTCTTACCGATATAGCCCAGTATCATACAATTCGCGACATAATCCTTCCAATTCGAGAGGATATCTTCTTGGCGAACACCTCAGTTCGCCTCCATCTTAGCCAAGTTGTATTTACATTGTGCATGATGTCTCCATAAATTCTTTTATATCGTTCAACGAGTCTTACCAATATAGCCCAGTATCAAACAATTTGTGACCCTTCCAATTTGATATAGCCCATCTTAGCCAAGTATCAAACAATTTTTTATCTTGTGACATAATCCTTCCAATTCCTTCCAATTCGAGAGGATATCTTCTTGGCGAACACCTCAGTTCGCCTCCATCTTAGCCAAGTTGTATTTACATTGTGCATGATGTCTCCATAAATTCTTTTATATCGTTCAACGAGTCTTACCAATATAGCCCAGTATCAAACAATTTGTGACATAATCCTTCCAATTTGAGAGGATATCTTCTTGGCGAACACCTCAGTTCGCCTCCATCTTAGCCAAGTTGTATTTACATTGTGCATGATGTCTCCATAAATTCTTTTATCTTGTCCAACCAGTGTTACCCATATCGTCTTACATCATACAATACGTGACGTATACGATATAAGTAGTGTATCATATAATGTAAGCTAATCGGTCTGTATCATGCAATACAGACCATATTGTATGTATCAAATGATGTGTGCGGTACACTCTTAATTATTCACAGAGTTTCATTGATATGAGTTATTAACTGTAGTCCCAAATACAGATTTATTAACACTTATAATTTCAAGGGTAGGAGTTATTACCTGTTAAGAGTCCTAAGCACATACTTATTGATGGTATTAGTTATTATTTATAGGGTTCCAGTGGAAGGAGTTATTAATTATTAAAGTCGCAAGCACAAATTTGTTAACCTTTAAAATTCCAAGGGGAGAAGTTATTACATGTTGGCACAGGTTTATTGATGGTAGAGTCTCGAGTATGAGTTATTAAGAAACACATTCTCAAACTAGAAAATTGTTGTGAGTCAAGTTGATACTTTATTAAATAATTTAAATAAGTCATATACTACTTTTTTTGTATAATTTTTAAACTTATTCTTACTTATTTTGATTCATAATAATCATTTAGAAATTCTCTTATTTTTTAATATGGTTTCTTGATTTTAATTTTTTTAATTAAAAATTTATGATACAATATGATATACTTGTCTTATGGAGAAAAACGATACACAATACGATACACAATACGATACGGTACAAACAACACTATGTTCAACTGTGACTTTTGGTATTTAAATTTGTAAAATATATGGTACTTGGCTAATTTGTGGTGGACAATGGTGATTTATCTACTGCTCCTCAAACATTGAGGGTGAGTTGCTTCTGTTTCTTGATCATTGAAGCCTTCTTGATGTGCCCAACATGTGTGAGCTAACTTTGTTGGGACAAAGGTGGGCTTCTTGAACACTTTAAAGAGGGGCACCCAGCAGTGATGTTCATGGTGGAAATCCATTAGGGCTCAGTCTGTGAAACACCAAAACTTAGAAACTGTGTTCCAGCCATACTTGGTTGTGCATAGTACAATAGGAGATCTGTTGCTTGACCACACAAACAGTGCAGCAAGGATGATTTGGTAATACAGAAGTGGTTCTCAATGCAATCTTTCAACAACTTCATATAGAGGAAGTTAATACGGAAAGCACAAATCTAGTGTGTGACTGATATACTAGAGAATACCGATGAAGGGCAGCTATTGAAAAAGCAAAATGGCACTCAGGTACATTACATTTTTGGTACCCATGTTTTCTTCCAAAACCATGATGACAGAAATAGGCATAGATGCACAAACAGAAGAAGCATAGATAGAAGTGTTGGTCTATGTATCAGGTGCAACATGTTGGCATGACAATTCTCTTCCTCTCAAGAATGCTTAGTGGTTATACTGCTCTTGCCAAGCACATCCTTTTCGGTGTTCCAGTGGTTTCAGGACAGGATCATAGTGCTGGAAAGATCATGCTCCTCGGGAAATGACCTAATAGAGTTCTATACCATGTGTGAGTCTTCTGGCTTCTAGGATTGGAGCCTAGATGGGCAGACCCTTGCCATAGGTAAAATTGTGAAAAAAGTGAATTGAAAGAAAAACGCTAGGCAGCTAAGTTTTATATAAATCCTATACCTTTTAGTACAGTTTTATCTTATGATCCTTACTAGCCATAATTGTTAGCTCAATCTATGTTAAAAATCATTAGATGTTGTAGTAAGAAAAAATCTACCAAAAGTACATGGGCTCATTTTTGTCAAATATTTTTGTTTTTGATTAATTTGAAGGTTTTCTATTATGAATTGATGCTGCTGCTCCATGCTTTAGTAGAATATGAGAATATTCTTACATGATCATATTACCCCCCCTACTATGGTTGTTTGACCCTTTTCCTTCTTTTTTTAAGTTGTGCAACCTACCTTGGTTTTGGAAGTTTCTTAACATGGGTGTTATGTGGACGGTTTTTCCCTGCTATTGGACATACATGATAATGTCAAGAAAGTAACTCTTTGCATAATTTCAGAAAAGTCAACTGCAAATGCATGATTGTTTCATTCTATCTATTTTCTCTTAGCATCTCCTACTGTTTTTTAACAGAAACTTGCTGAATTTGGAGTTCCCAAAGAGCTACTGGAACAACTACAACCAGGCCTTTTGGCTTTTACTATTCATAACAGACTTGATATACCTGAGTTGGTCTCTGTTATCTTACCCACTCATGAAGAAATTTTGGAGCTTCATTCTATTCTTAAGTCTCATGGCTCTACAGGGATCATCAAGAAAATTATAAATGACCAGTATCAAGAAAGCATTATATGGATGCAATGGCTTATGTTTGAAAGCGAACCGGAAGAGGTGCTGAATAGCTTGGCAAAGAAAAATGACACTCGTGGTGTATGTGGAACCGTTTGGGGAAGTAATGATATTGCATATCAGTGTCAAACTTGCGAGCATGACCCAACATGTGCAATTTGTGTGCCTTGTTTCCAGAATGGGAACCATGAAGATCATGATTACTGTGTTATACAAACAGATGGGGGATGCTGTGACTGTGGTGATGTGACTGCTTGGAAAAGGGAAGGATTTTGCTCCAAACATGGTGGTCCTGAGCAGGTTCAACCTCTTCCTGAAGGCATAGCTAAGTCATTCAAGCCGGTTCTTGATACACTGCTACTTATGTGGGAAGATGGTTTATTGCGATTGAAAGCAAATGGTCATGAGAATGCTGGACAAAAGGAACGTGATTTGGACTTGGAGCTTTTGAGGGGGTTCTGTTCTGTGGTTATTGATATGCTATTGGAGTTCTGCAAGTGCAGCGAGAGTTTGCTTAGATTCATTGCCACTAGGATTATTTCAGTATCAACTGCTTTATTGGATATAATTGTAAAAGCAGAGAGCTTTTTGCCTAAAGATGCTTCATATGAGCTTCATGAGCTGATCCTGAAGTTGCTGAGTGAGCCAAAATTTAAGTATGAGTTCGCTAAGGTATTTATAAATAATTATGCTGATATTGTTTATGCGGCGATCAGTAATAGTAATGCAGGGCATGATCTGGATTTGGCTGAGAGTCCATTGCTTTCAAGCTTTTCAGTGCAGATATTTACTGTGCCGACCCTGACTCCTTTTCTTGTGAAAGAAAATAATCTTCTTGGCATACTGTTTGAATGCTTGGAGGATCTCCTTAGATGCTGCATAAGTGCTGATCATATTTTGGTAATTCTTTGTATCCTTCTGGTTTGTGGATGTTGTGGTAGCCACCTGCTGTTCGAATGTGTTTCAAAGCCATCTCTTGGCTTTCGTTACTATCATCACCCTTTCGGATTGAGTGTCCAATTTGTGATAGGAAAGCTTAAATGAGGAAGTGTTTTCATGATTGTTCCTTTCATGTGATTCCCAGGAATGAGTGGTTTGATCTGATACTAGATTGTATGTTGATCCAGACACTTGTGACCTTGTTAATTCTAGAAACAATGGTGTGCTGTTGTTATAGACATTGATTTGGTTAGGACTCCGTTACTGACTTTGATGTATGAGAACAGAACTTGAACTTCTCATATGCTAGTTTTGGACTATTTACTTGTTGTTATCCTTCTATTCCCACCTCACGTATTCTAACTTCAAAACGTTTGTCATACATGATGCTGTTCTATTTGTATGACCCGTGATATATCATTTTAGTCATGTGCTGTATTTGCAAAAGGTGGAATCTTTTTAGGGTAATCAACTTACACAATATTAAAACATAATCACCTATGGAGTGGGATTCATGTAGGTAGATATTTGTATTTTTCTTTTGGCTTTGTTCTTCAAATAAATATATTCTCATCATTCAAAAATTGACAACCTTTTGATGAAGCTTAAATGTTTGGAGTGCAATAGGCTTCTTCCTTAGTTGAGTTTGTGCTTGTAGACTGGAACTGTAAAATGGACAGCGTTGCAAATTTTGAATGTTATTTGAGTACTGTGTAGAAAACATGTGCATGTGACCAATATCCATTTTCACTTTATTCATACTATAGTTCAAGTTTTCAGTGTCTGATATAATTTTCTTAACTATGTTGGTGATTTAATCTATATTCAAGTTTTTGTACCATAACAATCTCACTGGCTTCCCTTAGAAATGTGTAAAAACCAGTCAATCCTCCTTTTCTTTTTAGTAATTACAACTTACTGTTCATCTCTTTCGTAGCATATAAATGTGTCACTTCTTATTAGTTCATATAGCCACTTTTTTCGTCTTTGGCTTCAATTTTGTTTCATCTCTATTAAACAAGTTGGTACAGAATGGATCTCGGGTCTGTATGGGTCTAGTTTATATTTGGTCACTTAGTAGTAATTAATAAAGATTAAGGGCATACTTGTCATTCAAGTTAGAGTATGTATAAGTAGGTTTTAGGGTAAAATCGTGTGGTTTTAGAGAGGCAGCAGGAGTGCAGCCGTCAGCCATTGTTTTGGGGCAGATTGGAGCTGTAAGTTTTCTTCTTGTTTTTCAATGATATATTTAATTTCATAATATGGTATCAGAGCCTATATGACATTTTTATTGATGCGGCTGGACGAAGAAAATCAGTGAATTGAGATTTTCTTATGCGTAAAGAAGAAATACAAGTGTCTGGGATAAATTTTAGACTGATAAGGCACTGTTGTTAGTGATATGATGGACAGAAGTGATGTGCTGGACATAAAAACGAATTTGGAATCGTGACAACCATCGTGACTTGGTGTGGCTGTGACTAGGTCTCCATGGCTTGTGACTTGATTGAAAGCCTCAACTTAAATCGTTATCATCTTTATCACAGGGTGGCAGATTGGATTTGAACCAAGGCTTCTTCAACAGATTCAGCCTGATTGCCTAACTGCGGCAGTCATTTAAATCAATTACAGATTCACACAGTACTTGTAACTACCTTATTTATTTTTAAAAACAAGGGAGGAGATCTGATTTGCCATCGAAGATTCTTGTTGATTAAGAAACAGAAATTTTACTGTAATTGATATTTAGTAAAAGAGACCTAATTCTAAGGTTTCTCTAGGAAGATAAACGAAACCCTATTCTTATCCTCTTGTCTCTTCAAAATCGGCAAATTACAAGTCTTGATATTGAAGTCATCGGATTATAATACTTGATCATTGGCTGGTAAAGGAAAAGGAAGTGACAGTTTCTTTCACACAGGTGAACAATCTCTTTCATTAGAAAAAACAAAAAATTTTCAGATTACAACTACGAAACTCGATGACAGAAATTACTTGGAATGGTCTAGGTACGTAGAACTGGCTACTATAGCAAGGGGGAGATGGGCACACTTAATGAGTCAAATACCAATCCCAGAGAAGATGCATTAATATAATCATGGTTACTACAGTTAATGATCCTATCAGTTGCAAAAACCTTTATGTTTCTTAAATCATCTCATGAGATCTGATGTGCAATCTCCGAAACCTATTCCAGAAAGAAAAATGTGGCAAAGGAATATGAAATACTAGAAAAGATCAGGAAATGTAAACAAGGCACACGGTCTATCAGTGAGTATTATGCTGATTTGCGAGGACTTTGGGATGAACTTCTTTATTTTACGAATATAAAGTGCTCTTCTTGTTATGCTGAAAGAAATGTTGAAATTGAGAAGAGAAAAGTGTTTGACTTACTGTAGGGTGTCAACTCAGAGTTTGAATCAATAAAATTAAATATCTTGGGCAGAGAAAAACTTCCTTCACTTGGCACAATATATTCTTTATTAATCAGAGAAGAAGATCGCAGAAATCTTGAAAAAGACTGTATTTCAGTTATAGATCAACATGTACTCCAAACACGAAAAGATAACTCTTATTATCGTGGAAGAGGTGGACAACAAAGTAGAGGACGTGGACGAGGCAGATTTAACTCTGATGATAGGGATAAACCGATATGCTCTTATTGTGGAAAATCAAGGCATTCTAGAGAAAATTGCTGGGAATTAAATGGGAGGCCTGATTTTAATAGAAATCGAAATTACTCAGCTCATTCTGCAGAAACTTCCACTTCTGGCTCAAATGGTATTCAAGAGATCATTAAAAGGATAGAAGGACTAGAAACAAAGTTATCAGAACAATCTCAACCTTCATCTTCACAGGCTACAGTAGTTCAAGCAACTCATACTGCGAAGGGTAATAACTCATCTCCTTGTAATTCCAAAGCATGGATCATTGGTTCAGGAGCTACAGATCACATGGTGGAAGATTTATCATATTTTTTAGAATACATATCACTTAAAAAATAGGAGCCGATTAAGTTGGCAGATGGATCTTATACTTATATGATTGGACAGGGAAGTGTTCCAACATGTTTTTCAGACTTAAAGTCAGTCTATCATGTCCCTAGCTTTCCTATAAATCTACTTTCAGTCAGTGCATTAACTCGTACTATGAACTGTAGTGTAACATTTGATTCTACTGGATGTGTATTTCAGGATCTGAAGACGGGAAAAATCTTTGGTCATGGTAAACTACAAAGGAGATTATACTTATTGGAAGATCATTTGCAGCAAACCACATTATATAATACTTCAGTCCCAGTAGTGTAAGCTCCAACCATTCAGGATGCAGAGATTCGATTATGGCATTGTCGTCTTGGTCATTTACCTGTGTCAAAACTTCAATATGTTCTGCCTCATCTTAGTGTCGTGTCCAATAAATCACAGTTTTCTTGTGATGTGTGTCAGCTTGGGAAACATCAAAGAGTCTCTTATCCTTTAAGTGATTCAGAAGATCTCAACCTTTTGAACTTCTTCATTCTGATATGTGGGGTCCTAATCCAGTTACTTCATTGTTTGGTCATAAATACTCTCTTTTATTGATGATTGTACTCGCCTCACGATTGTTTATTTAATGAAATCAAAGTCTGAAGTATCTACTGTTTTTCCAGTTGTGCATAAATTTATCCTTACCCAATTCAATACTTCTGTGAAAATCTTACGTTCTGATAATGGGGGAGAATACATTGGCAAACAACTACAAGTATATTTACAGTCACATGTTATTATTTATCAGACTTCCTGTCCTTATACTCCTCTATAAAATGGTGTTGCTGAAAGAAAAAATCGTCATATTCTAGAAGTAGCCAGGATTTTATTACTCCAAAACAATGTTCCTAAATATTATTGGGGAGAAACTGTCCTTACTGCCATTCACTTGATTAATAGGATGCGTAGTAGTGTTCTCAAAGGAGAAAGTCCAATGAAATGCCTTGATAAAAATTCAAAACCTTTCTATCTAGTCCCTCGTATCTTTGGTTGCTCATGTTTTGTATATATACATTTGCCAAATCGTGATAAACTTGATCCTAGATCTGTCAAGTGTATTTTCTTGGGCTATTCAAATTCTCAAAAAGGATATAAATGCTATGATCCTCTTCTTAAGAAAATGTATATATCCATGGATGGTACCTTCACTGAGTACTCCATATTATCCTTTCAAGGAGGAGTCAATTGTATCTCAGCATAATTCCCCTTATATCCTTCCACTGGTTTCTAATGAGGCATAAAGTATTGCAGATGATAATGAAGAAGAATCAGATCCAGAAGAGATATTGATGTATAAGAGAGGATCAAGGAAAATTGCTTATCCCCAAGAAAGAACAGTTTAACATCAAATTACCAAAGATATATCCCCTGAATCAGATCCTCAGGTACAAGTGACAGAATACCTAGAAATATAAAGCAAGATTAGTTGCTAAAGGATATACCCAAACTATGGATTGATTATAGGAGACATTTGCACCAATAGCAAAATTGAACACGTTCGAGTTATTGGCATTGACAGACTAATTATGGTTGGGATTTATGGCAATTTAATGTCTAGAATACTTTCCTACATGGAGATCTCAAGAAGAAGTCTACATGGAGGTTCCACCGGATATCAAGGAGGAATTACGCATGCCAATAATCAAGTGTAAGTTGAAAAATCCTTATATGGCCTGAAACAATCACCAGAGAGCATGGTTTGAAGGTTTGTTGGAATTATGTTGGCTAGTGAGGTACAAACCAAAGTCAAGGGGATCACACATGGTTTGTCAAACACTCTCCTTCAAGGGGAGTCTATTCTTTGATTGTATGTTGATGACATATACTCGTCCAGACATCACCTATGTTGTAGGCATTG
This sequence comes from Brasenia schreberi, assembly GCA_036023115.1. Lineage (NCBI taxonomy): Eukaryota > Viridiplantae > Streptophyta > Magnoliopsida > Nymphaeales > Cabombaceae > Brasenia > Brasenia schreberi. The sequence continues at coordinate 26,840,799 of JAYKKT010000079.1, read as the reverse complement.
TTAGCAGATATATGCATTGTCCTACCAAGAATCATATGGATGCAGTGTATAGAATTCTAAGATATCTCAAATCAACATCTGGCATGGGCTTACTTTATTCCAAGTCCTCAAATTAGCATCTTAGTATTGAACTTTATTTAGATGCAGACTGGGCTGGATCTCAAGATGACCGCAAATCGACTACATGATACATTACCTTACTTGGTGGAAATATTATATCATGGAGAAGTAAAAAGCAGACTGTTGTTGCCAGATCTACACCCGAAGCTGAATAAAGAGCAATAGCTCAAGCTATGTGTGAAGGCAAATGGGTGTCATCATTAATTAGTGAACTTGGATTTAATTCTATTCTTCCTATATCACTATATTGTGACACCAGTGCAGTAATTCAGATGGCTTCCAACCCCGTATATCATGAAAGAACCAAGCATATCGAAATTGACTGTCATTTTATCAGAGAGAAGATAGCAAATCAAGAGTTCAGATTGGAGTATGTTAAATCAATAAATCAGAGAGCTGATTTTTTTATTTACTAAAGCTACTGCTAGCAGACAACTCAAAGAAACGTTATCCAAGCTGGGTGTTCTTAATATCTTTCACCCAACTTGAGGGGGAGTGTTAAACAAGTTGGTACAGAATGGATCTCGGGTCTGTATGGGTCTAGTTTATATTTGGTCACCTAGTAGTAATTAATAAAGATTAAGGGCATACTTGTCATTCAAGTTAGAGTATGTATAAGTATGTTTTACGGTAAAATCATGTGGTTTTGGAGAGGCATCTGGAGTGCAGCCGTCAGCCATTGTTTTGGGGCAGATTGGAGGAATGCCTCCAATCTGCCGAAGTCTGTAAGTTTTCTTCTTGTTTTTCAATCTATGATATATTTAATTTCATAATAATCTCTAGGTGTGCTATTTCTGGCACCGTTCATGGTATCCTCCTCTAGTTTTCTGGTTCTCCTATTTGCTTTACATAGCAACTGTCTTTTCGTTCTGTCTTTATGTTTGAAGAATGACCTTGATGGATGTCAAAAAGGTTCACTGAGCCTTCTTGTCGTAGCCGACTTTAAAAGTCAGTTTGACTCTTTTTTCAGATGAATAAGGGGAATCATATGAGCAGCCTTGTCTATCGCTTGGTTAAGGATACGCTCTTTGTGATGAGTCACATTGAAGTGCCCAAGTTTCTTTTGCAAGAGCGTCATGATATCTGCAGGACATGGGTACGTATTTTATCTCTTATCCAAGGGATGGATCCTCAAAAGAGAGTGACAGGTCTCCTTGTCGAGGAAGAGAATGAGAATTCCCATTTATCTTTAATGCTGGAACAATTAATGGGAAACATAAACTTGCTATTTGTTGCTGGAGCATTTCCTTCTGCTGATGTTGATGAGAACAATGACAAAGCTCTGCTCTACACTGGCTTGCACGATATAGATAGTGACAGCTTTCACCATGCAAAAGTTGGCAGGTTCTCTGAGGAAGGCTCTGCTTGCAGCTTGACAGAAAGCAAACAGTATGTTACTTCTTTGGCAACCAATTACTTTTCTGAAAAAATGGATAATCAGTTTGTGCCATATGCTGTAAGATGGTTGACCTGTGAATGCCTTGGAGCCATAGACAAATGGTTGGAATCCTCTAATAGATTAAGATTTCAGTTGATTTCAAGAAGTGATGATGGTGATTCACTGTTTACGATGAATGCCAGATCAAAACTAAGGAGCAAAAATGCCATGAGAATGACTCAGTATGTGCCTGCTGGGAAATTCCAGGTGGTCGCACGGAGTGCCTCAAGGATGTCTAGTTTGATGGCTGGTTCTTCTTCTAGTCATGTTGAACTGGATGCAGATCATGATGAAGAAAGGAATAGCATAAGTAGGATGGCTGTAGAAACTGGATCTGACAATATGGAACTTGGAGTTGGAGACACTCGTAGCCAGGAAGCAGAAACAGATTTGAGTAACTTGCCTAAAGATAGTGCAGAGACCAATATTATGAGCAGGCCAGAACTATTAGGCATCCTAAGTTTGAAAGAATGGCCTGATGAATCTTTTGATGTAGGTTTGGAAGACGTATCCATTAACCTTCCCCTGCATCGACTATTTTCTATGTTATTATACAAAACATTAATAGAATATCACCAAGAATCTGAAATGCTGGATTCTATTGATAAAACTTCATGTAGTTCATCTGGGAGTTTGCAGAATCTTTTTGGGCTTCTATTGGGGGGATGCCACCCCCTTGGATTTTCTGCCTTCATGATGGAACATCCACTTCGCATAAGGGTATTCTGTGCTCAGGTTCGTGCTGGAATGTGGCGAAGGAATGATCATTCAGTTCTGTCCCTGTGCGAAAACTATCATAATGTTCATTGGTAAGAGAATACATTATTGGACCAGTGGGTCCTACTGTGTCTTTGTTGCTTTTCTCTTTTATATGTATATACCAATCTGTCATTCTGTTTTCCTTGTCAGGTGCGAACAAACTTTGGGGCTCGATATTTTCATGTTACAGTTCTGCGCTGCAATAGCTCCTGCAGAAATATTTGTTAGAAGGATCTTAGAAAGATATGGATTGCTCGATTATCTTTCCCTAAAACCAAAACGTTCTAATGAGTATGTTTCAATCTTTATGCTTTGTATCTGTTTCCACTTGCAATGTTTGCTTTCATGTGTGTGATTTTGATTATGGAAAAAATACTCTTGACATCCTTCACATGCTGTGAAGGTCCTTCATTGAATAAGCTCTTGTTTGGGAAAGAGAAAGCATGGACGATTAGTGAGAAGAGGTTGTCAGGTAGAGGATCATTAGCTATTTGCTGTTCAAGGTCAGGAGCATCTTAATTGGCGAAGTTCTCAATATATAAAAGTTAAGAAACCAAAAAGGTTCATCTGATGTAAATGTACAAAAGTATGTGAGAAACTCCTGCTCTTATCTTTGTGGAAAGAAAAACCAAACTTTCAATAGAGTCAAACACATATGCATGTACAAGTTTGAAAACACAGATGGTAATTTTTGAGAAAAGCGTAGTATATTTGATGGTAGTCTAAAAAGTTGGAACGTATTCAATCTCTACTCCTCCAGATTATGAACCTTGTTCACCACCATTCCTAGGAATAGCTAATTGATGCCCGGTTTCCCCATGATATTTGATAAATCTGGCAAAAGCAAGTGCTTATGTTGGTTTTCTGACACTGGAAATCTGTCATCAGTTGAAGAAACTATGGGAGAAATTCTGCTCCGCTTAAAGGATGCCAATAAAGGAGATCCTTGGTTTAACACGAACATCTGACTTGATCCAAATCCCCCTCTTCTGCACCCAATTTTGACTCTGGCTCCCGTTAATCTACTTTATGGAAAAAGGAAAGTAGCCCAACATTTGAGTCCAACTTGTCCAATAATTTTGCTGGAAAAGTACCACTTAGGGCTGTATGAAGGAGATAGAAAAAAGCGTAGTATATTTGATGGTAGTCTAAAAAGTTGGAACGTATTCAATCTCTACTCCTCCAGATTATGAACCTTGTTCACCACCATTCCTAGGAATAACTATTTGATGCCCGGTTTCCCTATGATACTTGATAAATCTGGCAAAAGCAAGTGCTTATGTTAGTCTTCTGACACTGGAAATCTGCCATCAGCGCATGTCAGTTGAAGGAACTATGGGAGAAATTCTGCTCCGCATAAAGGATGCCAAGAAAGGAGATCCATGCTTGACATAAAAGAATTATGTGGATATTGCCTTGAACCTCCTTATGTATTCAAGTTGCTGCCTACCTTCAATTTCGCATTCAACTTTTTGAAGAATATGGTGGATAAATTTGTGCATTCTCATTATTCTTTGTACTTTAGGTGGTTTGTTTTGTAGATGTCTTCTCCTGTCAGATATTGAATTTAAAGCTGCTTCTCTTTGAGTTGCATGCATGGTTTTATACTTTTTCTCTGTTTTTGTTTCTTCCAATCAATATCCCTAATATTTTGTTTGTTTATTGCACCATTTACCAAAAAGTTCTCTTCCTGCTCTCTAACTTCTGCAGCCATAGAATCTCATTTCATCCCCAGATGAATCTATAATCTTGCTTTCAACTTTGGCTAGGATTAGTTGTGATATGTTTCCATCGAAGTGTCATCTATTGATCAATGCCTATTTTCCCATACCTCATCAAAATCTGATGGTGTTTGAGCATATATGTCTCCTTTATAGTTGTCTTATCTGACAACCTATATTTTGATTCCCTTGCGTGTCAAAGCATTCTTTTTGAGAAAATTTTGTTATCAATCTTTTTACCACTGAATCCATATTGCTGTCCAGGTACGAGTCAGCATTGGTGCAGGATATGCTTACTCTTATAATACAAATCGTAAAAGAACGCCAACTTTGTGGACTAAGTACCTCAGATAAGTTGAAGAGAGAATTAATTTACAGGCTAGCTATTGGAGATGCAACTCATAGTCAGCTTCTTAAAGCACTTCCACAAAGTCTTTCTAAGAGCGATCAACTCCAGCATGCTATTGACACTATTGCAGTTTATTCGCATCCGTCAGGCATGAAGCAGGTTTTTTTTCCTCTTTCCACATTTCTCTATTGTTTTAAATTCGTAGGAGTAAGTTGCAATGTATAAGTATCATATCGTACGATATAATACGATAATATGGTATATTGGTAGCTGGATCAATATGATCCAAATATCTATATCTTTGGGATTCATTTATCATGATGTATTGTGCATATTGCTTCCGTATTTTATATATATATATATATCATGTGATGTTTTTAAAATAATACATAAACATTTATGTTATAATTATTATACACTATAAGTACTACAAGCATTATCTTAGGTCTGTTGTGGCTACTATAGGACACATTAGGTTATACATTGTAAATATTTGTTGATGTATGAATGTTGAGGTGGCTAAGTCACAAATCGTCAATATGTCGATGAAGTCATCAAGATATCAACGCATCGAAATATGGATGTTTCGAGTCAAGAATACACAAAGAGTTCAAGAATCAAGAAGAAGACAAATCCACGAATCAAAAGGCCATAAATGTCTATTAAAGCTCTACTTATAGAGCAAAGGAGGATTTTACAGCAAGGGAGATAAGCAAAGAAAGGAAATAGACTAGCTATTGGGGCCAGAGGCCAGTGTGTATAGGGAGCCGTAGCCGTAGCCATTGAAGCTCCTAATAGCTAATAGCCGTTGGGGGCTCCAACGATTATATGCACATTACGTTTAACACCCCTTTAAACTTATGGTGTATATACCAAAAGTTTGTCCAACAAGAAATGAAAGCGAGTAACAAAGAGATTTGGTGAATAAAATGACAGTCTCTCAATATACTTCGTTCGTTCATGAAAGGTGTTGTTGGAGGCAATGTGCATTACACTTTTATTATCACATAACATAATGACAGGTCATTGAAGAGTAATGCCCATATCTCTCAGAACTGCCATAATCCAAGAAATTTCTGTAGCAACAGTAGCCATGGCGCAATATTCGGTTTCGGTAGATGAGAGCGACACCTTTTGTTGCTTCTTATATTTTCATGAGATAAATGATTCACCTAGAAAAACACAAAAACCAGTCGTAGAATATCTGTTGTTGACATCTCCACCTCTAATAATTCTCATAAAACCCTTGTATGAACAGTGGTGGGTGCTTATTGAAATTAACTAGATGTATATACTGCATGAGAAATATCATAGTAAGATAGGTAAGATCACTTATGAGTTGTCTATAGGGAGTCGGGTTTTCTAATTTTTCTCTATCAATTGATCTTAACTTAGTACCAAGTACTTCATGAGTATCAACTTGTTTGTTGTAAGTGATACAAAATCTTTTAATTACATCATTTGCAAATTTAGTTTGAAACATAAAATATCCACGATTGTTTCTAACAATCTCGATACCCAAAAAATAATTAAGAAGACCTAGATCTTTCATATCGAGTTCTTGATGAAGGTTATATTTATTCTCTATAATCCCTACTTCATCACTCTCATGATGATCATATCATGATATCATCCACATATAAGAGTAAAATAATAATACATCTATCTTACTTTAGTATAAACAAAGCAGTGTCGGTATAAAAAGATGTAAAGTTATGCAAATGCATAAAATTTTCAAATTGATCTCATGCCATACAACACCTTTTTTAGTTTAAGAACATGATCTTGGGAAACATCAAATCTGGGAGGAGTCATATAAATATCTTCAGTTAAATGTCCATTAAAAAAAAGCATTTTTAACATCAAGTTGATAAATATCTCAGTTTTGAATAGCACTAAGAGTTATAAGAATTCTAATAGTTGTCATTCTACCAACATGAGCAAAAGTTTAATCATAATCAATTCTATGCTCTTGAGCATAACCCTTGCCTATCGATATGACCTTTATATCTTTCAATATTGTCATTGTTATGAGTCACTATTATCGTCTTCCTCTAAATTGAAAAAATCTTGTGGAAAGTTGGTTTCATTTTTTTCAAAAGATCTAGACTTATAGTAGGAGTCATTTTAAAAGAATTTTACATCTTTAGAAACATACAATTTATCATTAATTGGGTCAAAACATCTATAACATTTTTTGTCAATCCTATAACCTAAAAATACACATTCAATGGCCCGAGGAGACAATTTATCATTTTTGTTTGTATAAACAAAGCATTAGCACCCAAAAACTCTAAGCATTTTATAATAATGAGAGAGATTATATAATTTTTTAAAAAGGAAAAGATTTTTAAGACGAGTTGAAGGCATCCTATTGATAAGGTATACAACAGTAAGAGTGACTTGTGACCATAAAAACTTAGGAACATTACTAGCAATTAACATATTTCTATGAGTTTCTATAATATGCCTATGCGTTCTTTCAGCCAAGCTATTTTGTTGTAGAGTTTTGGTGAAAGATTTTTTATGTAAAATTTCATTAGTGTCAAAAAAATTTGAAAATCATTTGATAAGGATTCTTCTCTAGAATTAGACCTAAAAGTTTTAATGGTGGAATCAAATTGATTTTTGACTATATTGTAAAAGATCAAAATTTTATCAACTACCTCCAATTTATGTTTTAATAGATATATCAAGTAAATCGAGTAAAATCATATAAAAATATTACATAATTTTGGACTTCTCTCTTGGAAACAAAAGGGGGCAGGACCCCAAACATCATAATGTATTAATTCAAAAGCTTTACATGGTGTATAATTTCTTTCTCGAAAAGGAAAATGATGCATTTTTTCGAGAACACATTCTTTACAATCAATTTTTCAGAGTGACGGAAGAATTGATGGAGATGTTACGTATAGAATTAATGTTGGTTGGTTAAAATAGAGAGAAGCATCAATTTTTCTTTGTGATAAGAAGATACCATTAAAGTTAAAAGGTAAATATTATAGAGCAGCAATTAGGCCTGCCATGTTCTATGGTTCTGAGCTGACCCCGTCTAGTATGAGAAAAGGCTTAGTTGTTGTTGTTGTTATGTTCTATGGTTCTGAGTGTTGGGCAGTTAATCATCAACATGTACAAAAGATGTCTGTGGCAGAAATGAAGATGTTGAGATGGATGAGTGGTCATACAAGAAAAGACTGTATACATAATGAGGTTATTAGAAACAAATAAGGAGTGACACCAATAGAGGATAAAATGAGAGAATATCGTTTAAGATGGTTTGGATATATAGAAAGAATATCAAAAGAAGAACCTCTAAGAAGGTATGAAAAACTAAATTTGGAAATTATTAAAAGAGACTGCTAACATGACACACAAAAGGGATTTGTGGAAATAAAGGATCCATGTAGCCGACCCCGTCTAGTATGGGAAAAGTCTTAGTTGTTGTTTTTTTGTTGTTTGTACATTCTTTACAATCAAATTTTTGTTTCTCAATTTTTTTCAACAAAGAAAAATTACATAGTTTATGCATATCCAGATGTCCAAGTCGTTTATACCAAAGAGTAGCATCATGAGCTACATTAGAAGATTCAAAATTTGGCATAAACAAACCATCCATTTTGTATAGTCCACTTTCTCTATGACCTTAACCAATCACCTTCTTCATAGGTGATCCTGCACCACACAATGCTTGGATGTGAAAGTGACTATACAATTATTGTCACAAATTTGAGCAACTAATAGTAAATTTAAATTGAGTTTATTTATAAAACTTATATTTTGAATTTTAAAATCATCTTTTTCAAAATTTTCAAATTTTCAATTTGAAGTTTTGTACTATCGGTCATAAACACATGTTTTCCAAAGATATCTTGATTTTTTTTAAAGATTTATCACAATGGGTTATATGAAAAGAAACACCCAAGTCTAAGAACCAAGACATACCTTGAGAAGTGGAGAGAGCGTTTTTGGATATTCTTGTCTTTTCATTGAACATTTCTTTTATTTAAGTTTTGATCTTTTATTTAAGTTTTGATGTTGGGAGGCAATAATCCTCCATCCTTGTCTTTCACGGCTCCCACATTTTCATATTTCTTTAAAAAAAGAGGATAAGTGGTTTTGATATTAGAACTTTTCTTGCAATAATGACATATCGTGTCTATGTTTGCCCATGATCCCATTGGTTTTTTTGTTTGATCGATCTCTTTTGTCCTTTGAAGTTTTTTACATGAGGAAACTTTATGTTTTCATGTTTGCTCCCGACTTAGAGGCGGTAAAAACAACTTCTTTTACTATATTTATATTTTTTAATGTAATTTCATCCATAACTAGATAACCAAAAAAAGTGTCTCCCTTTGGTCTAAGTTTTCTATGTATTAGGTTGAATATGATATTTTCAAATTCATCCCTTAATCCATGCATAAAAATATATTGATTCTTTAAAAACTCTTGAAATTCATCTATTTTTTAAAGTTTTTCAAATTTATCAAAACTTCGAAGTTGAGTCCATAACTCCAAAAACTCATTGTGATATTCTCTAATACTAAAATGGTCTTTTTAAAGCATTATCTTTCTTTCCATTAAATCAATTTTAAAAACAAAATAATCTTAAGAATGGATATTTTCCAAATATTCTCAAATTTTAAAAGCATTTTCAAAAACACTAATTCAATTTCTATGTTTTTTCATCCACATTTTGACAAATTATCAAATTTATTTTTTCATTCATTTTTTTAAAGTTTTCAAATCTTGCTTGTATTTTTCTTGGGCTTTGAAAGCATCATCGTCATTTAAATCTTAAATATCTAAGGTAGGTTATTGAATTGTCCCGTCAATGTAATCTAAAGTCTTTGGACAAAAAATACATTTTGATAGTTCTTGTCCAATTTGATATCCTTTTGGGTTAAGAATGCATTTAAAAGACTTAGTTTTGCTATCCATTTAAAGAAACAAACAAAGATCTTAGTGTTACCTCAAGTTTGAAGTGTCAAATAAGTGATTTCACGAACTTTCTAATCTTGGCATGCTTCTGAATGTGCTTAAAGTTTTCAAAATGAGGCTTTGATACCATGTAAATATTTGTTGATGTATGAATGTTGAGGCAGCTAAGTCACCAATCATCAATATGTCGATGAAGTCGTGAAGATATCAATGCATCTAAATATGAATGTTTTGAGTCAATAATACACAACAAGAGTTTAATAATCAAGAAGAAGACAAATCCATGAATCAAAAGGTTGTGCAAGCCAACTTGTTTATTAATGTGCTCTATTTATAAAGCAAAGGAGAAGATTTTACAGCAAAGGAGATAAGCAAAGGAAAGATATGAACTAGCCGTTGGGAGCCAGAGTCCAGCCCATACAGGGAGGCTTTGGAGCTCCCAACGGCTAATAGCCGTTGGGGGCTCCAACGGTAACGGTTATATGCACATTACGTTTAATGTTACACTAACAGTAGGGTGTACAGTTGCTGCAGCTAGGCTCATTAAGCCTATTGTACATGTTGTATACTAGCTATTTATATTATACGAATGAGGTCCTCATTGTCATGAAAAAAGTAGAATTTTTGAAATTGTAGCTTAATATATTAATGTACAGCATTTTTTAAAGAAAAGGGTTAAAAGTTAATGATTTTAAATTATTTTCTTTAATTAAATAAAGTAGACCATGTACCATATTATATCATGTGATGATTATCGTGTATCGGTCCCTCCTCTAATATGAGACCCGATACGATATTTACAACATTTTGGTAAGTTCTATGATGCTACCCTTTTTCCTGCATTTCAGGGAAGATATTCCTTGCGGAAAGCATATTTCAAGGAATTGGACCTCTACCATCCATGTTGGAACTCAAGAGATCTGCAATTAGCTGAAGAACGATACTTGCGATTTTGTAATGCGTCTGCTATGACTTCTCAGCTGCCTCGCTGGACAAAGATTTTTCTTCCCCTGGATGGGATTTTCCGGATTGCTGTCTCTCGGGTGGTTCTTGAGATATTACGTGCTGTAGTCTATTATGCAGTTGCTGCAGAACATTCATCTTCTTCTCGAGCTCCTGATGGGGTTCTGCTTAGGGCCTTACACCTACTGTCCTTGGGTTTAGATATATGTACGATTCATACTCAAAGAAAAAAAAGTAAATTGAACCATGCCACTGGTTTAACACATACAAGCGACTCCTCTTATTTCCTTCTATTGGCCAATGAAGATGAGATTTTGCCTTTAATTGTTTATGCAAGGGAAGTTATTCTTGTAGATTGGCCTGAGGAACAGGTGGCACCAGAACATCAGAGTTTGCTTTCACTTCTTGTGTTGTTAATGAGAAAGTGTAAGAAGGATTACGAAGTTAATGAGCTAGGGATGTTTGAATCAGGCTTTGGGAATATCGCTGCACTTATTCAGAGCCTATTGGTGAAATTTGCAGAGCTTGATGCTGGATGTCATGTGGAACTGGAAAGACTGTCCCCTGAAATAAAATTGCATTTCTCGGAGAATTTACAGAAGTATGATGGAGACCTTTCTACTTCAGCTTCTGATGCTGAGAAGAGAAAGGCAAAAGCACGAGACCGCCAAGCTGCAATCATGGTGAGATGCAATCATGCTGTAACTATCATGCCTTTTCCGTTCTGGTTATCTGTGTTCTTGAATTTCAGTTCTATGCAAGCTGCATATCAGTATCTACAGCTGTTGCTGTAAGCTGTCACCAGACTTTTCTTCTGAGGATATACTAGTCACCTATATATCTTGTAATGCAAGTGGATATTCAGCTGGTAGCCCTCTGTCCTGTTTTCATGGGCTGGTAGTATGTAATGTGGATGTTCAGTATTATATGCTCTCTTTCACACAAGCTATAGTTGTCTTCAATCTCTTTCTTTTCCCTAGATATGTTGCCAGACTAAATCTCACGATGCAGGTGAAAGCTGTAGGTAGTCCTCCACTTCTGTTTGCTAGCGCTGGTAGTGTTTAAATTGTGTTCAGTATTACAAGTTCTTTGTTACTGTGAGTGGGTTGCTTGGATTGATAGGGTGTCGAGCAGGAATTCAGAGAAGATACCTCTTCTTGGAGTTGCTTTGTAAATACTGCAAGAGGAATTCCATCATGGTTATGGTAGCTTTTGTGGTTTTTTGGGAACGTAGTGGGGGAAGGAATAAAGGCTTTTGAAAGGATGAGAAATTGTTGTGTGTGTTATTGGATAGTTGACTTGTACTTGTGTTTTTTTGGAACAGAGTGCGTTGTTTTGTCAATGTATTGGTTATTGTAGAGTTTGTAGAATCGTTTAGCATTTTCTCTTGATGGGCGCTCATTAATAAACTTATTAGTGAACTTATCTATAAGAGACATGTACGATGGTGCAAAAGCATGTGTGAAGACTCATAAAGGAATGACAGACTTTTTTGAAGTTAATATTGGGTTACATCAAGGATCAACTTTAAGTCCATACTTATTTATAATGGTGATTGATGAGTTAACAAAACATATTCAAGATGAAGTACCTTGGTGTATGTTATTTGTAGATTAACATTGTGTTAGTGGAGGAGTCTAAGGAAAAAGTTAATAAAAAATTGGAACTATGGAGAGAAGCATTAGAAAGCAAAGGCTTCCGACTTGGTAGAACAAAGACAAAATATATGGAATGTAAGTTTGATCATTTGGTTACTTAAGAGGATATAGAAATTAAAATTGGCACACATTGCGTTCCCAAAAGAAAAGTTTTAAATACCTAGGGTCAATTTTTCAGTGTGATGAAGAATTGATGGAGATGTTATGCATAGAAATAATACTGGTTGGTTAAAATAAAGATGAGCATCAATTATTCTTTGTGATAAGAAGATACCATTAAATTTAAAAGGTAAATATTATAGAGCAACAATTAGACTTGCCATGTTTTATGGTTCTGAGTGTTGGGCAGTTCACCATCAACATCTACAAAAGATGTCTGTGACAGAAATGAAGATGTTGAGATGGATGAGTGGTCATACAAGAAAAGACTGTATACATAATGAGGTTATTAGAAACAAATTAGGAGTGGCACCAATAGAGGATAAAATGAGAGAATATCGTTTAAGATGGTTTTGACATATAGAAAGATCAGAAGAACCTGTAAGAAGATATGAGAAACTAAATTTGGAAAGTATTAAAAGAGGTAGAGGATGACCACAAAAGTGTTGGAAAGAAATAATATAGAATGATCTAGATTATTGTTAGTTAAATGCTAACATGGCACATGATAGAGCTTTGTGGAAACAAAGAATCCATGTAGCTGACCCCATCTAGTATGGGAAAGGGCTTAGTTGTTGTTGTTGTTTGTTGTTATAAGGTGGCAAAAACTGTTTTAGGAGCTGAAAAAGCGAGCGGTTATCTTGGCTTACATCCCTACTAATATTACTGAACCTTCGCATCCAGTCAGCATAATGAACTGCCCTTACAAGTTTATAAACTCAGTTGCAATTAGTAATTAAACATTCTGTCCAACATTAGTTATTGCCCCTGTGTATTCTATATGATTAATGCCTGTTTAAGTTTGAGAACCTTGATGACATGTTTTTTCTGTTGTTTGTTTTTTGATTAATTGTTTTGGGGCCTTGCATTTGTAGGCAGAGATGAGAGATGCGCAGTCCAAATTTCTTGCAAGCCTAAGTGCATCAGCGGCTGACAAGTTAGATTCGTCAAAATTGACATTGGAGCAAACTGAGCTTGATGAGAGACATTTCCCTGAGGAAGGAGTTGCTGTTTGTTCTCTTTGCCGAGATGCAAATTCAAGAAGCCCTGTCTCATATCTGATCCATCTTCAGGTAAGCTTCATTTGTTCTTCATGTCTTTGAGTTGCATCGAGCTTCAAACTGATCACTGCCACTCAACCTATATAAACTGTTTCCACTTTTGCTTTGTGTGCAACAGAAGTCCCGTTTGACAAGTTTTCTTGAAAGGGCCCCACCATCATGGGATGAGTTTTCGGAGAATGAACTGGTCAATTTTCCAGCAAATAATTATGTGCCAGACCTGTCTGGTGGTAATGTTGACTCCAGGAGCATGGAGATAAACTCACCTACCAACTTGGTAGGGCTGTTACGGAATGCAGTAAATGTGGTCATTCACGGTGTACGGCAATCTGGAAATGAACATCTTTTTGATCATTTAAGTATGTTGTATTATGATGCTGATGGCAGTATTTCTTCACATGACCTGGCTGGTGACAGCACACTGGATCCAAATCATGTACGGGATCACATTCAGCATTCTTCAGTTTTTGGCACCGGGGAGGATGCAACAGTTGGTTGGGAGGAAGATTTGGATTTACTAAGACAATATGTACAGTCTGTGTCCCGGTTGGTTTCCAATAGCGGTCAACCTGGTGGCAATGCTTCTGTATCTAATGGAGACACCATCTCAAAATCTGCACATCAGCAGGTTCCGTTTGATGGCTTTGGTCCTTCTGATTGTGATGGGATTCACATTTCTTCATGTGGGCATGCAGTTCATCAGGAATGTCGCAACCTATATTTACTTTCTCTAAGGCAAAGGTACTTTCTGACTAATATTATTTGTTAATAGATAATTCTCGAAATATTGGTTCTGCCTTGTACGTATTAGCTGTCAAGTCTTAGTTGGTCAACCAACAAGCATGGCTATACAGAATGTTAAACATCGAAGGTCCCTTCATACAATTGTAATAAAAGGCTATAGCTTGGTTCGTTTCTTCCCAAGTATGTGATACTAACCTTGTTGGCCTGTTTCAAATATTTCATTGTCTCAATCTGCACTCTTGGATGTTTACCTGATCCTGCATATCCAACTTGCTGCTGCTTGCACTAGCTTACCTATTCATTTCTTTGTGTATTATCAGATTACTCAAGTTCTCCATTCCTCAAGGGCTTATTGTTTACTTTACCGGATATCTGAAATTATCACCACTCTTGAACTGATTCTGAGCCTTACATTGAGTATAGCTTGGACTTCAGATTTCATGCAGCGGTCACTCAACTTGCACATTAAGACCATTTCTTCATGTAGAATCAAATCTGGATTAGATGGAGAAAGAATGGTTTCAAAGCTATGTTTCGAACCTTAGGTTGGGTATTAGCTTGAGAGCTACATGAATTGTAGTTCACATGATCATGATAAGGCTTGTGTTTTCTCCACAACTTTTACGAAAAGGACTCATTTAAGATTGACATGTAATGATTCACAAGCATAGAAGGACTTGCACCACTGGTCCAAGACTTCAGGGATTGCAGGACAAGAAAATTAGTTTCACTATTCAAACATACCCAAAGATGCAGTAGGGGAAACTTAGGATAGGTTACATTGATTAACTGTGTCAGCTTTTAGTGGGAACAATAAGTATTAGATATTTGGTGGGGATTCAAAATTTTGGTTAGAGCAGAAGTCTGAATATTTGAAATTTCCAGACAATTTGTGCTTCAAGTTGTTAGCGTGAAAGGGTGATCAATAAAATCAGAAGAGAAGAAGAAATACAAGTGATTGATACTTGCACATTAGTTTGCATAGGGAATTGTATGTATGCCTATGCCGTGGGTAGCGGTAATCTAAGCTGTCCAGTTGATGAGCTTAAGATCTTATGTAATTCCTTATCAAGCAAGGAAAGGTAAAAGTGATTCAGACATATTCTTCAGGTCTCTGTGAAATATGCTAACTAATGATGCTGAGATTGGTCTCTTTCTGAATCAATCTTTTGCACTTTTCTTGGGCTTATTGAATGGCCAAGGAGCTTTGTTGTTGAATAGGGGTTTACAGGCACATGATATCATTGGCCAAATTAGATTAAATAAAAGACTACGCTAAGGTTTTGTTTGGACATATGTGCTAATAAGAGAAAGACGAAGTGTTTGGGTTTTGTTTGTATGATTGCAAGTTTTATTTCACGTGGGATTTGCACGTGCCTATGTCTTTCAATTTTATACTTTTTAGGGCCAACTAGGTGTGTGCGCAAGTGACCTAAGTTGGGCGATTTTTGTACGGGAGTGTGGGGTTTGCTTTGATGCAATATGCGTCCTAACTCGTGGTATGGCGAATATGCAATGCAAACTCACACAACTCCAAGGGAAAACCCGAATTGAAAGACAATGCTTAAGGGAAATTGCGTAATGGAAATTGCAAAAGGGAAATAGGGCTATATCTTAAGAGCGGAAAGGCTCAATTGTGTAAGTGTATGCCGTGTATAAATTGAAATGCAACTCACACAGCTGAACCTTAAAACCCAAATCTTAAAGACATAGCGGAAGGGAAATACAACTATATATATATGGTTCCGAAGGTCGCCAACGTGTGTGTGGGTGTTGTGTATATATGTAAAGACAACTCACACGACTTATAATGTAAAACCCAAATAGGATTGCAATATGGCCCTTCCTAGGGTCTTGATAATAAGAGCGGAAGCTCAATGTGGGTGAGTGTGGAATTGAAAGACAACACCCACGACTTAAATGAAAACCCACGTAGCTGAATATATATAAATACAACTATATCTTAGGGGCTGTCAAGGCCCGTGTGTGTGCCAAAAGGGTGTGCAACTAAGAGCAGAAAGGCTCAAGTGCATGTGTGTGTTGGTGTGTCAAACCACGTTATTACATCTTGGGGAGAGACTACGCTCCATTATTACAACCCCATGTCAAAATTTAATTGAACATAAAACAAGTTCATATAAGGGACGGAGTTTAGGCACTTACATGTAGCTGGTCCATGTTCAACTTGCGTGGACTTGGCTTTATGAGTCACCTTGGGTGGCCGAAGGGGAGTCCCTTAGGTGGACGTTGGCGGTAGGTAGGAGGTGCTGGTCGGAAGAAGGTGTATTGATGTTGGCCGAGTGGAAGGAGCGGCAGGTGCTAGGCCGGGTGGTAGGGTGTCTAGGTGGATGGGCTAGGTTTGGGTGGTGCTTGGCTGGGAAGAAGAGGGGGAAGAGAGAATGAAGGTTAGATGAGGTTGAGGTGGGGTACTAATCGGGAAGATGGCGCGGCTGGTGGTGGTGGAGTGGTTGGCTGGAAGAGGATGGAAGGTAGATGGCAGGTGGCTGGTTGGAAGAAGATTGAAGGGGTGGCCGGGTGGAGCTCCTCACCGAAGGTAGAAGGTGGTGGAGTGGCAGATGCTAGCTGGGTCCTAGGAGCATGGAGAGATGAAGATGAGAGGGGTGGGAGCTGGTCCAAACCCTGGTCAAATGTGAAATGGAGGAGAGAGGAATGGCGAGAGGTCGACTGGGATTTATATGGGGGGTTCATGAATGTGTTGGAAGAAAACGATAAAGAATGATCTAGCTTTTGTTGAGTTTACTGTTAGCACAACACACAATCGAGTTTTATGGAAACAAAGAATCCATGTAGCTGACCCTGTCTAGTATGGGAAAAGGCTTAGCTGTTGTATATAATCTAGAAAGAAATATTCACCTCCTTGCATTAAACAAGACAGGCATAGTAGCAAGGCATTAGGTGGTTGAAGGTGTATTTGATGTCATCTTCTCCTCTTGTCTTGTCATGAGCTTGAGGATTTGGGTAAAGAACTTGTAACCTTGGTTCTGTTAGTCCTTCTCTGAGAGAGATGGGGAGCAGTACTTGGAGATAAATTATGTTGATGGCAACCATAATAAGTCATATTAGGAATTCAAAATAGAAAACTGTGGCAATGATGGAGGAAAGGCAACACATTGGCTAGTTTTTCTTGAGTAGTCATATCAGCCATTGATATGTTCATGAGTATTTACTGCATGTGTTATACCCTATTGATCTAGAGGCTTGACTGCCTGACAAGGGTTGTTAATTAATGCAGGTATGCTAGCAGAAGCATCTTTGAAGGTGCCCACATTGTCACTCCAGAGCGGGTATTGTTTTATGCTTATTTTTCACTCAGCATCTGTTTCGTTTATTTTATCCTGGTGCTTGGATAAGTTTCCTCATCTTCAACAATCTTGTTTTAGGGGGAGCTACTTTGCCCAGTATGTCGAAGATTTGCAAATTCCATCTTACCACTACCACCTGGTGGTGCTGGCAGGATTGAGAGGCCTGTGATTCCATTATCATCAAGTTCATCAGATCCGGAGACTCGCAAGATTCTGATTTCGGAAGCATTGTCTTTTCTGCAACAAGCCAAGAGATGTGTGAGAAAGAGTGGGTACCTTAAAGCCCTTTCATCAGGACTTGATGAAGCTGTGAAGCGAACCTTGCAACCCTTTTTACAAACTCTTTTCAGATTGTATTTTCCTGAGAGAGGGAATGTGTTGTTGACTTCTTCGAGGGTCAGCCACTGTATGATTCTGTGGAATGTGTTGATATATTCTCTTGTGTCTACCGAAATAGCTGCTCGGCATGGGAAATCTGGTTTTGGTTCAAGACACAGAGTTTTGGACAATGCTATGGATTCCACTACAGGATTCATATTGTCAATGCTGCTCCAACTTGCCCAAAAAAGCCAAATCCAGAATCATGTTCAGGTGATTTTGAGGTCTAGAGGCATGCAACTACTTTGTCAGTCAATTAGTTCTGGCATTTCACTTGACGAGTTTCCCGAGGGTAGCCAAAAAGGTAACACCTTAAATTATTTTGATTATCATGATCATTGCGTTTGAGGATATCTAGTCAAATCTAGTCATGATTACTTCAATTATAATTTTAATTGTTGGAAATCAGATACTGTTACATTCAGTTGTCCCGGCAAATAGGACTTGGTGCATGCAGGTTTTGAGCTGGACAACATACACCAAGACAGCAAAGTTTCTTGAGAATATGAGTTCAAACTTGCATGAGATCCATAAGTTTCTAAAATCAAGTTTTGCAAAAGGGAACTATCCTCTGGGTGGTAACCCAGTTGTGTGGGGAAATTCACTAAGGAATATTAGCTTATTCGACATGCATATGACACTTAAGTTTGTTCGATAGTATGGGTGGGTGAGATTCTTGAGTTAGTAATTGCCTCTTGGAAAGCAATGGAATGGAGAAGTTTCTTTAAATGCTAAATGAGTAGGTAAATAGGTGATGGTTGCTGCTGGGGACAGAACGTTAAACAACTGTGTCCAAATTAAAAGTTCTCCTCGTGTTGCTATGGATATTTGATCTTTACTGATTCTCCTCATTTAACAAAAGGATCTTGCTGATTATAACTGTCCAATCTGTGCCACTTCTTATGAGCCAGACAGTTCAAAGATCTTATAAGGTATATGCATCAAACTTTTCAATTACATGTTTCAGATGTTCAAAGGGCTGTCTATAGTTGTTACTGAATTGAACTATGTGGTAGCTTCAATGATGAACCAAACATCTAGTATTGCATATTATTTGTTGAGTTCGAAGTCTGCATCCTTGTTTCTTTGTATTTTATGGTCTTCTTTAACTTTTGCAGGTACTATATCACAACTTTTGAACGAAGGAAAGGGAAAGCTTTTCCCTGACGTTCAATTTTGGAAAAGGACGGCTGATCCCGTTCTTGTGCACGACCCTTTTTCATCCTTGATGTGGGTTTTGTTTTGTCTGCCAGTTCCTTTCCCATCATGGGCGGAATCATTTCTGTCCCTTGTTCATTTGTTCTATTCTGTTTGTGTAATGCAGGTAAGTCATTGCTGGTGGCAGTTTAAAAGCCTTTTTTGTCTGGATTTGTCTTAAATTACATGTTTAAATCAATTGACACTATACCATTTTGAGATACAGGCACTGATAGCATGTGTTAAATACCAAACTGATATGTCAGAACTGGCAGCTGGGCAGCGTATTATTACTTCTGTTCAAAAGATGATTGTCGATGATACAATCTGTCAAAGTTATTTTGCTTCCAATTACGTGGAACCTTCTTGTCCGCCACTTGCTATGCTGCAACGTCTCACTCTACCTTATCTGCGGAGATGTGCATTACTGTGGAAGTTGCTAACGTGTTCAGCATCTGCACCTTTCTGTGGTAGCTATCTTGGATGGGAAGATGTATCTCAAGAGATGAATCATATAAATGAGCGTGTTGATAGTATTTCTACAGAGCTCAAGGAGGTGCATAAGCTAGCAGAGTTCTTCCAGATTCCTGCTATGGAGGTGGTTCTTGAAGATGAAGCTTTTAATGTTCTTTCCCTCAGATGGATTGAGCACTTCCGCAAGGGGTTAGCTCTTCGTAGTTATTCACGTATATACTGTTCTCCTGCTGTTCAATTTCCATTGATACGTTTACCTCACCTTTACCATGATCTGTTGCAAAGGTTAGTCGCCCTTCTGAATTTTGCCTCATGCTTTTTCCTGCTGTGGGTCTTAAAATTGTGAGACTGGTTGCTTTATCTGTCACAAAAACTTGTGAGCTTTGGAAATTGTCCTGACTTTGGTGTATTATATAGGTACTTAAAGCGACAATGTCCTGAATGCAAATTTAATTTGGAGCAACCAGCCTTGTGCTTGTTGTGTGGTAGATTGTGCTCTCCCAGGCGTTTCTCTTGCTGCAGGTTGTTCTCATCATTTTTTGGTATATATTCATTATGTGTTTCTGAACGTTGTAGATCATGAATATTATTGATATCACCTTATCATGACTAGGGAAAGTGAGTGTGAACAGCATGCCTTGTCCTGCGCTGCTGGTGTTGGAGTATTTCTTTTGATCAAGGTTACGTGTTCCTGGAATTTTGGATTGATCTTCTAGTTGAACTGTGTGTTCCGCTGTCTGTTGTCTTGAAATTTTATCCTTCCTTAAGCAGAGGACCACCATCTTGCTTCAAAGATCATCTCGTCAGTCTCCATGGCCTTCACCATATTTGGATGCTTTTGGGGAGGAGGTAATGTTTCTTGTTTTTAAGCACTGTTGATGTTGTATGATGATCAGAGTTTCTTAGTTCCTCATGCTGCATCAATCACAACCTACATAAATTTGCTGTGAATGATATACGAGAAGCAGAAAAAAGAGCAAAGGAGAGAGCGTGAAGAAGAAGAGGAGAGGGAAAATCAGAACTGAAAGATAAAAATAAAAGGAAAGCTGAAAAAAAACTGAAGAAGAAGGCTGTGGAAAGAATGAGATGAATACACACGTTGGAAGAAGAGACAATTTGCGCAAATAAGAAAAACACCTGATAACAAGAAGAAAAAGGGAAAACTGAAGAAGACTCACTATTGTTACTGATTGCTGCAGCCGTGAAGAGAAGGCAGGGGGGCAGACCACTTTCTTTTTATATTATTGAAACATGTGAACATAAGAACTTATAACGAATATTATGTCATCCTCTGGTATCTGTGATATGAGAGATGTTGAACATGAGGGAAGTTGCTAATGCAGTTCCCTGTTTGATTCTTGTGAAGTTTTCATGAGCCAAACACTTGGGATTCTCCAGAAGAATTTGGAGCATACAACAACAACAACAACTAAGCCTTTTCTCATAGTAGACGGGGTCGGCTACATGGATTCTTTGTTTCCACAGAGCCCTATCATGTGTCATTTTAGCAATTAACTCACAATAAGCTAGATCATTCTTTATTATTTCTTTCCAATACTTTTGTGGTTGTCCTCTACCTCTTTTAATACTTTCCAAATCTAGTTTTTCATATCTTCTTAGAGGTTCTTTTGATCTTCTTTCTATATGTCAAAACCATCTTAAACGATATTCTCTCATTTGATCCTCTATTGGTGCCACTCCTAATTTGTTTCTAATAACATCATTATGTATACGGTCTTTTTTATTATGACCACTCATCCAACTCAATATCTTCATTTCTGTCACTGACATCTTTTCTACATGTTGATGATTAACTGCCCAACACTCAAAACCATAAAACATGACAGGTCTAATTGCTGCTCTATAATATTTACCTTTTAACTTTTGGTATCTTCTTATCACAAAGAATACCCAACCAGCATTAATTCTATGAGTAGCTCTTTCGAAATCTTTATAAGTATTCATAATGCTAGAATTGTTGTCAATGTCAATGGATTGACAGTGTAGCAATGGTCCACAATAAAGCATCGCCCTTGATGAACAGCATGGCTGTTGATCGCTGGTTATCTTTACTAGTAATCACACCGTGATGTGTCATTTGACTTTCCAAACTAAGGTCTCAAGTTCCTTCCTGTCAGTAGTGATCGGGCTTGGGCTTACTGTTAAAAACATGTAATAGGACCAGGGCTAATAGGGCCCCTGTTAGTGTGCTGGGACCAGGCTGCAAGGGCCAGAACTACCTGGGCCATGCCCTGGTACTCTAACGGCTAGTAGACAGTATTCTGTCAGTTGGGGACAGACAGCTACTTACTTTCTTGTTATGATGCTCTCTCTCTCTCTCTCACAAAGTTTGTCTGTGTAACAAAGCATGTCTTTGAGGCATTTTTCAGCTGTGCTGACCTTCAGCTTCAAGGTCAATGTGAAGATGTTAAGGCGTGGATTTACTTATATGGTATAAGAGTCTAAGCAAGGTTGTTGATTTAGTGACTTTGCTTCGGAAGGCATGCTAAGGAAGCTTGGATTGGGTAGACTGTTTTTTCATCTCAAGTAAGAGTGTTTATTGATTTGTTTGGATTTCTTGAAAATGGAAGAGAAGCGTTTTAGTTTCTGCCTAACAAACTCCAATTACAAAACATGAAAACAAACCATGGAAAATTATCTATGTTTCACAAAATTGTGGGGTTATGTAGCGGAACAAAAATTGAACCTTCCATTGTCTCAAGTATAAAACAAAAAGAGGAATATGAAGGACATAACTATTCTATGGATCGTTATGAATAATGTTAGTGAACATGTAAGAGATACTTTAGCAGACTTCACCAATGCCAAAGAGGCATGAAAATATTTGAAAACAGTGCATGTTCAGAGTGATGTGGCTCACCGAATGGCATTGAGAGACAAACTTATGTCGTTACGTCAAAATGACAAGAACGTAAATGAATACTATATGGAATTTGGGGTCAGTTCAAGTCTTATCGGAAACCTTTTCCCTCTGATTTGCTCATGGTAGAAACCAGAATAAAAACAACAAAAAGATGTTGTACTTGCTGCCTCAAGGACAAACAACCGGCCCTACTGTCCTCCCACAGTTCAAACAAGATGGATCCAACCACAAGGTAACTTGCTTTTATTGCATAGAACCAGGGCATGTATAAAAGAATTGTCCAAAGTTAAAGAGGATTGTTGCCCCCAATAGGGAGGAAGATGAAACATTGACTCGGCTTCTATGATATGCTCCACCTCCGAAGGAGCAAAAGATATGTCTTGGCTTCTTGACTTGGGTGCATCCTTATATGATGTGAAGAAAATCTTTTAAAAAATTGTTCGAAGAAAACCCCTACTTGTTGTGTGTTTACTACTGACGATACTGACGAGACTAAGTTAAACATTGATAAAATTGGAGATTTTCAAAACAAAGAGTTTTCTATTTCAAAAATTAGATGGGTCCCAAAACTGAATCTAAATATTTTTTCGGTTTCTCAAATATCTGATAGCAATTGTGTGGTCGCTATTCATCTAAAGGTTGTATTATGCATAATCGCCTCTGGAAAAAGATAGGATCGAGTAACATACTATGTACAACAACAACAACAACTAAGCCTTTTCCCATACTAGATGGGGTCGGCTACATGGATTCTTTCTTTCCCTAGAGTAACATACTATGTAATTTTCATTAATCATTTTATTAGATATATAATAGGTAAGTTCATGAATCTTATTTATTGAAGATCAAATCTACGTACAAAGTAACAAAGCAACCACACTGGCTTGATTTATTGACGAAGAAAGGCTCTATTTATAGAGCATGAAATACAATATTTACATTAGGAAGAGGAAAGAAGAGAGGAGCTGCCGAACGACTACCAACTAGCCGTTGGGGGCGGGGCCAACAATACTAACTAGCCATAGCCCTAGCCCCGGCCCTAGTGGCCAGACCAGCTAGTCCAAGTTCGACATACAATAGTGGCCCATCTTCTATTACAATTCATATTTAACACCCTCCTTCAAACTTACAGTGTATATATCGAAAGTTTGTCTAACAAAATCATAAATCAAATAGAGCTTATTGCTTGTGTTTGCTTGTGACAAGCAATTCTATAATAATAGTATCAAAGTTGCCACGTATTCCTTCGAAACAACTCTGGATCATCTTTCCACAATCAAGGTATCAATTCATTTTTCATCATGCATAAAGATTAATTAAGTATTAATGCAAACATTTGCCCCATCTTTGAAATTAACAAGATAATTTATGATATATAATCCAAAAGGCAAACAAAAAAGAAGTCAATTAAGTTCATGAAGCTGATTTGCTCTAATACAAGAAAGTCATTTGATAGAAAACATTGATATCATCCAAATAGGGTTGTCTATTATAACAAATAGGTTTATAAATCACTACAAACTTGTGATATTTTAAAGATACTTTGGTATATCAAACAAGTTTTTTAAGGCAAAGCTAAAAACTTTCAAACCAAATAAGCTTTTTAATCCAAAGCTCAAAACCTTCAAGTAAAACAAGCTTTTTAAGGTTAAGATTAAAACCTGAGTTTTGAGGATAAACTGTAACCCAAACAAACCTTTTAAGGCAAAGCTCAAAACCTTCGTACAACCCTTAAATATTATTTAAACTTAAAAGTAATTTTATGGTTCTAAAAATAAGATAATCCATTAAGATGATCAAACCTAGTCAAAGGGATCAACTTCATATTTTTTTAAAAAATCTCAAAAGGTTTTTTCTCACAACTCTCTTAAAAGGCCAAGAGTCTCACAAACTTTATGAAATACAAGCTAATCATGATAACTATAAGTCTTTTTCAATATTGATTACTCTACAACCAAAAGGCCAATAACATGAAGCATCTTAATCACAAAGATCTCCAACAAACAAAGATCTAATCTCATGAAAAAGCAACCTTAAGGTTATCAAGATCACAAATCATCAAATAATAATAAGTGCATCTTCAAATATCAATTAATTTCTAACAAAAGGCCACTAAGATGAAACACCCTAATCATAAAGGTTTTCAACAAAAGGCCACCAACATAGATCTTAGTCATAAAAGTAGATGCAACCATTTTTCCAATTCCTTCAAGTTTTAATTCTCAAATAACAATAAGTACATCTTTAAACATTAATTAATTTTAAATAAAAGACCAACATGAAGTACTTTAATCACAAAAATCTTCAACAAAAGGTCAACATGGATCTCAATTATATAGAAAGATGCAACATACTGTTTCCCAATAAATACATTTTTGATTGTCAACACATTTTTCCTCTAAACATGTGAACAAACAATTGATACAATTAATATTAAAAACAAACAAGTTGAAAAAAGAACACTTGGATGGACTCGAATCTTAATTTCATGCAAGGTTAAATCGGATCAAACGGTTGAATCTGGTCCATCAAAACATCTCATTTTTAATACATAACGGGTTTGGATCCACAACCGTATCCATGACCTGATTGTATATTAGTAGGTTTGAAATCGAGTTTCTCTTCCCTTTCTCTCTCCTTCTCATGTCCTCTCTCTGCCTTCATCAACGAGACCATCTCTCTCTTCGGTGTTGGCCCTCGCAAGTTGCAGATGCACCCTAAAGATCTTCCGTCTCCATGCATAGCATAAATGGCATTCCCATGCCACTCCCATCCTGTTGTCGATTTCATTGTCTAACCACTTTGGCCGCCACATCCAAGATCCTTTTGGAGCACTACCATCTTCCCCAACTACTCGTCTTCCTTCCCAGAATCATCCATGCCATCTTCACCTTGCCTAGCAACCAGAAATCATCGCCTTTCACCATCTCTCTACGCTGTCGTTAACTATCAAAGCCAAATCTCTATCTTCGCTGCCCTTTGCAGCCACCTCCATTGCCATCACGACTCCACTCAATGTCGGCCACCATTGAACCTCCCTCGGCCTTGTTGTCACTACGACCAACCATCAACCACTTAACTGCCTCCCCCTCTCTCTTCTTCCTGGGTAAAAGCCCCTTTCCTTCTTTGCTGCGAATGTCAGCCTGACTTCCGCTCGAACCACCGTCGTTGTGGCCATCTTCGTCTCAGCACGCCGCCACCTTGATATCGGTTATCCTTTAGAAACCACCACCACCACCATCACAGCCACAACCCCACCATTCCCTTTCTTGTCCCACTTCCTTTTTCCATTGAAATCAAAGCTTGAAGGTGTTGATGTCAACCATAGAATAGTAGTTTCTACAATCAATATTGTTGTTAATGGGTGCTTTTGCTCTAGTGGAAGCATTATGAAAGAGGGCATCAATATGTGAAGAAGAGGAATAAAATGTGCAAGGTAGCTTGTTCTTCCTCCTTTGCCTATTGATGAGGGATCCACTGGCAAGAGACATACTCCGACAAGTTTCAGTAGATCCCACCAGAACACGGCTATGTCCACTAGTTGATCATGACATTCTTCTATTTCTCTCTCTATCGATCATCAACATTGTCAACACTCCACCGTTGGGAAGGGGTACAGGAGTTCGAGTTGCCTTGTCGTCGCCTGTCGGAGTCCATCCTCACTGAACCACCGGCAACCTCCAACACCAAATCAGCCAATCGACTATTATCTTTTTCCGACCACCATTTATTGAACTACCCATACTATCTTTGGTTGCCAATCACAATCTCTAATACCATGTTAACAAACAGGTAAGTTCGTGAATTTTGTTTTATTGAAGATCAAATCTACATATGGCTTATTTATTAATGAAGAAAGGCTCTATTTATAGAGGATGAAATACAATATTTACACTAGAGAGAGGAGCTTCCCAACAGCTAGTTGGAGCCAATAATACTAACTGGCCCTGGCCCTAGTGGCCAGTTAGTCTAAGTTTGACGGGCCCTAGTGGTCGTCTCCTATTACAATTCAACTTTAACAACTTGGATATACTTATTGAAAACAAAATTTGAGGTCTTCAAAAACTTTGTACAACAACAACAACTAAGCCTTTTCCCATACTAGACGAGGTCGACTACATGGATTCTTTGTTTCCACATATCTCTATCATGTGCCATGTTAGCAGTTACCTCCCAATAAGCTAGATCATTCTTTATTGTTTCTTTCTAACACTTTTGTGGTCGCCCTCTACCTCTTTTAATACTTTCCAAATTTAGTTTTTCTAACATTCTTACAGGTTCTTCTTTTGATCTTCTTTCTATATGTCCAAACCATCTTAAACGATGTTCTCTCATTTTATCCTCTATTGGTGTCACTCCTAGTTTGTTTCTAATAACCTCGTTATGTATACGGTCTTTTCTTGTATGACCACTCATCCATCTCAACATCTTTATTTCTGTCACTGACATCTTTTGTACATGTTGATGATTAACTGTCTAACACTTATAACCATAAAACATGACAGGCCTAATTGTTGCTCTATAATATTTACCTTTTAAATTTAATGGTATCTTCTTATCACAAAGAATACCTGAAGACATCTTCAAAAACTTTGTAATATGGTAAAAACATAATTCAATTGAAAGATCAAAGTTTTTAGATTTGACTCTTGAAGATAATTTATGTCAAAAGAATTTGAAACTTATCTAGAAGGAAGAGACATTATTCATCAAACTTCTTGTACCAAAAACCCCCTTAAGAGAATGACGTGGCAGAACAAAAACATCGGAACATCATGAAAACTACTAGAACACTACTCATCTCTATTAAGATCCCAACGAACCTATGTGTAGAAGCTATTATGATATATGCTTACTTAATAAATAGCATGCCTACACTTGTTTTACAAAATATATCACCCACAAAAAAAATGTTTGAAAAAACTCCTTATTCACATATGATAGTGTTTGGATACAAGTGTTTTGTGTTTACAAACAAAGAAGATAAATTCTCTCCTCGTGCAATAGAGTGTGTTTTTGTTGGATATAACATAAATAAAAAAAGGTTACAGGTTCTATAATGCAAAGGATGACATATTATATGTATCTAGAGATGTAAAATTTCTTGAAAAAGAGTTCTACTTTGACAATGATGTTGTCACCCCTTCTATGAACAAGGAATATCATTTTTTTATGGATATGCTTGATGATGAGATGAACTAATAGAAGAGGAGGAAAGAAAAACTAATGGTAGGGAGTTATCTCAATCTAGATATATTATTTCAACCTACGATCAATATTATACTAGAAAGAATCGTGAACCTGTTGATCCCCTCTTGAGAAGGTCTAACAGAGAATCTGACCCCCAAAAAGATTTGTATACTAGAAGGAATCCTAAACCTGTTGATCCCCTCTTGGGAAGGTCCAACAAAGAATCTAGACCTCCCAAAAGATTTATATCTTATGAGACCTCTCGAACTGTAGAGCTCTTGTGACAAACATAATAGTTATTAAGGAACCCAAGACTTATATAAAAGCTCAAAAATCTCAAGAACGGATTGAGGCCATGAAGACCGAATTAGAAGTTCTAAACAAAGCTCAAACATGGAAAATAGTTAGTCGACACAACACTAGGAAGCCCATAGGATGCAAGTGGATTTGTAAAATCAAAACTAGGAGTAATGAGACCCTAGAAAGATACAAGGCCTTTGCTCCTATAGCCAGAATAATTGTTAGGACGCTCATTACCTTAAGTACAATTAGAAAATGAGATGTAGTTCAAATGGACGTTAAAAATGCTTTCTTAAATGGGTGGCTTAAGGAAGAGATTTATGTGGAACCCCTTCCTGGTCTAAATGTGTAAAACAATTAAGTTTTGCATCTCAAAAAAGCTATTTATGGTCTTAAACAAGCTCTAGAAGCGTGGTTCAACAAAATGAATGAGTTTATGTTGCATGCTACAATGACATTGCATTGTTTGTAAGAAAGTTTGTTGCACGTATTATGATGCTTCTAATGTATGTGGATGATATGCTCATCACCGAAGACGATGATGAGGGTGTTTAGGATATAAAAACAACTCTTGAAAAAGAGTTTGAAATGAAAGATCTTAGCATGTTGCATTACTTCATAGGAATGGAGATAACTCAAGACAAAAGAGGTATGTTCTTATCTCAAACCAAATTTTCTATAGATATTATTTGTAGATCATGAATAGCAAATAAAAAGACAATTGAAACATCATAGGTGTTCAATCAAAAATTGAGACTCACATACAGAGAAGCACCATTAAGCCCTACTCCTTACAGGAAAATGATTGGGGCCGTAATGTATATTTGACAATCACTCGTCTCACATGCAGATTGGGGAGGTGATTGTAGATATTCATCAATGAACGAAGGTTGATATTGCACGAATGAAATCCACCAAGTCGCCAAGAATCATAAGGCATTCAAGTATGAATGCCGATCTTCAAGAATAACAAACACGAGAGCGAAAGCACATACAAACAAGTCAAAAAGTAGTGCAAAGACTGCATACTTTATTTATGAATTGGAGTATTTATAGACAACATAAGGTGTGAGAATAAGCAACAAGAGGAAGAAGGAAACAAGCTAGTGTTGGTCGGCCTGCACTAGCCGTTGAGCTCCCAATGGTAGTGGCCCGTGCCCTTATTACATTAACACCCTCCTCAAACTTACGGGAAATACAATGTAAGTTTGTTTAACATAAATCAAATACAACTCAATTTTCAATGAACTTGTTACAAAAATTTCTACAAAATTAGTATCCAAGTTGCCACAGCTTTCTTTGAAACAACTCCAAATCATCATTCTATAATCAATGTGTCAACTTATTTGTTATCTTGCATGAAAATTAATGAAGTATCAATACATACATTTGCTCAATCTTAATGAAATAACAAAAACAATGTACAATATCTAATCCAGAGGGTAAACCAAAAAATGAGTCAAATAAGTTCATTAAGTTGATTTTCTCAAGAAACTCATTTGAAAGAAAACGTTGATATCATTCAAATAGGATTGTCTATAATAACTAGATTCATAAATCACTACAAATTTGTGATATTATAAGGGGACCTTGGTATATCAAACAAGCATTTTAAGGTTATGCTCAAAACCCAAGTTTTAAGGATAAACTTGAACCCAAACAAGCTTTTTAAGGCAAAGCTCAAAACCTTCAAATCAAACAAGCTTTTTAAGGTTAAGCTCAAAACCCGCCAAGTCAAACAAGCTGTAAGGCTAAGCTCAAACCCAAGTTTTGAGGAAAAACTCGAACCCAAACAAGCTTTTTAAGGCAAAGCTCAAAACCTTCAAATCAAACATACAATTCCCAAGGCCCTTAAATATCCGTTAAACTCAAAAGTGATTCTATAGTTCCAAAAGTAAGATAATCCATTTGAATGATCAAAACAAGTCAAAGGAATCAACTTCATGCTTTTCAAAAGGTCTCACAAGGTTTGTTAAAACCATAACATCAAGGTAACTATAAGTCTTTTTCAATATTGATTACTCTCCAACCAAAAGGCCAACAACATGGAACATCTTAATCACAAAGATTTTCAACAAAAGGCCAACAAACGGAGATCATAATCTCATAAGAAAAACAACCTTAAAGTTATCAAGATCATAAATCTTCAAATAATGATTTGTTAAAACACTTCTATCACATACAAGTTAATCAAGATAACTATAAGTCTTTTTCAATATTGATTACTCTCCAACCAAAAAGCCAACAACATGAAACATCTTAATCACAAAGATTTCTAACAAAAGGCCAATAAATGGAGATCATAATCTCGTGAAAAAGCAACTTTAAAGTTATCAAGATCACAAATCTTCAAATAAGTGCATCTTCAATTTTCAATTAATTTCCAACCAAAGGCCAAAAATATGCATCTTAGTCATACAAGTACATTCAACTCATTGTCAACAAATATTTTTCTAAGTGTCTCAAACAACAATAAATATATCTTAAAGCATTAATTGATTTCTAACAAAAGGCCACCAACATGAAGCACCTTAATCATAAAGGTCTTCAACAAAAGGCCAACAACATGGATTTCATTTACATAAGAAGATACCCCTTATTGTTTTCCAACAAATACATTTTCGAACTTATCAATAGCCAAGTTTGAAATCGTATCAAATTTTAAAATAACAATAAGTGCATCTTAAAATATCAATTAATTTCCAACAAAAGGCCACCAACAAGAAGCACCTTAATCACAAAGGTCTTCAACAAAAGGCCAATCAACATGGATCTCAATTATATAAGAAGATACCCCTTATTGTTTTCCAACAAATACATTTTCGATCTTATCAATGAACAAGTTTGAAATCATTCAATTGTCACAACACATTTTTCTTCTAAACATGCCATCAAACAATTTGATTTAACTCCGTAAATACATAATCAAGATTACATATAACCAAGTTGGAAGGAACACACCTGGATGGGCTCAAGTCTGAATACCATGCACAACAGAATCAGGTCGAATAGCCAAATCTGTCCATTTAACTCAACAATGCAAATACTATACAAACATGCAATAATGCTAAGTGCAATAGAGAAAATTCATGTTTCCACGAGAAGGGAACGTAGTAAACCACTAAAATGTTCCAATAATCAAACCGAACCCATGTTTCTTGCCAATAAGTCCATCTAAAACACATAGAGCTTAATATTGCCAGATCAAGGATAGGAAAAAGCGGTTCCTACAAACGAGATGACAAAAAGACAAATTAATATTATTGGGATATTGCATATCCCTACCATCACCACATACGACCATAAAAAGAAGCTCGGTTCCTAAAATACCAGAATATTTGAATAATATCATCATTGGGATCAATTTTACTACCCAAAATAAATCGAACCCAACCAGTCCTTAAATTAACCAACATCACAAAAAGTACAAGGAATTCTCATGGCAAACCCAGAATGGTAGTCAATATCTTTACAAGTAAACAAGCCAAACAAGATCCACATCTAAAGAAGCAACTATTAGCTAAGTACTCAATCTCTATTTAACCAATTTTTCAAGCGCAAAAAAGGCAAAGTTATTACAACCCTTATCAAGTCACTTAAGTGCCAAAACCCAAACAAGATTACAGAAGGGAAACCAACACCCATATAGATGCATTGCACATTTATAATCGCAAAATAGATTGCTAAAAAATCGTAAACCATGTCCAAAACAAAAACCCAGAAAACGATAAATTGAGCCAGGATAGATCATTAAGACCTTCAATTCCCACCTTAAAGTCATGAAAAACAATACGAAATGGGCTGGTGGGTGCAACAAGAAAACCTTAAATTTGAGTACCATCTTAGATTTAACAAATCAAAAATTTAGCCAACGAAAGACCATCTGGACGAACCTAAGCACTGAATCTAAACACAAAAGTTTTGCAATTTTGAAAAAGTCATGCTAAAATGAAAGAAAAGATACCAAAACCACAGAAATTGACCATACTGACAGTGGAAACCAACAAAGAACAATTAGCACTTTAGATGTTACGTAAGGTTTCTTAGTAAAGAATGCAAATGCAACTATCCAAACAATCAAAATAAAACAAACTTTTACAGAAAAGCCAATGCAACGAGAAGATGGAATTTGAGAAGTGAAACAATGCAACATGAACAAGCTAACAAACTTATTAAAGATCAAACACAAGTTTTTAAATATCAAACACACTAGTCTAACTCATGTCCTTTTAAGTCATAACAAAAACAACTAAGTTTTGAAATATCAAACATGGCCAAAAACTTATTTTAGAATCGTTCATTAAAATCACAAGTTCAAAAATCACAAGTATACAAAAAAACAACAATAATGTATTACTAATAAAAGTTATATTTTCATAACAAGCACATCCAACATTATCCAAAGTCAAGAAATGCGTGGGAGAAATTATAAGTGAACACATCCAAACACTATGTTATACTAGCAAGATTCAAGAGAAACACAATTTCTAAGAAATTCCAAAATTCCAATGAACACAACGTAAGCAATTGAGAACTTCACTATTTTCCTTCGATTTTCAAAACAAACATATTTTCTAAAGTTACCTTGAACTTCACAATGTCAAAAAACAAGAATCATAGATTTTTCAAAGTTGGCACGCTTCCCAATGCACTCAATTTCTTCAATCCGAGGCTCTGATACCATGTAAATATTCGTCAATGAACGAAGGTTGATATTGCACTAATCAAATCCATCAAGTCACCAAGAATTAATTGCATTCAAGTATGAATGCCGATCTTCAAGAATAACAAACACGAGAGCGGAAGCACATACAAACAAGTAAAAAAGTAGTGCAAAGACTGCATACTTTATTTATGAATTGATGGAGTATTTATAGACAACATAATGTGTGAGAATAAGCAATAAGAGGAAGAAGGAAACAAGCTAGTGCTGGTCGGCCTGCACTAGTCGTTGGGGACCACTCCAACGGTAGTGGCCAGGGCCATGGTGGCCCTGGCCCTGCCTCACGGGCCCTAGTGGCCCTGGCCCTGCCTCACGGGCCCTAGTGGCCCTTGCCCTTATTACATTAACAGTGATGTCAATGATAAACAATCCATTATAGTTTTTGTGTGTTTTTAGATGACTCCCATCTTGTGGATGTGAAAGAAACAACAAAAGGTATCGTTCATCTACATAGGTTGAATATAGAGCGATGACAACTACCACGTTAGAATTGGCGTGGCTTACCCAATTATTGAGAGATCTATGCGTCAACCTCAAAGCTTCACCCCTGATGTATTATGACAATTAGAGTGTAATGTGTTGCACAAAACAACACATTTCATGAGTGCACGAAGCACATATAGATGAACTGCCACTATGTTTGTGAATAGTATTTACAAGAACACCTCAACTTGGAGTACGTGCAAACATAGTATCAACTTGGAGAGATCTTCACTAAGTCACTTCCAGTGCCTCGATTTCTAGTATTTTCTAGCATACCATCAGTTGTTCGACAGTCAGTTTGAGGAGGGGTGTTAAAAACTTGTAATAGGACTAAGGCCAATAGGGCCCCTGTTATTGTGTTGGGGCCATGACTGCCAGGGCCATTGCTGGCCCAGGTACTCTAATGGCTAGTAAAACTAGCCGTTAGACAGTATTATGTCCGTCAGGGACAGCGGCTGGCTGTTTACTGGCGTGTTATGATGCTCTCTCTCTCTCTCACACACAAAATTTGTCTATAAAAGCACATTACTGCTGTGTAATAAAGCATGTCTTTGAGGCATTTTTCAGCTGTTCTGTGTTCACTGAATTGTGGCAAAGTGTTGAGACACTTCGTGGGGACCTTTGAGGTCATTGTGAAGCTGTTAAGGCATGAATTTGCTTATACTTACATCATCTTAAAAGAAGGTGAATGCCCATCTGCACTTTCTCAACCAACGATCATGTAATGCATCATGAGGTCCTAGTGTCTTGCTCCTAAGGTTGCGGTTATTTCCCTAGGAAGCAGTTCATGCTTATTAAGGTCTCAAACTGAGATAGAGAGTTTCATCAAGGTATCACCTTAGTTCTTGAAAGTACTGACAGCAGCACAAATCATATTGAAGTGGCACAAATTGACTGGTTTGCATTCGCAAATGTTTCATTTGAAGTCTTCTTTATCAAATTTACTGCTGTAAATGTTCCCACTTTGCATCCAAGGATGCTTTCTTGGCAAATTGTTTTTGCTTGCACATTTTGTGCCGAGGTTGCCATTTTGATGGCAAAAGAAGGCTTTATTCTTTCCTTGAGGTGTAACTGTGAATTCTAGCTGCGTGCCTAATTGTCACGCTTTTCCTTGCATACAGAATATATCATTGTCTAATTGCAAGTGTTTGCAATGTCTAAAAGTTTAACGTGTCCTTAAGAGGATCATTCACGTGGGCCCTGATAGGGATGGGAGCTGTCCTATACAACGAACTTAGATCAGCTCCAACACTCAGTCCATACATACAAATACAGCCTCAAAGGGCATTAGGAACCAGAAGTTCGGAAAGCAACTGACTACATGAAAGCAAGACCATGTATTGACAGAAGAGATGAAATTATACTGCCCAAAAAGCTACATGGTTGACTTGGGATACCATGATACAACATATTACAAGTTCACCGAAGGAAGGTTGCTTGGATCTAAAGCTGACTGTAGTTTCCAATAAGAACATGAGCTAAATATGGTTCCATATAGTGCATAGACTTTTTTTGGAAGTTCTGCATTCCTCAGTTTTCTCTACTATCTCTAGTGAACTTCTATGATAGACCAACATGTGGTAGGTAATGTAGTGCAACCTTGCTGATGGGATGATTCTCAATTTATAGCAACTTGCCTTGCTTGCATCTCCTTTAAACATGAAACATCACTAAATTTGGATTCGGTGGCAAATGCTAAAGTGCCCATAAAAGTCTATAAATGGGCCCTGCTCTTCTTTTTTTCAAATTGTAGCTGCAGCAGCCAGTTCATTTTGTTTGTTAGCCTGAGCAGGTGGATGGATGATCGCCGTGCTAGAGGCTTTGTACCTTTTGTGTTTGACGTGCCAAACATTTTAATCTTGTTACCAGTTCTGCTGATTCTATGTTCCTCTCTTCTTTGTGTTGTACAACATGTGCTTGATAAGAGTTAATTGCTTGTGTTTGTGAATTCTTTGGTTGTATTTACGTTGTCCCAATTACTGAAGTTTTCCTTCTTTTTTGACCAAATTGCAGGATGTTGAATTGATGAGGGGAAAGCCTTTGTATCTGAATGAAGAACGCTATGCAACATTAACCTCTTTAGTAAGTCTTTCTATGAACTTTTGACATCTTATGGTCTTAAATTATTGTCTACAATAAATAACGATCAAGTGCTGACTGTCAGGTTGTTTCTCATGGTCTTGATTGGAGCTCTGAAGTGCTTCGGCAGACGAGGCTTGAATCTGTTTGATTTGTAGAATAGAATAATGGGCTGTGAGCATTTCATTGAGGTAAAGCTGGAAAGTGGTCAGTTGTATCGGCTTGCATCATTTTACATCTCGTGCACCTAAACAGATGTCTGGATGTTATTGCTGCATCTCTGCTTCCATCTTTTGGTTCTATGTTCTGAGTAGTGCCAGGCAGATGGTGAAGAAAAATTCATAGTGACTCTTCTCTCAGGTCACAGGTGTATAGTTTTTTGAGGTTCCTCAAACATAGCTGCAAAAGGTGGCGACCAAGGGGTTGAAGTTTCTCCAGCTCTTATCCGTTCTCTGACTTGTCAGGTTTGGACCATCTGACATTTAGGTTACAAGTACCTAACTTATCATGGACTTGTGTTTACCTGTCTCCAATGATAATTTTCCTATTATCGCCTAACCTTTCACAGACGTGCTGAAATAACTGCCTGAGAACAATAAGTTATCTATTGTCCTTGTTTAACTTATTGAATGTATGCGTTTTAACTTTGAAAGTATACGTAAAGGTGAATAAGGAAAGGCAAAGAAAGGTTTCGGCTAGCAGCATTTGCAGGAAATGTAGGCTTGTACACAAAAGGTTATGCAGTGGAAGTCGTGCATTTCTTAGAAAAATTAAACTGGGTGAAATGGCTAATTTTTCTTCTTTCCGTCTTAGCAATATTTCTTTGAGGTCAACAACAACAACAACTAAGCCTTTTCCCATACTAGACGGGGTCAACTACATGGATTCTTTGTTTCCACATAGCTCTATCATGTGCCATTTCACAATAAGCTAGATCATTCTTTATTTTTTCTTTCCAACACTTTTGTGGTCGTCCTCTACCTCTTAATACTTCTCAAATTTAGTTTTTCGTACCTTCTTAGATGTTCTTCTTGTGATCTTCTTTCTATATGTCCAAACCATCTTAAATGATATTCTCTCATTTTATCCTCTATTGGTACCACTCTTAATTTTTTTCTAATAACCTTATTATGTATACAATCTTTTCTTGTATGACCACTCATCCATCTCAACATCTTCATTTCTGTCATAGACATCTTTTGTACATGTTGATGGTTAACTGCCCAACACTCATAACCATAAAACATGGCAGGTCTAATTGCTGCTCTATAATATTTACCTTTTAACTTTAATTGTATTTTCTTATCACAAAGAATACCTAATGCTCCTCTCCATTTTAACCAACCAGCGTTAATTCTATGTGTAACATCTTTAACAATTCTTCCATCACTCTAGAAAATTGACCCTAGGTATTTAAAACTTTTCTTTTGGGGATGCAATGTGTGCCAATTTTAATTTCTATATCCTTTGAAGTAACCAAATTATCAAACTTACATTCCATATATTCTGTCTTTGTTCTACTAAGCTGGAGGCCTTTGCTTTCTAATACTTCTCTCGTTTCAATTTTCTATTAACTTTTTCCTTAAACTCTTCCACTAACACAATATCATCTGCAATTAACATACACCAAGGCATTTCATCTTGAATATGTTTTGTTAACTCGTCAATCACCATTATAAATAAATATGGACTTATAGTTGATCATTGATGTAACCCAATATTAACTTCAAAGAAGTTTGTCATTCCTTCATGAGTCCTCACACTGTCATTTGTCATTCCTTCATGAGTCCTCACACTGTCACACATGTTTTTGCACGATCGTATATGTCTCTTATAAGGTTAATGTATGTCAACGGGATACCTCTTTTTTCTAAGGTTCTCCAAAAAACCTTCCTCGGTACCCTATCGTAAGCTTTTTTTTAGATCAATAAATATCATGTGAAGGTTTTTTTTTTTTGCTCTAAAATGTTTTATAAGACGTCTCAAAAGGTGAATCGCTTCAATAATAGATTTGCCTGTTCTATGTTGTACTTGATACTTGTCTTAACCTACATTCGATAATTCTTTCCCACAATTTCATAGTATCTCATTTTATTCTCTTTTGGTTCACACCTAATTTGTTTCTAATAACCTCATTATGTATACTTTTCTTGTATGACCACTCTGTAATGAAGTCTATGCTTCAATATAGTTGCGGAAGATCAACGAGTGGACAATACTACAAAGTAGCAATCACAAGCCCTTAGAAAAGGGAATAGCCGAGAGCAACAAGTGTATGCGAAAAGGAGAATAAACAAAGCACGAGCTTGAATAAATAATCGTTATTCATTAGCCATCAAAGGCTTTAATTTACAAGAGATTACAAGCGTATTTATAGAAGAAAAATAAATGAAAGAGAGTGAGAGAGAGTGAGGGAGTAAAGGGAGAAGAAAGAGGGAAGAGAGGGGGGCTGGCTGCAGCCAGCCCCCAACGGTTACAAAACTGGCCCCCAACGGCTAGTGGCCCCCCTGGCCCGGGCCAGAGGGGCCCAAACCCATTTTTCCTAACACCCCCCCTCAAACTGACAGCTCCATGACTTGAAGTTTGTCAATTAAAGATTGAAACCGAGGGGCAGGTAAGGACTTGGTGAACACATCTGCAAGTTGATATTCTGATTTTACAAACTGTAGTTTCAAGTTGCCTTCTAAATGCTCTTCATGAACATAGTGACAATCCATCTCTATATGCTTGGTGCGCTCATGAAAGGTATGGTTGCTGGCTATATACATAGCGCTTTTGTTGTCGCAGAACATTATTGGAGAAGCTACCAGTTGTATGCCCAAGTCTTGGAGTAGTTGTCGCAACCAAGTTAGTTCTGTAGTAGTGTGGGTCATTGCACGATACTCTGCTTCTGTGGACGAAAGAGACACCTTTTGTTGTTTCTTGCATCTCCATAAAATGAGTGTGACCAAGGAAAATGCAATATCCAGTAGTAGAGTGTCTGTCATTCACATCACCACCCCAATCAGCATCAGTATATGTAAGCAACTGAAATAACGAGGAGGAAGATAGAAATACTCCCTTAGTTGAGGTTTGTCGAATATAACGAACAATCCTCATAACAACACTCATATGCACTGAGGTGGGTGCATGCTAAAACTGACTTACCGTATGAACAACATGAGCAATATCAGGCCGTGTTATTGTGAGATATGTGAGTGCTCCAACCATCTGTCTATAAGGTGTGGGATCACTCAGAAGTTCACCATCAACTAGGCTCATCTTATGGTTGATTACTTCTAGTGTCTCAACAACTTTATCATCTGTAATACCAGATCTAAGAATAACATCATTAGTAAACTTAGTTTGTGATAAAAAGAAACCTCTATCATCATGAGTTACCTCAATGCCAAGAAAATAGGAAAGTTGACCAAGATCCTTCATTTCAAACACATTACCAAGTTCTTGCTTGATTTGTTAGATACCTGTGTCATCACTACCTGTAATAATCATATCATCGACGTAGAGCAAAAGGATAACAATACCTGCAGATGATTTTCTTATAAACAGGGTTGTGTCAGTATAACAGATAGTAAAGCCATGCAATGTCATGAATTCAGTCATTCTATCAAACCAAGCCTTGGGAGCTTGTTTGAGACCATATAAGGCTCTTTTGAGCTTTAAGACTTGGTTTCTAGGAAGATTGAGACCCGGAGGAGGCTCTATATATACTTCTTCCTTCAACCAACCATTCAAAAAAGCATTTTTAACATCTAACTGATAATTATTCCAATTATGAATGGCACACACAACTATAAGTGCTCTAACAGTTGTCATTCTAGCTACAGGAGCAAAGGTTTCTTCATAATCAATTCCATATTCTTGAGAATAACCCTTGGCAACCAATCTAGCTTTATAATGATCTAATGAGCCATCACCATTAGTCTTGATTTTTAAACCCACCTACAACCTATAGTCTTTTTGTTTGATGGTCTAGAGACTATATCCCAAGTTTGGGCTCTAAATAAAGCATCAACTCTTCATTCATTGCATGAGTCCATTCTTGTGATAATTGAGCTTCTTTAAAGGTTCTAGGTTCCTTTATAGCTGAAATATTTGTTACTAAAGCTCTATGTCTTAGTGAAAAACTATCATATGAGACAAATCTTTCAAGAGGTCTAGAATCACGATTTGACCGTCTAGGAATAGGCATAGATCTCCTATTGTAATGTATCAAAGGGTGTAATAGAATGTCTGGTAATCATAGGTTCATCAAGCTCATTTTCTTCATAAATTACCTCTTCACCTAAAATATCATTCAAAGAGTAGGAGGAGTCATTAATAGAGCTATTATCATCCATGCTTTTAAAAACATATTCATTTTCAAAAAATCTAACATCTCGAGATACATAAAGCTTATCATTTTTACAATCATAACACCTATATCCCTTTTTGGTTATTCCATATCCTAGAAAAACACATTCGATGGCCCGAGATGATAATTTATCATCTTTGTCAGTATAAACAAAGCATTTACATCCAAAAACACGCAATCTTCATAGTTAGGAGAAACTTTAAAAAGTTTTTCTATACGAGACATATTTTGTAAAACCGAAGAGGGCATCCGATTAATTAAATAGACTGCAGTCATAATAGCTTCTGCCCAAAAATTTTTGGGAACACCACTTGACAAAAGCAAAGTTCTTGTGGTTTTCAAGATATGTCTATGCTTTCGTTCGGAAACACCATTTTGTTGAGGAGTCTTAGAACAAGAAGTTTGATGTATAATCCCAAACTTATTGAGATGGTTTTCAAAATCCTTTGACATAAACTCCTCCTAAATGCGATCTAAAAATTTTGATTTCTGAATCAAATTGATTCTTTACAAGATTATGAAAAATAACAAAATTTTGAAAGACATCGGATTTTGCTTTTAAAAGATATACCTATGTATACCTAGTAAAGTCATCTACAAAAATAACATAATAGGAAATGCCTCATTTAGACAAAACAGGTGCCGGACCCCATACATCCGAATGAATTATTTCGAAGGGTCTTGTTGTAACATGTGTTTTGTTTGAAAATGGGAGATGTTGCATTTTACCAAGAACACAATCTTTGAAAGAAAAAGATTTCTTAAATTTCATTCCAAGAGGAAATTGATACAATTTTTGAGCATTAAGATGTCCAAGTCTCTTGGGCCATAAAAGAGCATCATTTGTCAAAACATTAACATATCCTATACTATGCAAATAATCCATAATGTAAAGTCCACCCTCTCTATGGCCACGCCCAATCACCTTCTTCGAGAGGCGGTCCTGTACAATACATCCGGTGGATGAAAAGGTTATAACACAATTTTGATCTGAAATTTGGGATACGGAAAGTAAGTTTAAATTTAATTTTGGAACAACACTAATTTTGGAAACTTCAAAATTCTTGTTTTGTAAGTCACCAATTTTATCAACGTTTAATTGTGTACTATCCGCCATATAAACACATGATAAGGGTTTTTGAACACATGATTTTAAGATATGTTCATTACAAGTCATATGAAATGAAGCACCCGAATCAAGAATCCAAGAGATCGTACCTTGAATTTCTTTTGTTGAAGATGAGCAGGCCACACCAACCGTTGCTTTTTCCTTCATTTGGGCTTCAGGTTGCTTTAATTTTTGTTCAAGTGAAAGAAAGGAAGAAGACGAAGCATGTTCTTCTACTACGGCCACCTTCTTTTTCAATTTTGGGCAATTTGGCCTTATATGCCCGGCTTCTCTACAATGATGGCAAATGATGTCTTTTCTTCCTTCTTCACTTTTGAAATGAGGAGGTCGGTAAGCCTTCATATTTGCTCCGGGTTTTGATGCGGCCAAGGCGGTGTCTTTTTAAAGTCTTGCTTCATTCATTCTTGTTTCCGCCATTTGAAGATCGGTAAGAATCTCTTCTTTTGTAGGAAAAGGTTTTCTATGAATGAGTGATGATCTTACCCCTTCAAATTCTTCCCGAAGACTTCTTAGAAATTGATATACAAAGTCCTCATTGTCTTCACATTGTCTCTCACTAAGACATTGTGTACATTTCTTTTTGTAACCATACAATTGATTCCAAACATTGGAAAATTCCCCAAAAAATTCGTTTACCCCTTTATCT
This sequence comes from Brasenia schreberi, assembly GCA_036023115.1. Lineage (NCBI taxonomy): Eukaryota > Viridiplantae > Streptophyta > Magnoliopsida > Nymphaeales > Cabombaceae > Brasenia > Brasenia schreberi. The sequence goes on along the minus strand of JAYKKT010000079.1, from coordinate 26,799,726 downwards.
CCTTGTTTAAGTGAGACCAATTTGTCTCTTAATGTCATCCTATGAGCCACATCGCTTTGAACATGGGATTTTTTTAAATATTCCCATGCTTCTTTAGCGTTAGTGAAATCGGCCAAAGTGTCCCTAGTGTGCTCGTTTACATTATTCATAAGTACCCATAGGATTGTTCTATGGCTTCCTTAATATTCTTCTTTTTGTTCGAGTGTGGCATTAATAGAGGGTTCTACCTTTGAACCACTTACATAGCCCCATAATTTTTTGAAATACAAATAGTTTTCCATAGATTGGGCTCATGTTTTATAGTTCGAAGGTTTTAGATGAAAATTGAACCCCCTTTATCATCCATAGTTAAAGGAGAAAGAAACTAAAGAGGTAAACTTACAAAATATGATCGACATGCTTCCCGAGGCAATAAACAATACAAAATATGATTGACGCGCTTCCCGAGGCAACGAGCAATACTCCCACGATCGAAAAATAGCTCTGATACCATGTAATGAAGTTTATGCTTCAATATAGTTGCGGAAGATCAACGAGTGGACAATACCACAAAGTAGCAATCACAAGCCCTTAGAAAAAGGAATAGCCGAGAGCAATAAGTGTATGCGAAAAGGAGAATAAACAAAGCACGAGCTTGAATAAATAATCGTTATTCATTAGCCATCAAATGCTTGAATTTACAAGAGATTACAAGCGTATTTATAGAAGAAAAATAAATGAAAGAGAGTGAGAGAGAGTGAGGGAGTAAAGGGAGAAGAAAGAGGGAAGAGAGGGGGGCTGGCTGCAGCCAGCTCCCAACGGTTACAAAACTAGCCGTTGGGGACCAGGGCCCCCAACGGCTAGTGGCTCCCCTGGCCCTGACCCGGATGGCCCAGTGGGTCAGGGCCTGCCCGGCCCCAGAGTGGCCCAAACCCATTTTTCCTAACACACTCATCTATCTCAACATCTTCATTTCTGTCAGAGACATCTTTTATACATGTTGATGGTTAACTGCCCAACATTCATAACCATAAAACATGGCAGGTCTAATTGCTGCTCTATAATATTTACCTTTTAACTTTAATTGTATCTTCTTATTACAAAAAATACCTCATGCTCCTCTCCATTTTAACCAACGAGCATTAATTCTTCTTTAACAATTCTTCCATCACCCTGAAAAATTGACCCTATGTATTTAAAACTTTTCTTTTGGGGATGCAATGTGTGCCAATTTTAATTTCTATATCCTTTGAAGTAACCAAATTATCAAACTTACATTTCATATATTTTGTCTTTGTTCTACTAAGTTGAAGACCTTCGCTTTCTAATGCTTCTCTCCATAGTTTCAATTTTCTGAAACTTTTTCCTTAAACTCTTCCACTAACACAATATCATATGCAAATAACATACACAAGGCATTTCATCTTGAATATGTTTTGTTAACTCGTTAATCACCATTATAAATAAGTATGGACTTAAAGTTGATCATTGATGTAATCCAATATTAACTTCAAAGAAGTTTGTCATTCCTTCATGAGTCCTCACACTGTCACACATGTTTTTGCACCATCGGATATGTCTCTTATAAGTTTAATGTATGGCAATGGGATGCTGTTTTTTTTCAAGGTTCTCAAAAAACTTCCTTCAGTACCCTATCGTAAGCTTTTTCTAAATCAATAAATGTCATGTGAAGGTTTTTCTTTTTTACTCTAAAATGTTTTATAAGACGTCTCAAAAGGTGAATTGCTTCAAGAATAGATTTACCTGTCATGAATCCAAATTGGTTCTCTGTTGTACTTGATACTTGTCTTAACCTATGTTTGATAATTCTTGCCCATAATTTTATACTATGGCTCATTAACTTGATACCTCGATAATTCGCACAATTTTGAATGTCTCCCTTGTTCTTATATATGGGTATAAGTGTACTCGCTATCGATTCCTTGGGCATCTTTTGGTTTCTCCATATTTCATTAAATAGTCTTGTGAGCCAAGTGATTCCTATTTCTCCTAGTATTTTCAAAACTTCTATAGGAATATTATCTGGTCCTACCGATTTACCACCCTTTATATGTTTAAGATCCTTTTTTACTTTATTTTTTTAATACGTCGGTAGAAATTGTGGTTTATATACTTTTCTGATTTGGCTAACTCTCCTAAGCTAATACTAACATCTTTATTTTCATTAGAAAGCTTATAAAAATAGTTTTTCATCTATTTCTTATATCATTTGCCACTAGAATTTTTTCATCATCGTCTTTGATGCATCTCCCAGAATTAAGATCTTTTGTTTTCTTATCTCTAGCCCTAGCTATCCTAAAAATATCTCTTTCACTCTTTTTTAAGTTATATTTTTTATATAAATCCTCCCAAATTTTAGCTTTTAATTCATTGATAGCCTTTTTCGCTTCCTTCTTTGCTTTTTTATAAGCCTCTAAAGTTTCACTAGTTTTCTTGTAACATGCCCTCTTTGCCTTTATTTTGCACTACTTCACTCCACTATGAAGCTTCTTTTTGTGCCGGTACACCTCCCTTAGATTCACCTAACATAATCTTTTGCCACTTTCCTATTATGTATATTACAAGATATACCAACATAATTCCAAGCATTTCCTTGAAGGACTTTCTGTTTAAATGTACTCTCTTTCTCGCTTTTAAGGTTCTACCATTTAGTCCGAATAGCTCGATGCACTCTTTTCTTATTTGTCTATTTTTTTATGTATAAACCCATAACTAAAAGTCGATGTTGGGTGGTTAACTTTTTCCTTAAATTATCTTGCAATCTTTATAACACACTCTATCTTTTTTTTTACAAATAAAGTAATCAATTTGTGTTTGTGATAAGTCACTCTTATACGTAATTAAATGTTCATCTCGTTTTTTAAACATTGTATTGAATTTAAAGAGATCAAATGCCATAGCAAAATTTAAAATCTCCCTACCTTCCTCATTTATATCCCTAAAACCAAAGTTTCCATGAATACCTTGATATCCTAATGCCTCTTTACGCCCATTTAAGTCTCCTAAACAAATCATCTGCCTTTGTGGAATCTTTTGAATCACCTTATCTAACTCTTCCCAAAAAATTGTCTTCATACTATCTTCTAGTCCTACTTTGTATGCGTAAGCACAAACTATATTCAAAACCTTTGCTCCTAAGACTAATTTCAGCATCATGATTTGGTCACCATATCGTTGTATGTCTATTACACTATCCTTTAAATCTTTATTTATGATAATACCAATTTCGTTTCGAGCCTTTTCCTTACCCGAGTACCATAATTTAAAACATGTATCCTCTATCTCCTTTGCTTTTTCTCCAACCCACTTTGTCTCTTGTGAACATTAAATAAGAATCTTTCTCTGAATTATAGTATCTACTACTTCCATTACCTTACTAGATAATGTTCCGATATTCAAGAACCAATATGAATCTTATTATCTAGGACAACAATATTTCTTTGAGGTCGTGCAATGAAAATCATTTTACAACTATATCTGGTACAATGTGTCAGATTTTAAGAATTCATTATCTGTATGGTGCGTAAGATTGAGCGTCCTTCTATTACTGTTTATCTTTATTATGTTGAATGCAGCCGTATTGATGCACCCATACATATACTTGTTTTGCTGCACCTTTTGTTGTAATTTCACCTTCTGTATTTGAAAACCCACCAATATGATCTAGCATTTTATGAATAATGTGTATTAGGGAATAGATATGCTACAGTCGAGTCTATCATGATAGGATGCAACAGCCGAGATGCCTTTCATTTACAGGAGAAATAATACTGCGCTTCTTTCTAAATGACAGCAGATCTTCTCCCCCAGCCTTTCTGGTGGAGCACATAACATCATTCCTGGGAAGATCTAGTTTGATGGCAGATCTAGGTTTTCACATGCTGTGTAAGTTTTTCCAAAGTAATAGAGAAATAAGGTTTATAAGATCAAGCTCATGTACATGTAACAAAGGCTTGATCTTGTTGGTGATGTATGTAAATGTGGGTTATCTTGCATGAGCCGTTCTTGTAAACTACCTAATTTGTTGGATAAGTGTCTTTAAAGTATATGTTGATATCCAAGGTGCCTTCCTTTTGTCTTGGGCTTGCAATGTGGCCGGCATCTTGTGTTCACGTCAGGGAACAGGATGTATAGTTTCGTAAAAGTGGTCAGAGCCAAAAGCTTTGGAAGTCTTGGTTTCCCTAGTTTATTTGTTTTGAAGTCGAATAAAAGGTTTCTGGCCAGGGTGCTGCATTTTGCACTGAGATGACCTCAGAAGTGTTAGGAAGCAAGCTGGTGTTTTTGAAGTTAAATGCTAATATAGCATAGATTTGAGCTCTACCGTGTTGAATACTTGTAGGCTGTAGCCGACTTGGGTGGTTTTTCTTTTTTATTGCTGTGCCAAATGAAAACGGGAATTCTAAAATGGGCATGCTGGGGTTAGGCAGACCCTTAGCACCCTATACCGAAGTGGGGGCATTCTACTTGAAAGTTATTTTGACTGAACAGCATCGAGGATAGCTAGCCGTAGCTCGTGCAAATTGGGAATTATCGATTACATTGTATTTGATTGGTAAGGCTTTGCCTGGTTAAAAGCTGCACTTGCATTGTATTTACTAATCTAATCTCATCGTGTTTGAGGTAACCAACGTGGAAAAAATGTTTTGGATTGGTTGTAGGGCAAAGCTATCTAATGAGGTACTGCGAGCCAGTGAAAGTGCGTATTGAATTTTAAACTGCCAATGATCACATCACCGGGTCTTCAATTGCAAGAAAGCACCAGACGGTGACCACCGTTAAGTGGTTTTGACATTCTTAAAAAAATCCAGCAGTGACACAAGCAATAGCTCACCTGGCTGGCAGCTCGAATTACAAGGGATTAAATACCCCGGCCATGCACCTGACTTCAATCAAATATTCATCTACGGGCCTCAGAGGATGGTTCTACTCATAGGTCAAGGTTGCCGCTCCTTCCATTACTACCTTCATTGGCTTGGTTCATTCACCATACTTGCCTTGTCTGATGTGACCTGATGGTGAAATTCTAAATGACAAGAAAAACGGATTTCCTCTTTAATGGGAAGAGTCAGTCGAATAATATATTCCACAAATGCTCTACCGTTTGAGGTAAAAAAAATCAAATAGTAAAAACCAACAAAAAGTATATTTTCAGTTGATGCAAAATGTGGTTATTTAACTGAAACTTAATATGGGAGGTACCTCTTATATTAGTAAAGTCTGTGGCGTAAAAAACCAGAATGGCAACTTGAAGAAAATTTCTCCCTTAGCAGTCACGGGTTCTATCGCGTGCACGCACACATGCAACATAATTTACATGCACATATACACTGAATCTCGTGCTAAAATACAAGGACTGATGTTTTCCTCTGTGGCACTCTAATGACTAAAACCTACAGGTAGCAGCACTAAGACTTGAAACGATCATAGCCAAACTTATCTTGTTCAGACCTCAAAAACTTTGGGCTTGGGTCCCTCCATTGAGCCAAGGTCACACTGAAGAACAACTATTTTGTTAGATAACGGATCTAAGCCAAACTAGAGTTGCTCGCCGATAAAATATGACCCATCAGATTTCACTGCAAATGAGAGCAAGCCTTAATGGGCACTCCCTTTTTCCACAAAATGTTCAGCTCACCCCATCTGCAACCAAGGAAAAATGTCGTACCTGGGACCGAATGAGTGGAGTCAATTGAGAATATAAGTATTGAGTGGAATTGAATCTGCATAACCTATAACCTATGAAATAAATAATCATCCAATATCTGACCTAGTATGCAAGGAACAATATACACGAGTGCAGGCTGTCCGTTTCCGGCCATCAAGTACAAAGCAGCATAAGTGATGAGAAGACCTGAAAAAAGAGAGTTTTAGTCATTAGAGGACGAAGCATAAGTAACAAGGCATAGATGTGGGACTCTAGTGGTTGATATTCGTCTATAATGAAGAGAGATAAGACTAAAAGATGTAACAAAAGGTCGAAGAATAAAATTGAGCAATACGAGATGAACAATTCATAAGCACCACCTGTTTAGACAAAAGATAATGGGATTTTCCATTATAAGCAATAATATGAGACATCGAACATCTTAGAATCTTGGGATCGTTACCTCGAGCAAGAAAAAGATGAAACCGTTTCTGTTTATTAGCAAGATGATAAAATCAAACTGAACATGAATTAGGATCATGCATGCTTACCAACTCCATAGCTAATCAAGGACCACAAGAAGTATCCACCAAATGATTTCCTGTTGGTAGCTTGGTCGTATCTGTACCATATGTGCAATTCGTTAAATGTTAAACACCGATGGGGATATATATAAATATAAATAAATATATAATCATTTCAGTCATTCAGTTGGAAATTTATCCATGGCAAACAAGGAGACAGAAAGCTTTCATTTCCGTGTCATTCAAACGAGTTTCTCACTCTTATAAATATTGTCATATGGTCAATCTTGATATTGATTGGCAACGCATTGCCAATGCTACCATGCCACATACATGCTCGTTCAGCACATCAGAAAATCGTGAGCCCACCTCTTTGAAAGAAAACAGAATAAAGCAAACAGAAGTCTGAACTAAGTTTGCTTAAGTGATGAAATCTCTCTGCTATGCTCACGTACACACAGACACACATATATAACGTATATGGATAGATAGACAGATATTTACATACATACATGTGTGTGTGTCCCCAATACCAGTAGCTTAGTTCAGACATCAACAAACATGGCCAGGTGCAGGTGTCTGAGTTTTGCATACACGTGGGGGGGGGGAGGGATTTTATGGTTTACAAGGATATTGTAACCAGTAATGTTTTCTTAACAAAATAGAAAACGAAAATCTAGTGCATTCCATCTGAAATCAATATAAAAATGCTACAGTAATCCGAATAACAGAAAGACAAGGAAGCGACAATTCAATACGAGGCAAATCTGTGCATAAACTTGAACAAACATGGAAAGCTTGCCTTAGTGTAAACGCTATTAAGAGTCCAGGCAAAATAATATCACCAAAGCCAATGATGCTGTAACCACGCCATGGGTCAAGCAGTCGTGGAAATTTCAGTAGCATGGGTATGCCGTCCTCTGCAACTTTATCCCCATGTGCAACCTTCATGAATCAGAATATGATAACTCATAAGTTTGAGTAGTAATAACTTGATAATACCCAATGATGCTGTTCGTTTAAAGAAAAATCACATACCTTAATCATGACGCTTTCATGGAAAAACTTTGGTGAAATAAACACCCAGAAGCAATCATAGAGGAACGTGCAACCAAGAAGGATAGACGAAACCTGTTTTCAATTTATAAGTAGCGTCCGAAGACCTTACAAGCACAACATATGCAAATTTAATAATGTCTAGAAAGACAAAAGCCATGTCAAATAGCATCACAAAGGCCCAAGAATCTTGATATGAGTTTGTTACATGCATGTACGTATGCATGTACATATGTATATGCCTAAGCATATAGTGGTACTCCATAAAGCCAAATTAACCATACTGAATTAATTAAAATTGGGATGTCTCATGATATTATTATGATTCCAACGAAAAACATCTAAATATCCATGGTTGGTCAAGCAAATGTGGTGTCGATTATGCATATGTCTAGAGATCGTGTCTTCAAGAAAATATCACCACAGAAAACCAAATATGAAGTTATTCATTGAGGAAAGTGATCTGCCAGAAATATGATTTGCAAATTGGTACTTTGACATGCTCACGGTGTCTCTGCAAATTGGTACCAAATAAGATGCATGTAAGCATTGTTTTTCTGCTTGCACTCTGGTTTAAGCTTAATTGCTTAAATACATAAATGAAACAAGGCAGAAATGGAAAGAACAGAATCATATATATAATTCTGACCTAGAAAGAGCAGAAATGGAGAAGTGAAAATCAGGAAGACAGAGGAAATAGGTACAATAAAAAATACGAGTATTGAAACTGTAGGTACTTTTTTATTTCAAATATATAACAAAATTTTGTTTTGCACAATTTTCATGCAAAATACTAGAACACAAAATAAAAGCAGCAACTTTTACCTTAAGATTTGGAACATGAATGATTTGAAGAATTGTAATTATTAAACAGATGCCCTGTAAAGGAAAAATGAAGGGAGCAACTTCGTTACTCTAAATGATCAAGCAATCTTGAAAAATAAAAACAATAAACAGAAAAATAAGTTTCCAAGAAACAAAAGAATATACAAGGGAGAAGAAAATATAAATGGTCCATTACAACTAACGGCAACACAAAAAGTACCAAATAAATTGCAAGTCTCAGCCTGAGGCATAAAAAACAGAAATGTTTAGCATATTATTCCCTTTGAAATATTCTATAATGGATGTTGACAAATCCACCATCCTCTGTAGCAAATGACTCAAATAACGCAATATTGTGTGCTTCGCACAAACTTATGAGTAATATTGTATTAATTTTCATTACTAATCAGGGCAGCCTTTTCTTGATGGACAAAATGGGGTCAGGCATAGCTAAGCCAGATGCACATTCCGGGTGTTGAATTGCTGATCCTTACATTACCAGCTGACGCACTAGTCAGATGAAGTGAAGCCCTTTGGGCCCTAATCAACATGGTCATTCAAAGCGACACATACTGCCTCCCCCCATGCAAGGTTGTTACAGAAAAAGGTTCTATTTTTCAGAATTCAGTTTGCTTCTATGTTCTCTTTTTCTGCAACAGGCTATATATTGGATTAGAATTGATTAAGAGAGCCAGATATGGTGACTGATAAATTTACTAAATAAAGTGAAAATAACTCTCCTTTTGTAAGATCAGCCAAGTTAAAAGATTTAGTAAGCAAAACATACCAACTGAAAGTAAGTAGATCATATCATCATGTACAAGCGCTTACAAGTATATCTTGTCCTATCCAAGCAAGGGGGTGTTGTCGATATAAAGCCCAAAGAGCAGCAGCTAATGTGCATAGTGGATACAAGGCCAAAGTGAGGCATGAAACACCTCCAAGAAAGGGAAGCTTTACATACAAATCCAACTTAGGGATGAGCCACCTGAAAAGAAAAGGATGGATATCAGTTACAACATAAACGGCTTGGCTAAAACTCAAGGATATGACAACTAGGTAACACTCCAGCTAGGCAATGGTTCTAAAGAGAGTAAAACTGAAACAAGAATCACTCAAAGAGGCAACCACCAAATTTCACCATAAAGGCCTAAATGAACTGCAGTAGAACCCAATTCCAAGTTGTATATCATGAAGAAACTGATGCATGTAAAAAGAGAATAATCACAATAGTAATCACTGAAATATCAGCAATGTTTTCTATGGAAATGAAATAACAACTGAGCAATATGTAGAAACTAAAATCTGTAAAAATGCAAAGGCCAAAACTACAACAATTACTGAAGGAAACACTTTTAGAAGCATAGAGAAATCTTTAAGATTGCAAATTTATTTCCTCCAATTTCGAATTTCAAGGGCAGAATACGTACTTCGAACAAAGAGCCATTAAACAAGTATGCAAACCCTGTAGATAGAAAACAGAATATTAATACAATCATCAGCATGGATAATCAGTTTAGATTTCTGAAATGCCGAAAACAAAACACTTTTGGGATACATGAGAATTGGTTCATGCTTTCACATGATATTTTCCCTACAAAAGAAGTTTGGTCCAGCCAAAGTGGTGTTAAACATGAAGATCATGCACCCTTGGAATGGCATATATATAACTGATATCCTCACTCTTTGCTTGTAAACGTTTATGGTCGTAGTACTAAGGAGTACCACTAGAACAACTTCCAACATAATCCTCTCAGTCGCCCAAGATTTCATTGACAAAAAGGCGATTGTTGCTTTACCACTAAGCGCTGTCCCAGGTTCAATCTTGTGACTGCGACATGCACACAGGGGATTCAACCATGACATCCCATCAACATGGTGATGCCCACTGGTTTCCCCCTTCCAATGGGCGACATCCCACAGCCTCCGGAAAATAGTAATTGGGACAACAATGTGAAATGAAAAAAAAAGGAAAATCTTTCTGATGCAGTGCCACTAAACACATTCTTAACCTCAAATACATGATACAAGCAGCACACAAATACTATGTCATCACTAATAATATTCATACAAAAAAATAGCCGAACCATCAAAATACTCTTTTTAGAAAAGACAGCTCAATGATAAAAGAACTCCAGCATGAAAGATTATAATTACTGGATCCACGATGTGATACCAGTTTTACTGCTACCTGCAAAATGCAAACATGTCAAGATGAAAAACTGTAAAGGAAATGATCTTGGTAGAGAGCTGGACAAGTTGAAGCTCTGAATAATCACAAAGTCAAGACATTCCATCTATAAAATCACAAAGGAAGTGACAATGCACTTCAGTTTGTTAGAAATACCAAACGGACATCAGCAACAGCGAGCATTTAAACCAAACAGTTAGTCAATAATCTCCCAGATATGCAACCTACACTGACCATGCACAAGCTTCAAACATAGAGGAGCCCAAAAACTGAACATAGTAGGGCGCAGAAACGGTGGTATTTCATGTTTGTTTCATCAGAGAATTACGATTCAAATGGTTCTAACACAAATATTGTATTTATATTTTTTCTTATGATTTAGCATTTCTATCTCATTTTCAGTGTCATGAGGTGGGAACTGAGGCCCTTTGGGTGCTTTTCCACCAGGCATCAGCTAACAACTGTGACTTAATATAGTTGCAATTGAATGGATGCAGTGAGGAAGAGTACTGAGCATAGCAGTAAAAGTGCACCAATATATTGTATTTATATACTCAGCTCCTATCACCAAGATTCACCCTTAGAATGCTGGCCGCAAACCCAGAGATAAGAGGGTCAGCCATCACAGCAGCAAAAGTGAACCAATATAATATGATTCCAATGGTGGTGAACACTTATGTAATGCGAAGCTTGGTATACACAAAGCTCAATCTGCATTTCACTCTTCTTCCTCATAATTACTTCAGGATAGACGCACTACCCAGTCATGTGATCATTAAGGCAACTAAGGTTTCATGTGTTGCAAGTTGGTTACCTTCAAACAAGAGGGAAAAAAAGACAGGACCCATTTCACTATACAAGTTCACATCAAGGTTGAGAACAAAGAGATCCAATAAACTCACCGTGATGCCGCCAATGCAGAAAACTATTATTAGCAGCACCATAAGCCAAGATGACATAAATTCGTAAAGCATCAGCAACAAACATGACGCAAGAACTGCAAAGAGAACTGCAGATGTAGAGTTGACGTATACTACACCATCTGAGTTAACTCCTTCAATGTTGACAAGATTCCCAATGGCATCCTAAGATCATGAAATCAAATTAATCTAGAAAAGTATGCAACATTAGCATTATAAATACCTAAAGAATCACAAGGTTGTTCTCACAGGGCTTAACCAAATCACCTTCAGGGATCTTTCATGCATGACATCCACTTCCAAAGAGGTCCAGGATGACCAGTAAGATGCAGAAACAATTATTCCAATGGCCATAACAAACAAAGCAAACTCCGCAACATCCACAGGAGGGCGTTTTGGCGAAAATAGCTGCACATCGACTGAAATAAAATGCATCACCTGACAGCATCACCAAGCTGAAGCATACCAGAATAGTAAACTTAAGTGTTTTCATCAAAGTTCAGTCAATAGAAATTGGTGAATGGCAATAAAGTATTTTCACTCCTCTGCAATTATTTCTTCTCAATATAACAATTGTTTCCCTCTTTTGGCGGCTGTAAGACATGGAACATTCCCGGATTCATGGTAAAAAATTAGGAGACTTCAACCAATGCCAGACTTTTAGGGCAGGCATCCATGAATAAAACCCTTGCGCTCCACCATCTCTGACAGCACATCTAGTTATGGAGCAAGCTCTACACAGTATATAACTCATGGCCCTTGATTGTATCAGATTTAAGCAACAGATAAAGATTGATTGTTGAAACTGGAATGGAATCGTTAAATGAATAATGCTAAAGCTAGTTATCATAGTTTATAAACAAGAGGCAAACTGCACTTGTATTTAAAGAATCATCTGAGATTTGTGAGAGCACACACACACAGAGAACGCACATGTTTTTACTTGTGACCTAATTTCATTTAGTTATATAAACGTAAATGGAACTACTTTCAGTGTACATTAGGAGGAACAAGTTCAGCAGCCTAAGGTGAGTCAGCCAATGATCTTTTCTTGTGGTAAAATTATTTAAGAGGAGACACTTGCCGGCATGGAGGAAATGAATAAGATGTCTAAATATATTTTAAGCTTGCATTGCCGGTCCCAAGCCCGAATAAAGGAGGAGGGTTGTGTTAGGCTTCCGACAGCCAGCGTAAAACTTCGTTGGATTTCTACAACATGGATTACAAAAATTATGAGCATTGCTTTGGGGCGTCCCCGCCTAGCGACGTGCTGCAGAGCCCGAATGTAGTGAATCAATTGCAAAGAGGGTTCCCACATCATGGACGGGTGTGGGTAAAGAAGTTAGTCCCGCTACATTGCCGCCCGAATGTAGTGAAAAATTTTCAGAGAGGGTCTTCGCATTTTGATTATAGACGGATGCGGGGGGTAAGGAAGCTAGTCCTAGATAATAAGATTCGTATTGGTTCTTGGAATATCGGAACATTATCGGGTAAGCTAATGGAGGTGGTAGATACTATGATTCGGAGAAAGATTCATATTCTATGTTTACAAGAGACAAAATGGGTTGGAGAAAAAGCAAAGGAGATAGAGGATACAGGTTTTAAATTATGGTACTCAGGTAAAGAAAAGGCCCGAAACGGAGTTGGTATTATCATAAATAAAGATTTAAAGGAGAGTGTAGTAGACATACAACGATATGGTGACCGAATCATGACATTGAAATTAGTGTTAGGAGCAGAGGTTTTGAATATAGTTTGTGCTTATGCACCCCAAGTAGGACTAGAAGATAGTATAAAGACAGTTTTTTGAGAAGAGTTAGATAAGGTGTTTCAAAAGATTCCACAAAGAGAGATGATTTGTTTAGGAGGAGATTTAAATGGACATGTCGGTAAAGAGGCATTAGGATATCAAGGGATTCATGGAAACTTTGGTTACGAGGATATAAACGAGAAAGGTAGGGAGATTTTAAATTTTGCTATGTCATTTGATCTCTTTATAGTCAATACAATCTTCAAAAAACGAGATGAACATTTAATTACTTATAAGAGTGGCTTATCACAAACACAAATTGATTACTTTATTTGTAGAAAAAAAGATAGAGCATGTTGTAAAGATTGTAAGGTAATTCCAGGAGAAAGCTTAACCACCCAACATCGACTTTTAGTTATGGATTTACAAATAAAAAAATGGACAAAGAAGAAAAGAGTGCATCGAGCTATTCGGACTAAATGGTGGAACCTCAAAAGCGAGAAAGAAGATATATTTAAACAGAAAGTCCTTCAAGGAGATGTTTGGAATTATGTTGGCACACCCTGTGATATGTGGAACAATATGGCTATACATATTAGAAAAGTGGCGAAAGATGTGTTAGGGGTATCTAAGGGAGGTGTACCGGCACAAAAAGAAGCTTGGTGGTGGAGTGAAGTAGTATAAAATAAAATCAAGGCAAAGAGGGCATGTTACAAATTACATTATGCTAAGAAAACTAGTGAAACTTTAGAAGCTTATAAGAAAGCAAAGAAGGAAGCAAAAAAGGCCGTTAGTAAAGCAAAAACTAAGATTTGGGAGGACTTATATAAAAAACTCAACTCAAAAGAGGGTGAAAGAGATATTTTTACGATAGCTAGGGCTAGAGATAAGAAAACTAAAGATCTTAATTATGTTAGATGCATAAAAGACGAGGATGAAAAAATTCTAGTGGCGAATGATGATATAAGAAATAGATGGAAAAACTATTTTTATAATTTTTTTAATGAAAATAAAGATGTTAGTATTAGTTTAGGAGATTTAGCCAAGTCAGAAAAGTATATAAACCACAATTTTTACCGACGTATTCAAAAGAATGAAGTCAAAGAGGCTCTTAAACATATGAAGAGTGGTAAATCGGTAGGACCAGATAATATTCCTATAGAAGTTTGGAAAATACTAGGAGAAATAGGAATCACTTGGCTCACAAGACTATTTAATGAAATATGGAAAAACCAAAAGATGCCCGAGGAATGGAGAGAAAGTACACTTATACCCGTATATAAGAACAAGGGAGACATTCAAAATTGTGCGAATTATCGAGGTATCAAGTTAATGAGTCATACTATGAAATTATGGGAAAGAATTATCGAACGTAGGTTAAGACAAGTATCAAGTACAACCGAGAACCAATTTGGATTTATGCCAAGTAGATCTACTATTGAAGCGATTCACCTTTTGAGACGTCTTATGGAATATTTTAGAGCAAAAAAGAAAGACCTTCACATGATATTTATTGATCTAGAAAAAACTTATGATAGAGTACTGAGGGAGGTTCTTTGGAGAACTTTGGAAAAAAGAGGTATCCCATTGACATATATTAACCTTATAAGAGACATGTATGATGGTGCAAAAACATGTGAGGACTCATGAAGGAACGACAGACTTCTTTGAAGTTAATATTGGGTTACATCAAGGATCAACTTTAAGTCCATACTTATTTATAATGGTGATGGATGAGTTAACAAAACATATTCAAGATGAAGTACCTTGGTGTATGTTATTTGCAGATGACATTGTATTAGTGGAGGAGTCTAAGGAAAAAGTTAATAGAAAATTGGAACTATGGAGAGAAACATTAGAAAACAAAGGCCTCCGACTTAGTAGAACAAAGACAGAATATATGGAATGTAAGTTTGATCATTTGGTTACTTCAGAGGACATAGAAATTAAAATTGGCACACATTGCATTCCCCAAAAGGAAAGTTTTAAATACCTAGGGTCAATTTTTCAAAGTGATGGAAGAATTGATGGAGATGTTACACATAGAATTAATGCTGGTTGGTTAAAATGGAGAGGAGCATCAGGTATTCTTTGTGATAAGAAGATACCATTAAAATTAAAAGGTAAATATTATAGAGCAGCAATTAGGCCTGCCATGTTTTATGGTTCTGAGTGTTGGGCAGTTAATCATCAACATGTACAAAAGATGTCGGTGACAAAAATGAAGATGTTGAGATAGATGAGTGGTCATACAAGAAAAGACCGTATACATAATGAGGTTATTAGAAACAAATTAGGAGTGGCACCAATAGAGGATAAAATGAGAGAACATCGTTTAAGATGGTTTGGACATATAGAAAGAAGATCAAAAGAAGAACATGTAAGAAGGTTAGAAAAACTAAATTTGAAAAGTATTAAAAGAGGTAGAGGACGACCATAAAAGTGTTGGAAAGAAACAATAAAGAATGATCTAGCTTATTGGGAGTGAACTGCTAATATGGCACACGATAGGGATCTGGAAACAAAGAATCCATGTAGCCGACCCCGTCTAGTATGGGAAAAGGCTTAGTTGTTGTTGTTGTTGTTGTTGTTGTTGTTGTGTCTAAATATATTTTAAGGTCGTTCAATTTGAGCACTAAATTTCCTTCAAAAAGAAAGAAATATAATTTGTCAATTATATTTCACCCATGTAAGAGATCACCCTTGCATTGCCGGTCCTAAACCTAGATAAAGGAGGAGGGTTGTGTCAGGCTTTCGACAACCAACATAAAACTTTGTTGGATTTTTATACCATAGATTACACAAATTATGAGCATTGCATTGGGGCATCCCCTCTTAGCAACATGCTGTAGAGCTCGAATGCAGTGAAAGAAAAGTAAACAAGGGATATTATATTTTTGCTCGGGTGTAGTGAATGAATTGCAGAGAGGGTTGCCACATCATGGACGGGTATGGGTAAAGAAGTTAGTTACACTACATTGATGCTCGAATGTAGTGAATAAATTACAGAAAGGGTCTCTGCATTTTCAATATGGACGGATGAGGGGGCAAGAAAGATAGTCTTACATAATAAGATTCGTATTGGTTCTTAGAATATCGAAACATTGTCCAGAAAGTTTAATATCCTATGTTTACAAGATAAAGTGGGTTGGAGAAAAAGCGAAGAAAATTAAGGATACAAGTTTTAAATTAAAGTACTCAGGTACTATGTTATCAATAGCGCGCTATAGCGTTTTAGCGAGAGAAAAAATGCTATAGCGGGTGACCCTTAGCGGGCGACCCGCCAAAGCCACTATAGCGTCGCTAACAGTGCTATAGCGGACCGCTATAGCGGTCCACTATATCACTGTTAGCAGACAATGTTTTTAACATATATTTAAAATGCATATATATGAATGTGTGTATATATATGCGTGTATATATATGTTTGTATGTACTCATACACACATACATATAATACATATACTTATATGTTTGGATTCCAATTAGATGGAAGCTAAAACTTTGAAAACAAGCATGTTAAAGCATAGTGCTTTAGATATTCATTGAACTATTCTACGTTTTAGTAAAAGGGTTCAAATAATTAATGTGGAAGTCAGATATGAAGGGACTAGCAGTATTGGATGTCGATGAGTCTAATATGTGTCCCTTCATGAAATAAATGTAGGTGGAACCCTTTGTTTTGTCACGTTAAATCATTTGTTCTTTTTAAACTTTGGGTCATTTAGATGGAAGTAATTAAATATTGTTTTCTATGTGTAACTCATTTTGAAGCACAATGGATTAAAATGATCACTATACCTTCTTATCTATGATATTTGGGCTTCATCTACAATATCTTAAGTGAGGGTTCAATGTGGATAGGTTTAACTGTTGCCATGCATACCATAAGAGAACATTTAATACAAACAACAACAACTAAGCCTTTTCCCATACTAGACAGGGTTGTCTACATGGATTCTTTGTTTCCACATATCCCTATCGTGTGGCATGTTAGCAATTAACTCCCAATAAGCTAGATCATTCTTTATTGTTTCTTTCCAACACTTTTGTGGTCGTCCTCTACCTCTTTTAATACTTTCCAAATTTAGTTTTTCTAACCTTCTTACAGGTTCTTCTTTTCATCTTCTTTCTATATGTCCAAACCATCTTAAACGATGTCCTCTCATTTTATCATCTATCGGTGCCACTCCTAATTTGTTTCTAATAAGAGAACATTTAATGTCTTTGGGAAATTTCTTTCAAAGGTATTATTACACCTGTGTGAAATGTGAAACACGTAAAAAGAAGTTATTTTCACCACAACATGCAAACAAAAGAAAAGTTGAGCAGTTTGACTTGATTGCAAGTACGACCACCAAATGACACCCAAAGTGACATTGGCACTTCCTAAAGTGATTCCTTAGAGATTGCTGGAGTAAAAATCATGCCAAATCTTAAGGTTCTCTTAAGAACTTTGAAAGATTTTATTCCTTCAATCATGTCTATACCATATGATAATCAAGATTTTGAGTGAACTTTAGCACCCTTTATTGTCAAACTGAAGATGTCACATTCTCAACTCCTCAAATTCTTGAACATACTTTGTATTTATTTGTTATCTTATTATGTCTTTGTTGCAGCTGATCCGTTTATGCCTTACTGTGAGTACTCCTTTTTCCTTTAGGTTTATCATGTGTTTATGTCACATAATTCTCTATTTACCTTAAGAAAAGATCAAATAATTCTTGTTTGCAAGTTCTTATCTGTACACCTTCTCTGTGTCCTTGTTCTTTATGGTTCTTCATTTCATAAGTTTCTAGCATACATCCATCTTGATTCTTCAGCATTCTGAAATGGCAGATGAAAATGTTCAACTCAAAACACTCCAAACTATATTAAAAAAAACATTATATATATATATATATAATTTTTTCAACAACAACAACAACTAAGACTTTTCCCATACTAGACGGGGTCGGCTACATGGATTCTTTGTTTCCACAGATCCCTATCGTGTGCCATGTTAACAGTTAACTCCCAATAAGCTAGATATTCTTTATTGTTTCTTTCCAACACTTTTGTGGTCGTCCTCTACCTCTTTTAATACTTTCCAAACTTAGTTTTTCTAACCTTCTTATAGGTTCTTCTTTTGACCTTCTTTCTAAATGTCCAAACCACATCTTAAACGATGTTCTCTCATTTTATCCTCTATTGGTGCCACTCCTAATTTGTTTCTAATAACCTCATTATGTATACCGTCTTTTCTTCTATGACCACTCATCCATCTCAACATCTTCATTTCTGTCACAGACATCTTTTATACATGTTGATGATTAACTGCCCAACACTCATAACTATAAAACATGGCAGGCCTCTATAATATTTACCTTTTAACTTTAATGGTATCTTCTTATCACAAAGAATACCTGATGCTCCTCTCCATTTTAACCAACCAGCATTAATTCTATGTGTAACATCTCCATCAATTCTTCCATCACTCTGAAAAATTGACCCTAGGTATTTAAAACTTTCTTTTTGGGGAATGCAATGTGTGCCAATTTTAATTTCCATGTCCTCTGAAGTAACCAAATGATCAAACTTACATTCCATATATTATGTCTTTGTTTTACTAAGTCGGAGGCCTTTGCTTTCTAATGTTTCTCTCCATAGTTCCAATTTTCTATTAACTTTTTCCTTAGACTCCTCCACTAATACAATGTCATCTGCAAATAACATACACCAAGGTACTTCATCTTGAATATGTTTTGTTAACTCATCCATCACCATTATAAATAAGTATGGACTTAAAGTTGATCCTTGATGTAACCCAATATTAACTTCAAAGAAGTCTGTCGTTCCTTCATGAGTCCTCACACATGTTTTTGGACCATCATACATGTCTCTTATAAGGTTAATATATGTCAATGGGATACCTCTCTTTTCCAAAGTTCTCCAAAGAACCTCCTTCGGTACCCCATCATAAGCTTTTTCTAGATCAATAAATATCATGTGAAGGTCTTTCTTTTTTGCTCTAAAATGTTCCATAAGACATCTCAAAAGGTCTTTCTTTTCCTCCTCGTCTTTTATGCATCTAACATAATTAAGATCTTTAGTTTTCTTATCTCTAGCTCTAGCTATCCTAAAAATATCTCTTTCACCCTCTTTTGAGTTGAGTTTTTTATATAATTCCTCCCAAATCTTAGTTTTTGCTTCACTCACGGCCTTTTTCACTTCCTTCTTTAAATTCTTAAAAGCTTCTAAAGTTTCACTAGTTTTTTTGGCATAATATAATTTGTAACATGCCCTCTTTGCCTTGATTTTATTTTGCACTACTTCACTCCACCACCAAGCTTCTTTTTGTGCCGGTACACCTCCCTTAGATACCCCTAACATATCTTTCACCACTTTCCTAATATGTATAGCCATATTGTTCTACATATCACAGGGTGTGCCAACATAATTCCAAACATCTCCTTGAAGGACTTTATGTTTAAATATATTTTCTTTCTCACTTTTGAGGTTCCACCATTTAGTCCGAATAGCTCGATGCACTCTTTTCTTCTTTGTCCATTTTTTTATTTGCAAATCCATAACTAAAAGTCGATGTTAGGTGGTTAAGCTTTCTCCTGGATTTACCTTACAATCTTTACAACACGCTCTATCTTTTTTTCTACAAATAAAGTAATCAATTTGTGTTTGTGATAAGCCACTCTTATAAGTAATTAAATGTTCATCTCATTTTTTGAAGATTGTATTGACTATAAAGAGATCAAATGCCATAGCAAAATTTAAAATCTCCCTACCTTCCTCGTTTATATCTCCAAAACCAAAGTTTCCATGAATCTCTTGATACCCTAATGCCTCTTTACCGACATGTCCATTTAAATTTCCTCCTAAACAAATCATCTCCCTTTGTGGAATCTTTTGAAACACCTTATCTAACTCTTCTCAAAAAACTGTCTGTATACTATCTTCTAGTCCTACTTAGAGTGCGTAAGCACAAACTATATTCAAAACCACTACTCCTAATACTAATTTTCTTATAAGCTTTCTTAATACTAATACTAATTGAATTAGTCCTCTTTGCCATTGAATTAGTCCTAATACTAATTCAAACTATATTCAAAACCACTACTTCCTTCTTTGCTTTCTTATAAGCTTCTAAAGTTTCACTAGTTTTCTTAGCATAATGTAATTTGTAACATGCCCTCTTTGCCTTGATTTTATTTTATACTACTTCACTCCACCACCAAGCTTCTTTTTGTGCCGGTACACCTCCCTTAGATACCCCTAACACATCTTTCGCCACTTTTCTAATATGTATAGCCATATTGTTCCACATATCACAGGGTGTGCCAACATAATTCCAAACATCTCCTTGAAGGACTTTCTGTTTAAATATATCTTCTTTCTCGCTTTTGAGGTTCCACCATTTAGTCCGAATAGCTCGATGCACTCTTTTCTTCTTTGTCCATTTTTTTATTTGTAAATCCATAACTAAAAGTCGATGTTGGGTGGTTAAGCTTTCTCCTGGAATTACCTTACAATCTTTACAACATGCTCTATCTTTTTTTCTACAAATAAAGTAATCAATTTGTGTTTGTGATAAGCCACTCTTATAAGTAATTAAATGTTCATCTCATTTTTTGAAGATTGTATTGACTATAAAGAGATCAAATGACATAGCAAAATTTAAAATCTCCCTACCTTCCTCGTTTATATCCCCGTAACCAAAGTTTCCATGAATCCCTTGATATCCTAATGCCTCTTTACCGACATGTCCATTTAAATCTCCTCCTAAACAAATCATCTCTCTTTGTGAAATCTTTTGAAACACCTTATCTAACTCTTCCCAAAAAACTGTCTTTATACTATCTTCTAGTCCTACTTGGGGTGCGTAAGCACAAACTATATTCAAAACCTCTGCTCCTAACACTAATTTCAATGTCATGATTCGGTCACCATATCGTTGTATGTCTACTACACTCTCCTTTAAATCTTTATTTATGATAATACCAACTCCGTTTCGGGCCTTTTCTTTACCTGAGTACCATAATTTAAAACCTGTATCCTCTATCTCCTTTGTTTTTTCTCCAACCCATTTTGTCTCTTATAAACATAGAACATGAATCTTTCTCCGAATCATAGTATCTACCACCTACATTAGCTTACCAGATAATGTTCCGATATTCCAAGAACCAATACGAATCTTATTATCTAGGACTAGCTTCCTTACCCCTCGCATCTGTCCATAATCAAAATGCGGAGACCCTCTCTGAAAATTTTTCACTACATTCGGGCGGCAATGTAGCAGGACTAACTTCTTTACCCACACCCGTCCATGATGTGGGAACCCTCTCTGTAATTGATTCACTACATTTAGGCGAAAATGTAGTGGCTCTTGCTTACTTCTTACTGCATTCGGGCTCTGCAGCATGTCGCTAGGCGGGGACGCCGCAAAGCAATGCTCATAATTTTTGTAATCCATGTTATAAAAATCTGATAAAGTTTTACGCTAGCTGTCGGAAGCCCAACACAACCCTCCTCCTTTATCCGGGTTTGGGACCAACAATGCAAGGGTGATCCCTTACATGGGCGGAGTTATATATATATAATTTTTTAATCATAAATAAAAGTGTACCGCTAAATCAGCTATATCCCCGCTACCGCTATATCAAGGTCGACCGCTAACAACCTACTAACCGCTATTGATAACATAGCTCAGGTAAGAAAAAGGCTCAAAGTTGGTATTCTCATAAATAAAGATTTAAAGGATAGTGTAGTAGACATACAACGGTATGGTGACTGAATCATAATGTTGAAATTAGTGTTAGGAGCATAGGTTTTAAATATAGTTTATGCTTACGCACTAAGTAGGACTAGAAGATAGTATAAAGATAGCTTTTTGAGAAGAGTTAGAAAAGGTGATTCAAATAATTTCACAAAGAGAGATGATTTGCTTAGGAGGAGACTTAAATGGACATGTTGATAAAGAGGCATTAGGATATCAAGGTATTCATGGAAACTTTGGTTTTGGGGATATAAACGAGGATGGTAGGGAGATTTAAATTTTGCTATGGCATTTGGTCTCTTTATTGTCAATACAATCTTCAAAAAACGAGATGAACATTTAATTACTTTATCACAAACACAAATTGATTATTATATTTATAGAAAAAAAGATAGAGCGTATCGTAAAGATTGCAAGGTAATTCCAGGAGAAAGCTTAACCTCTCAACATCGACTTTTAGTTATGGATTTACAAGTAAAAAAAAATGGACAAAGATGAAAAGAGTACGTCAAGCTATTCTGACTAAATGGTGAAACCTCAAATGCGAGAAAGAGGGTATATTTAAACAAAAAGTCATTGAAGGAGATGCTTGGAATTATGTCGATACACATTATAATATGTAGAATAATATGGTGATATATATTAGGAAAGTGGCGAAAGATGTGTTAGGTGAATCTATGGGAGGTGTACCAGCACAAAAAAAAGTTTGGTGGTGGAGTGAAGTAGTGCAAAATAAAATCAAGACAAAGAGAGCATGATACTAATTACATTATGCAAAGAAAATTAGTGAAACTTTAGAGGTTTATGAGAAAGCAAAGAAGAAAATAAAAAAGGTCGTTAGTGAAGCAAAAGCCAAAATTTGGGAGGATTTATATAAAAAAACTTAACTCAAAAGAGGGTAAAAGAGATATTTTTAGGATAGTTAGGGCTAGAGATAAGAAAACTAAGGATCTTAATTTTGTTAGAAGCATCAAAGACGAGGATGATAAAATTCTAGTGGTAAATGATAATATAAGAAATATATGAAAAACTATTTTTATAAGCTTTTTAATGAAAATGAAGATGTTAGTATTAGCTTAGGAGAGTTGGCCAAATCAGAAAATAATATAAACTACAATTTCGGCCGAAGTATTCAAAAGAATGAAGTCAAAGAAGCTCTTAAACATATAAAGGGTGGTAAATCGGTAGGACCAAACAATATTCCCATAGAAGTTTGAAAATTTTTAGGAGAAATAGGAATCACTTGGCTCACAAAACTATTTAATGAAATATGGAGAAACCAAAAGATGCTCGAGAAATGAAGAGGAGGCACACTTATGCCCATATATAAGTTTGGTACCCTCTCGTAAGCTTTTTCTATATCAATAAATATCATGTGAAGGTTTTCCTTTTTTGCTCTAAAATGTTCCATAAGACGTCTTAAAAAGTGAATCACTTCAACAATAAATATGCCTAACATGAATCCAAATTAGTTCTATATTATACTCAATATTTGTCTTAAACTACGTTCAAAGAGGTATTCTATTGGCATACATAATGTTGAAATTCAGAGTAGCATTGCAGAAGATTAAAACACAAAATAAGGCTAATATTAAGGAGGAAACACGAGGGATTGAAGGAAGGGACGGACCTCCAAATGAGGCGGCCCTCCCTCTTCTCCACTCTTTCTTACACACAACCTCAAATCCTAATACAACCTACCAGCCCTTATATACTGTAAAACGAAAATTAACCAAATTGATCAAAATACCCCTAGTACAAAAAAATTACCAAAATGCCTCTAATGTTTTGGGCGAGTACAATAATACCTAAAAACATCAGAAATAATAAAACTAACACAAAGAATACTAGATAAGCATATTCTTCAACACCCCCCCTCAAGTTGGGAGTGAGATACTTCGAACTCCAAACTTGTCAAAAATATTCATATCTGTTTGCAACATTCTTCATCTGTCTTCATCACTGATCTGATCTTCAACAGCTTCTTTGGTTGAAAATATCTCCAACCTAGCCTTCCTGGCTTATCATCACAAGCAACATCTTTGACTGCAACATCAACTCAACCTGCCAACAACTCAATCATCCTTGCTGTAAAAACGTCAAAGCAACCATCATGACTGTAACAACATCAAATCAACCATCCTGGCTGTAACAACATCAAAGCAATCATCCTGACAATAACAACATCAAAGCAGCCATCCTGGCTGTCACAACATCAATGCAGTCATCCTAGCTGTCACAACATCAAAGCAACCATCCTGACTGTCACAACATCAATGCAGTCATCCTGGCTGTCACAACATCAAAGCAGCCATCCTGACTGTAACAACATCAAGGCAGCCATCCTGACTGTAACAACATCAAAGCAGTCATCCTGGTTGTAACAACATCAAAGCAGCCATCCTGGTTGTCACAACATCAAATCAACCATCCTGACTGTCACAACATCAAAGCAGTCATCCTGGTTGTAACAACATCAAAGCAACTACTTTGGCTGCAACACACATTTTGGCAATCCTCATTACTGCAAACTTCCCAAGAATCTTCCAGTTCTCTAAAAGCATTTTCTCAAACACTTCATGTGCATGTTAGTCATCTCTTCCTTGAGTATTTCATCGAACATCTTCATATGCATCATTCATCTGCTCACACGCATTTCAACACAAGCTACTCTTCTTCATTTTTAACATGCTTCCCATCATTTAAAAAAAACTCTTTTCACATCACCAAACACACGATCTGTGACAAATCCGCCAACCTTGTCACTAAATTCCTCTGCTTTATTTTAATCTGGTTTAATTCACTTTCATTTTCTGAAACACGTGACTCAAGCAACTTATAAGATTCTGCCATGCATTGTTCAACTCGATTTGAAAAAAAAAATGGTCCAGGCCTCGACAAGGAAGAGAAGAATCTACATAGTCCACGTCTCTGCTTGCAGTGTAATATGTTAGAATAAGCTTCATCACATTTTAATGGCTTCTGAAGCACGAACACCATGGAATAATTGCACTCTTAAAGGAGTTAGTGATCTCATCACCCGGTGTCATTAGCAACTTCTTCGGGTGTTCAATAAGTCCAGATATGAGTCTTACGAGATTCAAGAATTTCCTTGGGAATACAAAATGCAGCCACCATCCATGTTGATAACCATGCCTATTAATTGTTGCAGCCACCATCCATGTCGATATCCATGCCTTTGAACTTCATGATAATTGTTGCAGCCACCATGAATGGTGGTCCTTCTTTCAATAACTGCAGCTCCCATTCTTTAAATGCAGCCACTTTTCCATTAAGAAACGTTTATATCAAAGCAGCCACCTTACTAAATCTGCGTTTATATCAGCTCCTATTCTTTAAATGCAGCCACTTTTCCAATAAGTGCAGTAAATCATGCCTTTAAACACCTGAAGGCAACATGTAATGAGATTAAAGATAATTCACTTTTATTCCCATCTTCAACGAGTCCAAGATTAACTATATCCAAATGGGGCAGCACATCTTCGTAAAGGCAGATCACAGTGAGTCCATCCTTAGGCTCTTCTTCAAGATGAATTAAGTTTAACATAAGCATTTCACAGAATCAGGTATGCACAAGGTAGCCCGCTCATTACCTTGCAACACACAAATGGAGGCTAGGAATCTCTATTTTTGCAGTGAATTGGATTTCTTATCAATCTCTCAAAATATCAGCGCTTCTTAGGTAAGATTGGTTTATTACTCTTCAAGAGTGAGCAAGCAAAAATTCCATTTAACATTTCAGCGAAAGAGATATACAAATATACCAAGTTGAAATCCTCAATGCATCGTTCTTGTGAGTTTGCACTTGGAGATGAAAAATAGTGGCCGAGTAGTTAAGGCTACACAATTTCAAAAGCTCGGCAGATCCCTGTTTCAGTGCTTGATTGCAACCATTTTGTATCACAAGCAAAAGTCTTACAATTCTCAGAAACTATCAATAAACTTCACCAAGTTAGGTATTGTACAATGACAATCCTTGAGAGCCATTCCTCCTTCTGGGTAATTTTGAACTCATCAGTCATGCTACTGAAGCACCGTTTTCCTTCATCAATAAGTCCAAAGTAATTGGCCATTAACACCATAACCTCCAATTATAGCATTCCAAGAAATCACATCCTTCTCTTCTATACTCTTGCCCCAATGAAGCATGACCAGAACATATCGGATTACACAAGCCCCATGATCAAACAATTCCATGAAACTATATCTGTTTTATCCATATTATTGAAAACATTTCGTGCACCGGCACCACCTAGAAGACTCCCAAAAACTTTCTTACACTACTAATCGTCATATTCATCCTTATACTCATATGAAGCAAGAACAACAGATTGTATGGAGTCCTTATCACCCTTCTCATCTAAATAAGACAAATCAGCTGAGTCACTTTTCTGCTTCCGCACAAACCTTATTCGATTCTGATTTTTTCTTCTCTACTCCGAACCATATTTTAACGACAATGCTCTGATACCATGTTGAAATTCAGAGTAGCATTACAGAAGATTAAAACACAAAATAAGGCTAATATTAATGAGGACACATAAATGATTGAAGAAAGGAGCGGACCTCCAATGGAGGTCGCCCCCCCCCCTCTTCTCCACTCTTTCTTACGCACAACCTCAAATCCTAATACAACCTATCAGCCCTTATATAAGGAGTTGTAAAACAAAAATTGACCAAAATACCCCTAGTACAAAACATTACCAAAATACCCTAATGTTTCGGGCGAGTACAATAATACCTAAAAACATCAGAAATTATAAAACTAACACAAAGAACACTAGATAAGCATATTCTTCAACACATAAACCTTATAAGAGATATACGATGGTGCAAAAACATGTGTGAGGATTCATGAAGGAATAACAAACTTCTTTGAAGTTAATATTGGATTACATCAAGGATCAACTTTAAGTCCAGACTTATTTATAATGGTGATTGATGAGTTAACAAAACATATTCAAGATGAAGTACCTTGTTGTATGTTATTTGCATAAGACATTATATTAGTGGAGGAGTTTAAGAAAAAAGTTAATAGAAAAATTGAAACTATGGAGAGAAACATTAGAAAGTAAAGGCTTCTGATTTAGTAGAATAAAGATACAATATATGGAACATAAATTTGATCATTTGGTTACTTTAGAGGACATAAAAATTAAAATTGGCATACATTGCATCCCCAAAAAGAAAGTTTTAAATACCTAGGGTCAACTTTTCAAAGTGATAAAGAATTTATGGAGATGTTACGTCCAGAATTAATGCTAGTTGGTTAAAATGGAGAGAAGCATCATGTATTTTTTGTGATAAGAAGATATTATTAAAGTTAAAAGGTAAATATTATAGAGCATCAATTAGACCTATCATGTTTTATGGTTATGAGTGTTGGGCAGCAAATCATCAACATATACAAAAGATGTATGTGACAGAAATGAAGATATTGAGATGGATGAGTAGTCATACAAGAAGTGACACCAATAGAGGATAAAATGAGAGAATATCATTTAAGATGGTTTGGACATATAGAGATAACATCAAAAGAAGAACCTTCAGAAGGTATGAAAAACTAGATTTTGAAAGTATTAAAAGAGGTAGAGGACGACCACAAAAGTATTGGAAAGAAACAATAAAGAATGATCTAGCTTATTTAAGTTAACTGCTAACATGGCACATGATAGGGCTTTGTGGAAACAAAGAATCGATGTAGCCAACCCCGTCTAGTATGGGAAAAGGCTTAGTTGTTGTTGTTGTTATCACTTCAATGCATCACCTGATTGTGATGCTACATTAGGATTTTAAAATAATAAGCTCATAAGGACCCGGTTGTGTAACACCTTAGGATCACAAAACCAAAAATCACTTCATTACATCACATGGTTGTGATGCTACGTTATGATTTTAAAATAATAAGTTGGTAGGCACCTAGTTGTGCTTCATTAAGTAGAATTACAAAATAATAAACATGTCGCTAAGATAAATCTTTATCACAAATTAACAAGAAAAGAAGAACAAAATCCACAGTATTATGAATATTAGAGGTTCAAATTGAAAACATGATTCGCAGCCTTTATGTTAAATAGCAATAAACTCACCAGGACTCCCACTTATAAGACTCTCCTTCAGAAAATGCCCTGCATTTCTTGGCAACAAGATAACAGGTATGTGGATCCCCAAATCTGCTTCATCCTCAGCACAAACCATCTTATAAAGTGCTGTGAGACACAAATACACACAAAAAGAAGAAGAAGAAGAAAACAGGATAAACCCTTTAGATCTAAACCAAATGCAAACAGAAACTGTATGCAAGTATTAACTTATAAGGAGGAGAAAGAAAGGAGGATTACAGAACTGCATATGCTTTAAATTAAATTATAATATATATACACACATGTACACGCACATGCATGTATGTATGTATGCAAGCATGAATGTCTACATGTCGGCCGCTGTAATATCTCTACAAGCAGTTCTTCAGGACTTTTCCTTCCAAGCAAATCTAAATGAAATCATTGTATATCTAACAAGTGCTTAGAAAACAAGAAACAAAGAGATATCAACCACCATGAAAATCACAAATCAAACTATGTAAGATATCAACCAAGAGATCACAAATCAAACTGTGAAAGATACCAACCAGCATGAAACTCAAAAATCCAACTACATATCTGAAAAGTATTTACAAAAAGGTAAAGAAACAGATATTAACAACCATAGAACACTATGCTTAGCATAAATGAATGTATATGAAAATATAAAGTTGCTTGTTGGCTGTAATAAGAAAGCGTTAGCACAAAATAAAGGTCACTTAAGACTGTCCACTGAAAAAAAAGGCACTTGAATGTTTTCAGTTTTCAGTTTTCCACCACTAACAAAGAACCTAGGTTACAGCAAGCGCACTTCTCCCATTTCTAATTTGGTGAAGTGTTCTCCACAAATAGATACATAAAATCAATCCCCTCATCATTTTGGAATTATTATTGTTAAGGAGGCAGATAACTACCTTGTCTGTGATTAATGATAATCATTGCTGTGGCACCAGCATCCTGTGCCACTTTGGCTTTTTTTGCAAATGTACAATTACCACGATGCACAAGAACAGCTTCTCCCTTAATCTAGCAAATACAAGCAATAATGGGCATCAATGCAAGAATACCAAAAGAAAATACCAGAAGCCATCTTTGATAGGCCAAAAGGATCAAAACCAATGGACTTACATGAACAGAAACAGTGAAAACTAGTAAGAACAACAAGGAAACCAAATTGACACAATATCCAAAAATAAACACTAACATCTTTTTTAGGAGTGCTACAGGAATCAGGTGGATCTGACAATGTAAGGCGGATGTGTTTGGATTTCATTAGTTGCTTCTCCATTTGAAAACCAAACCTTGCACTGACACCAACATATTCCTCACCCACTTTGCCATGAATGTGAGATATAACTTTGACCTAGAAAGCAGATTGCAGTTTCAGTAATTGCAGAAGCTTTTATTAAAGTAGATAGCAATCAGCGAGACTAGCATGAGCAAAAATAAATTGTTCACACCTAATAAAAAATTTACCGAAGAAAATTAAAAAGCAGCAATATATTTATAGAATAAAAATGTGATGAGCAAGAAGGATGATACAGAAGCACACCAATAACATAAACTAACGTTAAGTATTGCAACTTTAAGTAACAGGGCCTAAGATCATCACAAAGATGAACATGAAATGTGATCATTCAACATTGTATTGTTCACAAAATATTGTACAGCAAGTTGGTTTTCAAGAGGGTCCTCTAATTTCATTTTGAAAATTGAACGTCAAGAGTAGTGATTCACAGGCAATTAATATGAGTTGAGTTCCAAAGCAAAAACTACTGTGACAAACACAATGCAAGTTCTGATACGTCCTTTAAAATTTCTATATCTGACATGGAGTTTTAAGCATTCTTTTACGATCTACACTTGCCCAACTCCTTATCAGGTCACAAACAGCATTTATCATCCATAATGACAACTGACACCGTAAGGATTAAGCACCTTTAAGGAATGTTTTTCCAATTACACTTTTTGCAACCACTTTTCATGTTTCTGCACCACAATTTCCCCTTCTCCTTGGATAAAGGGTAAACCACAGCAATGGAACACCTGGTTAAGGAAGGAAGAGGCATGTAACAGTAGTTTTTAGAAACTTGATAGGCGCTTCCTGCTCTTTAGTTCCTTTCAACAAATTACATTTCCATTTCTTTCATTGGTGAAACCCAAACCCCAAAATCAAGAGAATGTCAGATTTTGTGTTTCACCATTGTAAGAAATGAGTAACTAACAATTAATGACACGGGCATAGTGCATTAACCAGTTATCAAATTATTTACTTAACAAGCTACAAAAATTATCAGGATCATTTAAACGACCTCAGTGGTCACAAAATATCCGCATCGTTGGCATCTCCTGTTGAACCTAAATCACTGCCCTACAGTGTATAGCTTAACTGAAACTGATTGAAGTTTGATAAATAAGGAAAATTATCTGAACATACGTATGTTACAAAGAAGACCCCCATCCAAGAGATACATATGAAAAATGAACACATTTTTAGCCCTAAATCATGTCTAATTCGGAATTATGCACAAATCATATGTATATTTCATAAGAAAACCCTACCGACATTCACGTAAAAGTAGTCAGACGTGCATCCGTTTAACGGCTAAAGAAATATGTGTCCTAACTGAAAGTGAAGGATGATCCAGTGCCCAATAGGAACTAAAGAAACCAAAGAATGAAATAATGGCAAAGGAGACAAAGAGCCATGCGATACGCATACCCTTTTATTAAAATTCTAAAAAAAAAAAATCTTATCCAATAAATGTATGTAACTGAACCACAACCCACATTTTCAGCCCCATATGTTCCTTGTTTCGTTTCCAGGTTTTGTTTTCCCCAGCACTATCTACCGATAAATATAGCTAACGATTCACTACGGATTGCAAATTCCGCCCAAAAAACACACTTAGTTTAGCTTGCACTATCCATTGAAGACTAAATCTAAAGAATCTTACTTCAGACGTACATTTCACTGACTGCGTTGTCCACTGCAGACTAAATCTCGCTAAAAACACAGTTCAGACGTAGAAGTCACGGAAATAACCCTTGATTCACCTCCCGTTCACCATGGAATGCTAAATCCAGGCGTGATCTTACTTCAGATGTACATTTTACCGACAAAACCCTTTCTTTTCATTGCATCTTCTACTGAAGACTAAATCTAGATAAAAACTTAGTTCAGATGTATATTTTAGAAGACGAAGCACTATCACATACATGTTAAATCAATCAGACGTACATTCTCCTATCTGCTAAAACACAAAGTTTTAATCAAGTCGAGAAACCGCGTTCTATTTGTAAATGTAAGTAACACAAAAGCCCCGAATAGCACCGAGACCGATATCAAACAAGAGACACGAGCAGATCAGGAAATCTAGAAGCTTGCCAGGGCGAATTTGTTATCGCAGCCAGGCTTCTTCGGCGCCTTTTCGTCATCGTGAACGGTGTCATGAACGGTGTCTCCGGCGGAGATCGCGCGGATGCAATGGAAGAATACAACTACGAAGAGGAGGAAGCACGGCCGCTCCAGCCGCCCCCGGCGTAGATCCATGAGTTTCCGGACGACCTCAAAAAAGAACAAAAGCACATATAGTTCCACTCTCCATCTACATTCCTCCACGGACGATCATATGAACTCTCTCTCTCTCTCTCTCTCTCTCTCTCTCTCCCCGTGTGGGGCTTGTTTACAGTGAACGAAGAAACAACCAAACCCGTTTTTATATTTAACCGACTTCTGCTGGGAGTTTTTTGAAATTTCGTTAATTTTTGTCCCTTTTTTCGAGTCGTGTTTGCAACAATGCCTGATGTGATCTGTTGCCGCGGGCACGGCATGCAATAATTACGAAAATTTGTTTGTGCAAAATATCGTTCATGGAGCTATTCTAAACGACGTTAAGATTACTTTAAATATGTTATACGCTAAATGTTTTGCTACCAAGGCCGGTAAACAATCCGAATAAGCTGAATAAGAGTCGTTTAACAAACTTAAAATCTTGTTCAAGTTTGCCTCGTTCGCTCATTTTAACCAATTCATTAGTTGTTGTTTTTCTGGAGCAACGTGGAGGCTGAAACCATACGCACACCTTAACTCATGACCTTCAATTGTGAGTTTATCCCCTTAGCCGGGTGACCTATTGCTTGTTGTGCTAAGTTCGTTAGCTTTTTATACTAAGTTTCATGTAGGATTCAAATACTTGATCATTTAAATATCGCACCCACCAATTGAATCAATGGGCATGGTTTTCTAATGACTGCAATGCCGGTCGAGTCGAATGATGCACACCACATACTATTCATTCTCATCTTGTGTCTGGCCATACAGGTACGAGCTCACCACAAACCGAACCAAGTCATACCACAAGCTGCTCGGTTCGTTACCAGCTCTATGCAATGATGAGTACCAAATTAAGATTTTGTGTTCCTAATATATCGTCCCGTGATGTTACAATGAGCTGGAAAAAAAAAGAATTTAAAACCTTGAAATGTAGGGAAATGTCGCTTCAAAGGCTCCTTTCTTACCTAATTTGTGAAAGAGGAGGCAACCTAAACGCCAAACTCATCTGATATTTACAGAGGACGACCTAATCTTTTTCAAAATCCACAAGGACCACATTTTATTTACGAACCAGGTCGAAAGGAGGGTGGGGGGGGGGATTTCGTGTTTTGGGTCATGTTTGGGTGTACAATTGACGCATGTGTGAGAAGCGTCAACCCAAACACAACCATATTTGAAGGGCACTAGAGAGACTTTTGGTGTTGCATTTATGTCCTATTGTGACCCTTCAACCCTAAATTCTACATAGCTATTTTTTGTCATAGTAAAAACTCATTTTTGAGAGAAGAGTGTCAAAATTCTCGTTGCATGTTGTGACTATGCCAAACTCAAGTTGCCTTAAAGTTTTAGTACATATGTTTTCTTTACCTTTTGCCTTTGTCATGGGGTGTAAGCTGGACACTCTCAAGAGGGACACTCACGTTGTGTTTTGGGTTGACGGTGGTTGATTGCAACACTAAAATGAAATCACTAAGACTTGCTTGGCCCTGAAGCCAAGCGCCAATCCCGACCCAACCTGTCGGCTTGCACGACGTCGATTTGACTGTAACAAAATTGGTATCTAATCAAGTTCAATACTTCCTCAAAGACATTAGCTTAGATGTGATAGATACAAGGTCTTCAAAAAGGCCAACCTCATCATTGGAACATATACTTCTCGAAACAAACAAACGATATAGGAGAGATCGTTCAACCGAAAATGTCACGATCGAAAAGTCTGGTACATAAAGTGAAAGTAGATGTAGCCAACTACGAATCTCGCCTTCAATCTTTGAAAAACGATGTCTACCACATTAAAAACTTTGTTATACTAGAAGGAAACAACATGATCATTGATTAAAGGTTGAAAACTTAACGGATCTAGAAGAAGGGGTTGAAAACTTGAATGCCCATTGTGTTAACTACGAAGGAAACAACACGGTTGTTGATTAAAGGTTGAAAGCCCTTGAGGTGTAATGTAGGACACTCGATGGAGCTATCGTTAGTAGGTCACCATTACCCTCTTTTGAGATGTATACTAAAGTTGATAAGGATTTGAAGTTGGATGTATACTCAGAGAATTGGAGTGTCAAGGATTCGAAGAATTTATTATGACAAGCAAATGAGTACATCAAGACCCGAGAGATTTGACAGGAGGATAGGAGTATCGGTATGACAACATCGTTACTCAAGGGTGATGCTTTACTTTGGTAGAGATGGAGCTTCATGAATGTCAATTGGGCACTTTATACTATCGAGACTTTTGATGACTTCAAACGAAAAATTAAAAAGCAGTTCTTTCCTAAGGATCCAGATTACTTGACCCAAAAAGAACTCATCCAGTCCATGAGTACATCATCTAGTTCACCTCCTTGATGTTGAACATCTTAAACATGACAGAAGTATATTGTTTTTTCTTTCTTAGTGTGGTTGAATGTCTGACAAACGATGAATTATGGAAGGAAGATCGGTCCCATCATCCCTTGAGTCCAAAGAATCTTGTGAACAACAATAGCGATATGGCACCATTCAATCATACACAAAGTGACCATGCATAGAAAGGGGGATTATTGTAGACTATTATAGAATGAACATGGAGGAGGCTTGCCATATCAAGATAAGGGGAAGGTCGCTCTCAAATGCTACCATTATCAAGGGAACCGCTATTTGAAGTACTACCCCATGAGACCATCCACCCAATAAGTGAATGCAATGACCGTTGTGGAGACTCTATGTTATTGCGGTGCACTCCAAGTGTTTAAGGCACACCAACAGTGTCACTTGATATCTATGCTTAGAGAACGGGATAGGTTGTTTTATATAAGAGTGCGACTAAAAGGAATGGAGGCTTGAACCATGATTGACTTATGAGCTACACACAACTTTCTATCTTCACGGAATTACATCAGCTATGACTCAACATTTTCGAGACCGATGCATATATCAAAGACATGTTGGGTAAGGTGACTCAAGTTAGTGGTGAGATAAACAACGTTATCCTTTTGATCGAAGATTGACATATACGTACCAATTTTTGTGTGATATATGTTGATCACCTTATGGTATTGGATTCGACATTCCTCCATGCAAAAGATGCTCACCCCAACCTTGTGGAAATAAGGTCTCTATTTTGAAGATGACAATAATCAGTACAACACCAACTCTTCATCATCAGGCAAGTCTAAGGAGAAGAGTCTCTCTCACTTATGACCCCTTTTACTATGGTTGCCTCATCCAACTGCACGAAGGGAACTCCCCAAGGTATAAAGTCGTCCCAAGCCCCACTAATGGTGCAAAGTCACTGTAATGCCTTGATGTGAAATACAAATGGCCCTGAAGTGGAACAAACATGATCAAACAACCACAGAAGAGGGAGATGACTAAGATGTTGCCAAGGACAACAATGATTCGTGGAGAGAATGTGACCCATCAACTGTGAATTGTATATAGTTGTTTTTGGCATTTGTAAAAACTCTCTTTTGACAAAAGAATTCCAAAAATCTTGTTACGTGTTAGGACCACGCAAACTCATCTAATATAAAAGAACTCAAATTGACTTCAAGTTTTTGTGCATTTGTTTTCTTTACCTTTTGCCTTTATCGTTGAGATGTATAAGTCAATAAGTGCTAATATTTTTGGCAAGCTTAACACTTAGAGAGAGATACTCATGTTCTGTTTTGGGTTGGCGATGACCGACTGCAACATTAAAGCGAAATCCGCTAAGGCTTACTTGGCCTCGAGGCGCATCGATCCCAACCCAGGCCTAAAGTAGATACTCATGTTCTGTTTTAGGTTGACAGTGACTGACTGCAACAATAAGGTGAGATCTACTAAGACTTGCTTGACCCCGAAACCGAGCGCCGGTGCCGGCCCAATCCGTCGACTTGCATGATGTTGGTTTGAACGTGACACTGGTAACTGTTTTGGTTTCTTTTCTTGCATAACAATTCATATCCACATCAACCTCTTTTTCTGTTGTTTTGCTGGTAGAGGTGGCAAATCGGGTCAACACCGATAAGATCAAGTTGAGATAAAAAAAAAGTTGACCTTGAGAGGACCTGGGCTTTTCGTATGCAAGGGGATGCGAGGCATCTTTTTCCAAGGCTCATACCCGCTACGATCTGTATGGGACCCCAACTTGGCCCCCCTTCTCTCTCATATATATATAATTTTATACGATACATAATCATGCGTAATCTCTTATTACATGTTATTTCATCAATTGTCATCCTCCTGTCATTTTTTTTGTTCCTTCATTCTCCAAAATCATCACTTTTCACCGGCCAAACCTATCGTCATTGTTATTAAAACCACCTAAAAACTAAATCACTTATACATATACACATATTTAGATTTTGTGGATGGTTTCGCTGATGATATCAATAGTTTTGATTGATCAAAATTGGTTTTGAAAAATAATATAATGATAGATAATGAAAGACGAATGCGACTGTGGTTGAAGTGATGAAAGTCATACGAAATAAGATATTATGCACTAGTATACACAGTACAAAATTATGCATAGGTTTGGTACAAATCCACTTGGATTCAACTCAACGTCTGTGAGGTCGATTTGAAACAACTCATACCCAACCCAATATAGGTTGCCGCAGCCCCACACCCAGGTTTTTTCGGGTCCCACCGAAATTGCCACCCCTTATCATTAATTCAATACTGATTGTTTTCCCTTTGACTACGGGTTTCTTACTCTTGTAGCCTTTGTCTTCTTCCTATATGTACTGAGTACTCGGACCAATTATAAAGCAACTCAACCAGCACAAGCTCAATTCAAGGCGGAATTTTGATTGGATAGTTTTTCCGTCCAATAAAATTCGAGACACATGGCCCCATGTTCTTCAAATAATTTCCTCCTCTAATAACTTGAAATGCATTTAATTCCTCTCCCTTTTTTCTCTCTCTGTGACAAATAGAGAGAGAATGTGCAGGTCAGCTTGTGCTAAAGTATGTAGATAGTAAAAAAGCGTCCCTTTCTCTATGAGCACCAAGGTTCCATTTCCTTGACAGACCCACGTGATCATGCCCACTCCCTGTGCGCTTTGGTCTTGGTTAGCTTTAGTGGCGGGAGAATGGCGCCGGACTTTAAAGTGGTCGTGTCAAAAAATGTAAAATTAAAATAGCGGCTGATATTTTATTTGAATACTTGACCGAGATTAGCTTGCGACTTGTACTATTTGTTTAACGTACCGCTAGAAATCTGCTTTTCCTCAACTTTGCAACTACAAAAGGGAGACTAAATTGGAATATTAGCTGCCCAAGATGAATCACATGTCACGACTGAGGCACACCCACTTAAACTGATCGGCCTTGTTACCGACCGTTACTAAAGCTGATAAGAACAGATACTAACACAAGATATGTTATAGTATCATCTAACAGGCATTAACAAGGGTTCAAGTTCTTTCTCGAATCATAGAGAGGTGAGACCAATCCAGTTATCTCCCCGAATCTTTGGCAGATGTAGGATCAAACGAATCGGCGTTTTAAACTCCAACTTGCTTCCTGTGGACTACTTGCACTCCGTCGTGGACAAACGGGATGCATGTAAATCCGTTTCCGCAAGGGAAAAGGACCATCGAGCACATGACAAACTAATTACTACTGAATGGTCTCACTCACATCTCGCTTCCCTTGACAACAACTCCTCTTCCGAGGCAAGCACCAAGAGGAAGATGACTGCCATGTCTGCATCACCCCGTGACCACGTACAGCTAGGGACTTCGATAAACCCCATAAACCCGTCGTTGCAGAAGACTTCATAAGCAAACAGAAAGATTCACAATAAGTTCCGCCATATAATAGGCAGGAACAGATACAATCACAAAAAAGAGTTGATGAATTGACACATTTTCTGGCCATATAAGCCCCTAACCAGGATACCCATAACAAAATTTATTACCAACCAACAAAGGGCGGCTCTAATCGACCTCCTCAATCTTGGGCCCGGCGGCACTGCCACCGTGGGCAGGGCCATCTTCATCCGCGCCACCACCCATATCCGGTCCTGCCCCCTGGTACATCTTCGCGATGATGGGGTTGCAGATGCTTTTGGTATTCCTCATGTTGTAAGCATAGTTCTCCAACGCATTCTTGGCCTCCACCTTCTTCTTGTGTTCCTCGTCCTCAGACTTGTACTTCTCGGCATCCTGCACCATCTTTTCGATATCTTCCTTGCTCAAACGGCCCTTGTCGTTGGTGATGGTGATCTTATTCTTCTGGCCGGTCGTCTTGTCTTCGGCCGAAACGTTCAAGATGCCATTCGCATCAATGTCGAAGCACACAGTAATCTGTGGAACACCTCTGGGAGCAGGAGGAATGCCTGAGAGTTCAAATTTGCCCAACAAATTGTTATCTCTTGTCCTTGTTCTCTCACCTTCGTAGACCTGAATCAACACGCCAGGCTGGTTGTCGGAATAGGTGGAGAAGACCTGTTCTTTCTTTGTTGGAATTGTAGTGTTCTAGGGATCAGGACAGTCATCACACCACCAGCAGTCTCCAGACCCAGTGAGAGGGGGTGACATCCAGGAGGAGAAGATCCTGAACCTTCTCATTGCCCTCACCGCTCAAGATAGCAGCCTGGACAGCGGCACCATATGCAACAGCCTCGTCAGGATTAATGCTCTTGCAGAGCTCCTTTCCATTAAAAATCCTGCAGAAGTTGTTGAACCTTGGGAATTCTGGTGGAACCACCAACAAGGACAACATCATGGCACTCTCTTTGTCCATTTTAGCATCTCTTAAACACTTCTCAACTGGTTCCATACACTTCCTAAAGAGATCCATATTGAGCTCCTCAAATCTGGCACGGGTAATGGTAGAGTAGAAATCAATTCCCTCATACAAAGAATCAATTTCAATGGTGGTCTGGGCAGTAGATGATAGAGTTCTCTTTGCCCTCTCACAAGCAGTCCTCAACCTCTCTAAGTGCTCTGGGGTTGCCACTTATATCCTTCTTGTTTTTCCTCTTGAACTCCTGAACAAAATGACTCACCATCCTGTTGTCAAAATCTTCACCGCCAAGGTGGGTGTCTCCAGCAGTTGCTTTGACCTCGAAGATACCCTCTTCGATTGTAAGAAGAGACACATCAAATGTGCCTCCACCAAGATCGAAGATGAGGACGTTCTTCTCGCCAGCACTTCCTGCCTTCTTGTCAAGACCATAAGCGATTGCTGCGGCAGTCGGCTCATTAATGATTCGCATGACGTTCAAACCAGCAATGACGCCAGCATCCTTGGTAGCCTGACGCTGAGAATCATTAAAGTAAGCGGGACAGTAACAACAGCATTCTTCACCGTAGAGCCAAGATAGGCCTCAGCAATCTCACGCATCTTAATGAGCACCATAGAGGAGATTTCTTCTGCAGCAAACTGCTTTTCTTCACCCTTGTAGTTCACTACAATCATTGGCTTGTCAGCAGGACCAGCAATGACCTTAAAAGGCCACAACTTAATGTCACTCTGAACAGAGGCATCACTGACTCTACGACCAATCAACCTCTTGGCATCTGAGAAAGAGTCAAAGCATATTACAAACAGGTATCTCGTAGTTCACACTAATATACATAAAAAAACATGAATCTATTGAGAGGAAAATCTGAGAACTTGAAGCAAAACAAACATAAAAAGAAACAAGACAATGACCAATATCATTGAATTTTAGTGCTTAGAATGATGTGTTATAACAACGAAATTAGTTAAAATTCCTACGAAACGTGCAGATCTAGAAACATGCAGTCAGTCTTTTGTATATATTACAAAATCTATTTAATGCCAAGATTCTGAACATTTAATAAATTTTTTTCAAATTTATAGTTTACATTCAATACAATTTGTGTGTGTTTCAGTCAATACAATTATTTTGTGTTCAACTATAACTTATTTTGTCATAATATCCAAGAGACTTTTATTAAAAAACAACTTAAATTTTAAGCAAACCAAACATGCTACTAAACTGTCACAATATCACATCAAAATCATTAAAAAAAATTTCCACAAGGACAACGATTGCATTCAAAAAAATCGATAAAAACAGGATATACAAGGCAATTCATACAAACTCAAAACGGATATACAAGGCATATTCATAAAATCTTAACATTGATAGATTGAGTCATAGCACAGAAACGCAACAACAAAAAACTACAAACTAAAGTGAAGTTGCAGGGCATAATTTGCAGATCTCACCGAAGACGGTGTTGATCGGGTTCATGGCGACCTCGTTCCGAGATCGATTCCAATCGCTGGACCCTCTCCTTTTCCGGCCATTGGCAGGTCATGTTCATGTCATTTCTTTTTCGTGTCTAAATCAACCCGAATACAACCGTGACCTACGTACACGAGAGGAAGTTTGACATGCGTGCCTCTTGAAATTCTTCGTGTTGTGGTCACGAAATTTTGGTGAAAAATTACATGAACCGATTACTTGAAGATATGCTAAAGAAATAACATGGGTGATTTGTGTTTTACACCACGAGTAATAGGTGAATTGGCTAGAAAGTTGCCTCACAAGTTGAAGGTCACGAGTTCAATATTGAGACATGCATCTGGCTTTCGCCTTTTTCATCATACCCAGATACTAAACACCTTTCGTAACTCCAAATATCTGGATTGGTTATATTTCTTTCTCTAATACTCCAACCACTCCATGCATATTAGTTATTCCTAAATGAGAAATTCCATGAATATTACTTTTTCTTTGACTCCCACGACTTGGGTGGTGAGGTCGACTTGCAGGGCATGCATACATGTGTATGTGTGCGTGTGTGTGTGTTAAGCCAGGTTTACAAACTTTCAAGGCTTGGGTCCCGTCCCTGTAGAATTCCAAATTCACCTTGCAAGAACTTTGTCAAACTTAACAGTGAACTAAAACCCTAACACTTTTTTTTATACAAGAGGAGGCCGCAACTTAACACACACTCCATCCACACCCCCTGAAAATCGAACTCCCCACCAACAA
This sequence comes from Brasenia schreberi, assembly GCA_036023115.1. Lineage (NCBI taxonomy): Eukaryota > Viridiplantae > Streptophyta > Magnoliopsida > Nymphaeales > Cabombaceae > Brasenia > Brasenia schreberi. The sequence continues at coordinate 26,759,430 of JAYKKT010000079.1, read as the reverse complement.
CACAGGGGTCAATACATCCACCAGTTGAGCTAACGATCTGGGTGCAAAATCCCAACTTCATAAAACAAGTTCATGCTTATTTTATTGTTTTCTTGTCTCTCTCACCCTTGCTATGAATTCTTGACTTAATCACCATTGCACACCGGGGGCGGCAGTGGCCAGTGGGCGGTAAAGGATGGGTATACCTATACCCATATCTTGATTTTGTGCCCTGAACTTACCCATTACCCCAGGCCTATACCATATCAAAATGACATTCTTAAAATTGAAAATATTTTGAATTGAACTCAGACGCTTTTAAGGTTAGATGGCTCAAAATTTGGAAATTCAATAGAATCTTTTCTTTTCTATTCTATTTATTTGTCGAGTTGGGTACTGGTTGAATAGTTCCTATCGAGTACCCTGGCAGAAGATATTCGAGCCAAACCCGCCCACTTAAACGGGTTATTACCCCGTCGTTCAGGTCGGGCACCCACGGGTCGAACCCAAGAACCAGTTCACTTTGCCAATTCCTTCTCGGAGAAAACGGATACCTTTCAGACTTTCAGTATTTTTATTCCGCACAAGAGGGACCGATGAAAACTTCACCGTCCATCCGAGCATCATTCCGAAACTAACGACCAGGAACACCCTTACGAGAAAGTTAGGGTTCAATACTTCGCACGTGAAAGATCCTCTCTTTTTCTCTCTGTGGAGGCGAAGCCGACGAAGGGAAAGACGAAATCGTGACCTTACCACACAAGGTGCGAGATCCCCTTACTCTCTTTCTCTCTGCCCACGAATTTCTCGAATGGTTTTGTTACTGGGTACATTTGTTCTTAAATGCAGTTGTCTTTGTATTTCATCTGAAATTCTGGTCCTCTTACTTTGAACGAATCGTGATCTTGCGTAACAGACTCTCTTCATGGTGCGATAGCGTCTATACAGATGAATGGATAGCGGGGCGAGGGTGGGAGTTGTTGTTTCTCATTGTGCGATCGGCAGCGGCCCCACTCTTCCGAATCCGAATGTCGGTAACGCCCAATTCGATACCCTAGCCAATCGGTCGGAGGGAAATCTGAACGGTGGTGATTCTGTAGCACCCTATGATGGCGTGCCGCAAGAACCCTATGTGGGCATGGAATTCGATTCAGAAGAGGCGTGCAAGGATTTCTACAATGCCTACGCGAGAAGAACGGGATTTAGCGTCCGAATCGGCTCCACGAGCCGTTCGGCCCGTGATCGGGCGATAATTGGACGGTATTTCTATTGTTCTAAGGAAGGGTATCGCCAGAAGAGTAGGGGTGATGGTGACGAGGACAACAAGAAGAAAAGGGTGCGTTTGATCACGCGCGAAGGTTGCCCGGCGAAATTTGTGGTTCGAAAGGATACTTGCGGGAGATGGGTTGTTCGAATCTTCATAAAGGAACACAACCATCCTATGATAATGCCTACGAAAGTGCAATATCTTCGATCCCACAAGAGCTCAACGGTTACTGCGCAGAGTCTTATTAATAGTTGTAATGAAGCCGGAGTGGATATAAATCACATGATGTCTTACTTGAAGAAGGAAGCTGCTAAGATTACGAAGATGGGAATCCTTGAAAGGGAATGTGGGAGTTATACGGGCCTTCCTCGCCGGAAAACGGTCGAAAGTGAGGATGCGCAAGCTGTACTTGACTATTTAAAGCAGAGTCAGGCGAAAAATCCGGGCTTTTTCTATGCTATACAAGTCAATGAACAAGAATGTATGACTAGTTTCTTCTGGGCTGATGCGAGGTCAAGAACTTCCTATAAGTACTTCGGCGATGCAGTCACTTTCGGCTTGACTCAGAAGGCAAATAGATATAAGATGCCTTTTGCTTCATTCACCGGCCAAAATCATCATCGGCAGATTGTGTTTTTTGGTGGTGCTTTACTTCTGGATGAGAGCGAATCATCGTTTGTTTGGCTTTTCACGACATGGCTTGAAGCAATGTATGGACGCCATCCTCTCACACTAATAACTAACCAAGAACAAGCTATAGGAGCAGCAGTTGCTTGTGTGTTTCCACAAACTCGCCATTGTTATTCTGCACGTCACATCCTTAAGAAAGCGGATGAAAAATTGTCTCAGGTGTATCAGGCACACAAAGATTTCAAGGAGGAGCTTCACAAGGTCATCCACTCTAACGAGACGATTGATGAGTTTGAAGAGTGTTGGAAGACTCTATGCGAGACATATGATTTTAGAGAGAATCAATGGACACAATCTCAATATAAAATTCGCCACAAGTGGGTACCAGCATACTTGCGGAATACATTCTTTGGAGATGTATCTGAAACTGAGCGAATGGAAAGCATTAACTCCATCTTTGATGGGTCTGTCAATGCCAATACTAGTTTACACGAATTTATGATGCAATATGACAGAGCATTGGAGGGCCGTTATGAGAAAGAAAGGTCTGCGGATTTGGAAACCAATAGCACGCCGGCGACCATTAAGACAGCATGGCCTTTGGAGAAAGACGCATTAGAAGTTTATACCAAAACCGTGTTCAAAAAATTTCAGGAGGAACTACTTGGTAGTCTTGCTTATATTGCTGAAGAGAAAGAAAAAGATGGAACTAACGTCATATATAGTGTGACAAAATTTGCAGAAAGAATTAGACGGCATATTGTTAAGTTAGACGTTGCCAACATGAAAGCTAGTTGCACCTGTCAGATGTTCGAGTTCTCAGGGTTGCTATGTAGGCACGTTCTGATAGCATTCAGAATGAAAAATATTTTGAGGCTCCCATCTCACTATGTCCTCAACCGATTTACGAGAGGTGCCAGGTCTGTTGTAGTTGATACATGCAACAGCGGGTTGCTCGTCGGCTGTGAAGAGTCTCTTGGTTTGAGGTTTAATGATATTTGCCACCGAGGAATGAAGTTTGCGGAGGATGGAGCAACCTCAATGGATATTTATCGAGTGGCAGTGCATGCTCTGGACAGGGCTTTGGAAGATGTTGCCAGAATAAAATTTGCCCAGCTTACCCACTAGCTTAGCTGACGTTGTTGTTTGAAGTTTTTGACATTGCAGTGGTGATGAAACAAAATGCATTTATCTGAATAAATTCATATTCTATTGAAGGTCATGAATTTGATAACCCGCATGCATCTGGTAGAGGTCTGCCTAGACCCAGCTTGCATATAAAAATAAATACTGTTGTCAATGATGTCTTGGACCTTGTAGTTACGTGTCTCAATTTCTACTTTGCCATCTGCAGCGCCATGTTGTATATTTGACATTGAACATAGGCAATAGATATCTCTTTTGGCTTTTGTTGCCATGTAGCTTTCTTGTACAAATTTCTGTGTAACAAGTACAGAAACACACGTCCCAGAACGAGACGTTGACAATTTGATGTATCATGTAAATGTTGTATGGTTCTCGATGACAAGTTAACTTTATTTTTCATCTCCCCATCTAGTTTCTTGGTTGTAGTTTAGTATCAAATGCTTGTATTCACATGTTCTAGAAGTCGACGTGTGGTGAAACCCTTTTGCTGTTCTTATTGCTACGTTGTTAAAGGTTCAAGCCACCACAATTCTAATTTCTTACTTATTTTATGCGATAAACAAGATTTCTGTAGTACCAAACTGCATTTGTTCCTTGAACCGATCCTTTTTTGATATTAGTCGAGAAAAACTAAATCTAAATGCTTCTTATTTGAGCTCAAGTTTATATGTTGAAGAAAGGAAACCACATCATTGCTCTAGTGCTTTGTAGAATTTACACAAAGAGGCCCTCTTCTCTGTGGGATGGATATTATGTTGGACAACATTTTTTCTATTACAGTTTAACTGATACTGGACCAGTATACCAGATAGTATTACATCAGCTTCTCATTGTGAAGGTCTGATCCTATCTGTTGAAAGTTCTTGTTTTTTCAGACTGCTGATTTCTCTAATCTCAACTTGCCTATGCCACTTGCACAATTTATTCTTCATTTATTGCAGGATATGTAGTTCATTACTTCCCCATATGTTTTCTGGTTCAGTAGAATACACGAGGCGTTTCTGAATCCATTGACCAAATTTATCAGGGAGTTCAATTTAGATGTTGACCTAATATGAAGTCATTAATGTTAATTGATATGAAAAACCTATGGTTTTCCCTTTCCTAACGAGGTTGTGTGCTTGGCTGGATGCATCATGCATCTTCAATCTCTTAATTACATGATGACAATTTCAATTGCCTTTGTTGTCCAGGCTATTTACATCCAATTTAAATGAATTCAGCAGAGCATATTGCTTGAAGTTGTATGGCTTTGTATTCCCATTTCTGGTATTTCTTGTATCTTCAAATGCCTCATAAACGCTTCAAAGCTGTCGATTTCCGTAACAGTTGCATTGCATAGGTAGCTACTACCTTGTAAGATTATGCAAACGTGTAGGATTTTGTGTAAATTGCGTCAAACACAAATTTGCTGCCTCATGAAGTAGATTGATATGATGCTTTATAGTTCAGTACTATTGGTAGCGCTGAAAAAACCATATGTGGAGGGGTTTGGAATTCCGAGGCCAGGACCCTCACCCATGGGGCCTGTTCTGGGAATCATCTTGTACAGGAGTATGTCACGGACCCAAGCCACTGGAGCACGCGCGCCCACATGCCACCCATCCGGAGCTTCACATTGACGAGCTATGTAAACCTCTCTTGTACATATATGTTTTGTGTTTATGTTTCATGTCTTTGTAAGCCCGAGTGAGTGTTGTAAACTTGGGTGAGTCAAGTCGTGAGTCTAGCCTAGGGTGTGCCTTGAGTCAAAGTGGCATAGGTCTAGGGTGGAGTCGGTTTGGTTCCAACCGGGTGCAGGCCAGGTGCAGACGTGATTGGTGTGGCGGGATGATTACACCAGGGGTGCTACGGTTAGAGCAGCCCCAACCGGGTGCCTTTGTTGCTGGGCGGTTACACCACGGGCTGCACGAGGGAGTTGCGGTTACAGGGGCCTTCAACGCTGGAGCCTTGGAGCCGGTTACTGTGGGAGCTGAAGGGGTGTGGTTGTGGCAGGCGACCGTGACGGAAGCTGACGTGTGACTGGAGTGGGCGGTTACAGCGGCAGGTGAAGGGTCATCGTGAGGCAGGCGTTACACCATGGCAACCGTTTGGAGCAGGGAGTAGCCGAACCACTCTGAAAGATGAAGAGACGCCTTGCAGCCGTTTGTGCAGGTGGCAGCCAGTCCAGTTGTGGGACATGAAGAGTCGGTCGTTTCATGCCGTGGCAGCCGAACCTCTCTTAAAGACTAAGAGGCAACCGAGTGCGCTATAAAAGGGGCGTGACATCCACTTGGGAGGGGCTAGTTCCCCAACGTGTTGTGATTCTTCTGTGAGGGTCTTTTAAACATTCATCGTGAGGCTGGGAGAGTGTGACTCTGCTAGGTCCTTGGGGAAGGACCTTAACTAGCTAGGGTGAGTGTGTGTCAAAGATCGTGTGGGTGTGTATAGTCCACAGGTGTTTGTATTGGATCGGTTGTATAAAGGATTGGCGTGAAATGCAACGGGTGATTGTGCTTCCCTTCACGTGTTCTTATGCTTTACTCTAAGGGAATGTAGGTGTGCGTGAGACGTGCACCAACGAAGAGGAGGTTTCGTTGGGCATTTGGCGTGTGGTTGAACATCAAACGTGTAGCAGTCCCATGCGTGCCAAGGGAGAGGCTGAAAGGATCACGGAGGTGGTTCTTGCCATCACAGGTATGGAGTTTCGAAAATTTTGATTTTGAAATTCGACCCGTGACAGTTTGGTATCAGAGCTTAATTGCTCGATTCCATGCGATCCGATAAATCGATCAAACATGCATCTATAATCGAATCGCAAGTGGACAAAAAATTCTATTGGAAAAATTTTTCTAAAGATTTTCCGATTCGATTGTAGACAGGCTAAGTTGGTTGAAACAAAGGGAAAACTATTTAAATTCAACGAGATTCTATCAAAGTGTGAGAGGACACACTCAATTTGAGAAAATCACAGGAGAAGCTGTCGGAATTTACAGCCAAAGTGGATCAAAAAACTAGAAAATTCAAACTACTGTAATCTGTGAAAAACTGAACGTTTTTAGTGAAATCTTTGACTAACGAATTGCTTCTTAGTGACCAAACATCAATAGCAGGTTCAGGTGGACACGGGACCGCCGTGCATTGCCAGAAAATTGGAGAAATTTCGTCAGAAAACCCATTTGCCGACGGTTGCTGCAGACTGTTTTAGAAAAGTCTGAAATGGATTTTGGCGGTTTTGCAGAGCTAATTTGATAGGGCAAATTTGGTCGGAATTGGCTGAAATTTGGAGTACACACTCTTTTCATATCAAACAAGTTCACAGTGGTTTTGGATTTTGTAATCAATGTCTGTAAGGATTTAAATTCGGGTTTGTAACTCAGTAAAAAAGTCAGCTATGCAGAAGTGTAGTTTTCTGCAACAGTTCAATTCGGGTCTGTAAATTTTGTTTTAGTTCGGGTCTGTTATGTTTTGATTCTGCGTCTGTACTCTGTAACAAGTCCAAACAAAATCAGAATAGGGAAGACCAGAAGAGGAGCAGGGGAAGATGCAGGTTCTTCCTACCGAACTGAAGCCGACGATGTCTTGGTGTAAATTCTGCAAAGACTGGACTCGATGCAAGTGACACAGGCTGAGTTGCAATTAAATCAAGACTCGATGAAAGAAAGCCAAGCCCAGTTGGCCGTGCAAGTGGCTCGTTTGCAGAAGCAACCAATGCAAGCATTCACCGAGCCGGATGTCCGACAACAAGAACATAGTCCTGGTTCTTCAGTAGGTTTGCGTGAAACGGCATGCGACTCTAACTTTGCTTGCTCAAAACTTAAAGTTCCCGAACCAGTACTATTTGGAGGGGTTCGAGATAGAAAATCCCTAGAAAATTTACTATGGGACTTGGAGAGATACTTGAGTGTATCCCAAGTAGTCGAACATAGCTGAGTGCTAGTTGCTACGTTGTTTTTGAGAGATGATGCAAAGGTTTGGTGGCGCACGGGGGAAGTTGCTGCCGCTAGTGGTAGTGTCGCTCTTCTATCGACATGGGAAGAATTCTGCAACGAACTACGGAGTCAGTTCACACCTATGAACAATAGTCACAAGACTCGAGAGCTTCTCATGAAGCTTAAGTGCATGGGTACTCTTAATGAGTACGTGCAACGCTTCAGCTCATTGCTTTTGGACGTTCTAAGACATGACCGAGGTAGATAAGTTATTCTACTTTGAGCAAGGACTTCAGCTGTGGGCTTAAGTCGAGCTTAAATGAAGGTGTCCTTCAACCATCTTAGAAGCTATTTCAGCCGTGGAGAGCTTTGTAGACCTTCGATCTACAAAGAATGATAATTCAAAGAAAAAAGATAGGAAAACCAAATCAGGAAAAGGTAAAAACAAGAGATGGAAAAAGAATAAAAAGGGTTCATTCGAGGGTTCAAAAGAAGGTTCAGGTGGATCTAAGAAAGGTAAGGATGACCTACATAAGGAGGCTAAACCACAGGGCACATGCTTTATATGCCAAGGGCCTCACCTTATGAGGTTTTGTCCCAAAAAGACAAAAATGACAGCCATTACTACCGAAAAAGAGACGACGGGCGCTAGCAATAGCACCAATGCCCAGGCTGCCTCATTCCAACTCTTGGGCACAGTGTGTATACGGGATGAACCGTGCCGAAACTTGATATTTGTCGTGGTGCGTACAGGTGACGCTATGGTGCGTGCCCTAACTGATACGGGCGCTTCCCATTCGATTATCTCCATGACCCTAGCCACACAGTGGGGTTTAAGGCTAAAACATTCTAAACACAGGTTGAAGACGATCAACACGAACGCAAGCATGGTAGCTGGGATAACGAGGGCTTGCTGTGTCCAAATTGGGTGCTGGAACGGTAGCCTAGATTTCATAGTAAGCACGATGGATGACTTTGGAGTTGTGCTAGGCGATGATTTCTTTCGTACAAGCAACATGATGGCAGCACCACACCTTGGTGGATTAGTGTGCGTGGATCCCACACAATCGGGGTTTGTACCTTAGTATGACCCAAGTAAGGGTCTCAACCTTCCGACTTGTGAAGCAATTTACTTATCGGTTATGCAACTCAAAACCGGTCTTCAAAAGGGACGCCCCACATTACTTGCATTTTTGAGAGAGGATGAGATGGATTCGGGAGAGAATAGGGTTCCACAAGATATTGAGCAAGTGTTGCTCACCTTCCATGACGTTATGCCACCAGAACTCCCTAAAAGTTTGCTACCTAGGGAGGAGTACCAACTATAAGATTGTGTTGGAACTGGGGGCGAAGGCTCCATCCCAAGTCGCTTATATGATGAGTCCTCAAGAGTTAGAGGAGCTCAGGAAACAATTGGAGGAGCTCCTAGAAGCGGGGATGATACAACCATCTAAATCACCCTTTGGTTCACCAGTGTTGTTTCAAAAGAAGTCAGATGGTTCACTATGAATGTGCATATATTACCGAGTACTAAACAAAGTAACGGTGAAGGACCGTTACCCAATCCTATTAGTAACTGACCTCTTTGATCGATTCGGAGGAGCGAGGTGGTTCACGAAATTGGACCTTAGGTTAGGCTATTGGTAGGTGAGGATAACACCTAGGGATGAGACCAAGACGGCCATGGTGACACGGTATGGGGCTTACGAGTTCCTTGTGATGCGTTTCGGGCTCACAAATGCGCCTGCAACCTTTTATAGACTGATGAATGAAGTATTGGCAGGGTTCGTTGATGAATTTGTGGTTGTGTATCTCGATGATATTGTGATCTATAGTCGAAGCTTAGAGGAGCATATCCGACATCTCACAGCAGTGTTTAAGAGACTTAGATTACACTCCCTCCCTCTATGTGAAGAAGGAGAAAAGTGAGTTTGCAATGAACACTATCACATTTCTTGGGCATATCATTGGCGGAGGTGAGATCCGCATGGACTCCAAGAAAGTCTGTGCTATTGAGGGGTGGAAAACTCCGAGAGATGTTAGTGAGTTACGGAGTTTTTTTGGTCTAGCAAACTACTATCGAAAGTTTATTCGAGACTTTTTGAAGATTGCTGCACCGTTGACCAAACTATTGAAGAAAGGGAGAGCTTGGGAGTGGACGCCCAAGTGCGTAGAGTCCTTCGAGGCCCTCAAAGCCTTGATTTGTCAGGAGCCTGTGCTACGCCTTCCAGACTTCACTAGGCCCTTCGAAGTACATATGGATGCGAGTGACCGAGCACTTGGAGGTGTTCTGACCTAGGATGGGCATCTCATAGCTTTCGAGAGTAGGAAGCTAAAAGACGCGAAGACTCGGTATCCCGCGCATGAGAAAGAATTATTGGTAGTCATATATTGCCTTTAGATTTGGAGAGCTTATCTTCTTAGATCCCACTTCACTGTTCTTACAAACAATATAGCGAATACCTTCTTTAAGACCAAAGAGAACCTCAACATGCAACAAATACATTGGCTTGAGACCTTAGAAGAGTATGATTTCGACTGGGTATATAGGTCAGGCAGAGAGAATGCCGTAGCCGATGCATTAAGTCGAAAAAGGATAGAGACCCTTTACGCTATCACGAGAGTACGTGGGGAGATGTTTGATTGAGTAAGGCAGGTCATTGATTAGGATACCTCGTATATGCACATAGTGACTCAAGTAAAATCTGGTGTGATGGATAAATATGAGATCAGAGATGGCTTGGTCTGGACCAAGACCCGACAATTGTTCATACCTGAAGCAGGTGACTTGAGGCAAATGCTTATGAGTGAGGTACATGACGTAGAGTACGCAGGACATCCAGGGGTAGAGCGTACCATTGCTCTTCTAGCACGCGGGTATTACCAGCCCTGCATGGTGCGCGACGTAGCAGACTACATACGGATGTGTCCTATTTGTCAGCAGGATAAAGTTGAGTGTCACCGACCAACTAGGTTGCTCCAACCTCTTCCAATCCTAAAGAAACCGTGGAAATCTGTTTTCATGAACTTTATTTCAAGCTTGCCTAGAGTGGACGACTTTGAGATGATTCTAGTTGTGGTGTATCGCTTCTCAAAGTATGACATCTTCATGCCCGTACCACGGGAGTTTAGTGTGAAAGAGACAGCACGCCTGTTCTTTAGAAATGTGGTGAAGCATTTTAGAGTGCTAGAAGAGATCATAAGTGACCGCGATGCTCGCTTTACAAGTCAGTTTTGGATTGAATTATTTAGACTCATGGGAACCCGTCTCCTGTTCTCATCAGCACAACATCCGCAAACCAATGGATAGACTGAGAGACTTAACATGATGCTTAAGGAGTACCTATGCTACTATGTCTTGGCGAGTCAGAGAAACTAGGTGTTACTCTTAGAAGTGGTGCAATACAACCATAATAGTTCAGTTACTGGGAAGAGTCCTTTCGAGCTTACGTTAGGATGACAACCATTAGGACCCTTAGAGCTTGTACTTGGGGGTGGGACCGAGAATTGTCCAGCAGTCTTGCGTGAGGTACACGATAGATGAACCCTTTACAAGGAAGCGAAGTCTTCACTTGAGAGAGCGAGAGCCTGAATGGTGAGGTAGGCAAGCATCGGCATGATGTTGAGTTCGAGATTAGAGACCAAGTTTGGCTTCGGATACCTAAGTATATCCGGAAGTAGGTGTACAAGGGCAGTCACATGGGGTTGAAACCGAAGTACGACGGACCATTCAAAGTGATACAGTGGGTAGGCAAGGTTGCTTACAAACTAGAGTTGCCAGATCGATTGAAGATTCATCCGGTTATCATGTATCTCAGTTGAAGAAGTACTTCGAAGATCCAGAAATGCTTGATCGCATACCACCACCGTTAGTGAGATAAAATATTCCAACTGTCGAGATAGTGATCACGCACAGAGTGTAGGGTGCAGGACCGTGACGACAAACACAGTACCTTGTGCGGTGGACAGGTAAGAGCACTGATTACGGCTCGTGGGTTCCATGCGCACCGCTTTGGCAATATGAGCAGATGCTACGCGACAACCATGCGGCCTTGGGGACGAGTCCATATTTTGTTAGGGGAGAGTTGTCACAGACCCAAGCCATTAGAGCGGGCGCGCCCACACGCCACCCATCTAGAGCTTCACAGTGATGAGCTATGTAAACCTCTCTTATACATACATGTTTTGTATTTATGTTTCATGTCCTTGTAAGCCCGAGTGAGTGTTGTAAACTTGGACGAGTCAAGTCGTGAGTCTAGCCTATGGTGTGACTTGAGTCAAAGTGGCATAGGGCTAGGGTGGAGTCGGTTTGGTTCCAACCGGGTGTAGACGTGATTAGTGTGGCGGGATGGTTACACCAGAGGTGCTGCGGTTACAGCAACCCCAGTTGGGTGCCTTCGTTGCTGGGCGGTTACACCATGGGTTGCATGAGGGAGCTACGGTTACAGGCGCCTTCAATGCTGGAGCCTTGGAGCCGGTTACTACGGGAGCTGAAGGGGCGCGACTGTGGCAGGTGCCCGTGATGGAAGCTAACGTGCGGCTGGAGTGGGCGGTTACAACGGCAGGTGAAGGGTCACTATGAGGCAGGTGTTACACCATGGCAGCCATTTGGAGCAGGGAGCAGCTGAACCACCCTGAAAGATGAAGAGACGCCTTGCTGCCGTTTGTGCAGGTGGCAGCCAGTCTAGTTGTGGGACGTGAAGAGTCAGTCGTTTCATGCAGTGGTAGTCGAATATCTCTTGAAGACCAAGGGGCAGCCGAGTGCACTATAAAAGGGGCGTGACAGTGACTTGGGAGGGGCTAGTTTCCCGACGTGCTATGATTCTTTCGTGAGGGTCTTGTAAACATTCACCGTGAGGCTGGGCGAGTGTGACTCTGCTAGGTCCTTGGGGAAGGACCTTAACTAGCTAGGGTGAGTATGTGTGTCCAAGACCTTGTGGGTGTGTGTAGTCCACAGGTGTTTGTACTGGATCGGTTGTATTAAGGATTGGCCTGAAATGTAGCTGGTGACCGTGCTTCTCTTCACATGCGTTCTTATGCTTGACTCTAAGGGAACGTAGGTGTGCGTGAGACGTGCACTAACGAAGAGGAGGTTCCGCTCGGCATTTGGCATGTGGCTGAACATCAAACATGTAACAGCCCCGTGCGCGCCAAGGGAGAGGCTGAAAGGATCATGGAGGTGGTTCTTGCCATCACAGGTAGGGAGTTTCGAAAATTTTGATTTTGAAATTCGACGCGTGACAGAGTAATTCTTATGAGAATCGAACTGCGGCTGACCTGTCTAGCAACCGTAACCCTTTCCATTAGGCTAAGCCTTTTGGGGCTTATCAGTTAAGATTTAAGTGTAGAAGATGATCTGGCATGGGTAATGGGCACTCCTTGATAATGTGACTGCAACTTATTGAAGTAAAGGTCTGAACTTTGAATATTTGCTTGTATTTGTATGGTGACCATGAGAAAAGGTTGCTATTTGAAAAATTGTTAACCGTAAAACTTTTGTAAATCTGGATAGCTGTTCGGACAAAAGTAAGATCTGAACAGGTGAAGCCGGTTCTTAACCTGCCCAGCGGTTTCAACCGAAACTGAATCGGGCCAGGAACCGCCTGGACCCGGGCCCAGAACCGGGCTCACCAGGTCCGGTTCTGGTATTTAAAAAAAAATCTTATAAAATTTAAAGTTTTAATAAAATTACAGGTTCTTGACTCACACCGAAACCGGCGGAGCAAGCATCTGGTAGAGTTTTGCCCATCCCCAGCTCGCTTTACCAAAAATGAAAAAACTGAAAAAGCTAAGCTCAGCTAATTTGACCGTGATGAGCTCAAGAGAACCCAACTTAGCTGAACCAATAAGTTGCTGGGCTCATTCCATCCCTAGGAGAAACTATGAACACTAATAGATCTTTATTTGCGTTACTAATAACCTGGAAACATTAAATTATGGCATTTTGGGTTCATAAAGATCCGCTCCGCTAATGAACTGTCACTGCATCATATGGAAACTCCGGGATTATTTATAGGTCCCAAATTGATCCTTGATTTAGTCATGCACACTCTGAGAGAGAGAGAGAGAGAGAGAGAGAGAGAGAGAGAGAGAGAGACTTGACCAAAACCTACAAAATGATCAAATCAAGACAACTTCTTGGGAAATTTTGACCAATGCAACCCATAAATAGCCTCGACTATGGAAAATAAACCAAGTTCTTCATTAAATTAGCCGCAAGAAGTGTCTGTGTACCTTAAAAAACACGCCTCAGTAAAGATTGGAGGCATCCAGCGGTGCAGGATTTGAACATTGGTCTCTACTTTCTCAATATTCTTTAGGGTTGCTTCAGCAAGATTAGCTAAAGATGGGTTGGCGGCATCACCAGCAATGCTTGTAAGAAGCACAAGAGCCCCTTTCTCCAAAGCCAACTTTGCACAGTATCTTTCATCACCAGAAAATTCAAGAAGTAACTTCAACGCATATTCTCCCTCCTTTTCCAAATTTCCTACGGGACTGTGTATCGCTAATTGAAGGAGTGACTTCATTCTTTCCAATGCCTCGGTCTAGACTGTGTTTCATATGCCAGCATTTAGCTTGTTGGTTGGATGGGAACTATGCTCAATACAAGAAATGTTGGAGTAGAGCTCTTATAGATGGCACGGTTATTGAGGGGTGGGTATTTGAGAAATAAAATTTAACACTCTGAAAAAGGGTTAAAATAGTGTTATTTTTCGAGACGTAATAATCGTTAACCTTTAGGTTTATTTGTCGTTAGTGTTATCAAATAATTGATTATAATAAAACCTCACAAACACCTTTAGGAAACAACAAAATCCTTGATTCGTCTTATATGAATGCAACCGAGCTTTAACAATAACAACAACCACCACAACAACAACTAAGCCTTTTCCCATACTAGACGGGGTCGGCTACATGGATTCTTTGTTTCCACAGATCTCTATCGTGTGCCATGTTAGCAGTTAACTCACAATAAGCTAGATCATTCTTTATTGTTTCTTTCCAACACTTTTTGTGGTCGTCCTCTACCTCTTTTAATACTTTCTAAATTTAGTTTTTCATACCTTCTTATAGGTTCTTCTTTTGATATTCTTTCTATATGTCCAAACCATCTTAAATGATATTATCTCATTTTATCCTCTATTGGTGCGACTCCAAATTCAACAGAGCTTTAAACAAACCGATAAAATAAAAAAGACGCAACAAATCCAATTAAAGCTACAATAGGACTTACAAATTTTTTGAAACACTAAATAGGAAATAACTCACACAATGAGAGAAAAAGTTGAATGAATTTTGTTTACAATACTACTATATGTAGACATGGTAAAAATGTAATTCATGATATGCTACTAATGAATATAATTGTTTCCAATCACTACCTGTATTACTAATGAGTACAATTATTACTCAAGTAAGTGACTTTTAGTATCAAAATATGACTAAAAAGTGCATACTAGTACTCATAAGTTACAACACTCAAGTGACTTTTAATACCAAAATAGGCTACAAAATATTCATGAATTATAATCACTGTATGCGTTACTAATGAGCACAATATGACGGCAATCATAATCTTTACCAAATATATTTTGGTATTTTGAAAATCACCCAACAATACCTTACTTTCCTCATCCTGGGTATGTGCTTGGGAAAGATCAGAAAATCCCTTAAAGACCTTGCTAATAATCCCGGTGTTTCTCACTCTAAGAACTTATTTTCTAACCCTTGCGAGCCAAATTTTTTGAAGTATTGGAAGCTGAGAGGCTATGATTGGCGAGACGTCCATATACATGTTCGAGAGGATGTTGCACAAAAAAAGGCCAATCAAGGGCAGAGTTAAATATCGGAAATTTCATTCAATTCATCCCCATTTTCACGTAAACCTAAATGGTACATTTCATATTTTTGTTTCTAGCATGATTAGTCTCTCTCTCTCTCTTTATATATATATATATATATATATTGTTGGGATAATATGCCATAAGAGGAGCAACGGTGCATCAAAACAGACACCCTCCTTATATGCCCTTTCCTTCTTCTGAGAATGGAGTCAGTTTTTTGCTGCCAAAACAGGCACTTGCTTGCTTTGATGCCCGTTTGTCTTCTACAGCATGCAATCCAACCAGCGGGGTTAAATCTGTTAGGCTTTGTCATCCACCAAGGCGGGCACAACCCACCACAAAAGATGAAAGGGAACGGGACTTCATCATCCACAAGACAGACCCTGAGGGCAACTGATTTGCAGGTGAATGTGTAGTGTGTATGAAGTGTCTCTTTATAACACTTTTGAAACTTTGGTCAACATGCAGTTATAAAAGTCATACTTTTGCAGGCAACACATTAAAGTTCAGACAGGAAGGCATATATCCTGAAAAATCTGTGTGTGTGTGCGTGTGCATGTGGATCTTTGATTCAGACAACGCATTGCCAGAAACCATGAATTCGAATCCCTTGGCAGATTAAAATCAGAAGATTGCATTTTCGATTGAGTACCGTTTCTTACAGTCGCAAACAATATCTTTCCATCCTTTTCGACTTATCAAGATAAGGTAACTTTTAGGAATGAAGAAGACTAAAGTTATATTCCAGGAAGATAGGAATATGATTCTGTACAGATCATCATCTGTTTACGTGTCTGGCTTGGATATGCGTAACAGGATCTTCTTGGCCAATACCACATGTTGTGCTTATGTTTGCAATGCTGGTTTGCGCCATCTGCATGACTGAACTCTTCAATGGTGGTCATGTTAACATTGGAGTGAATGAGAAAAAGAGAATTCAAATTATCTTCTATACCAAGTTCTTGTGTTTGGCCTCAAATTACCTACGATAGCATTGAATTTTTAATCCTTTAAATGATCTTAGATACAAGACGGGAAAGAATTCTTTGGATTAAGCACTCTTGTTCTTAAGTGAATTCTCTAGAGTCAATCCGAAGTCACCCTTAATCTCAAAGACCCAAAGTTTGCCATGTTCGAATATTGCAGAGGCCATCGAATATCAGGACTTGTTTCAGATTGGGTCTTTGAGAATGCACGGGATTGACAGTTACAAACGAGCTTATTATCTTTTTTGAGTAAAGTGGGGATGCCCAAGCCAGATTCAGGCCCCAAGTATTGAACTCACGACCTTCAACTTGTAGGTTTCGCGTATGACCTATCTCGAGTCGTATTGGAATTTAATTCTATCTTGAGAATGACTGCATTAGCGCTAAGAACTTTTGGAATTGCTATAGCATTTACATAATTTCAGATATCTATAAATGAAATATATGTGGATAATTGATGGAACTTCCTTTTAACCACTTTGAGTGACATGACCATTCTAAGAAAAGAATATGAAGAGGCTTGTCATCTTTTACAGTGTTTCTGCTACTTCCACACAAACTATTGTCTACTCCCAACTAAGATGGTTCAAGAGTAAAATTTACTCCTGCTCGCCATCCCTAGACTGGTTTAATCAAGTACTATACATATAAACACAACAAAACATATATTAATACATCGCATTTCCTAAATATTTTTTTTTAGGTTTTTACACAACTCTACAATAACGAAAAAAGAAACACACTTACTATATTTTATACATTTTTTTTTACACAACTATCCTTCCCCCACTAGATCACAACATTGTCCCCACGTTAAAAACAGAAAGGGAAAAAGATAGAAGATAGCACCAAGTACCCAATTACCTAAACCTCACAAAAATATAAATTTAAACAAAGTACAACCAAAGATTGAAATTATTTATACGTATTTGTTATCTTGACTGGCTTCGCTTTTCTCTTACCGCTTTCCAACATTTTTTCTCACCAATTTATCCGAAATACATCGATCGTATTTGCCATATGAAGAAGATATACAAGAAAATATATACGTAAATAAGTGAATAATGTGGGGTTTCACATCTTCCTCTGCTTTATCATTCAAGTTTAAATGTAAGCGCTCTTCGTGGTGAGTCGGTGCAATAGGCTGTCCCATCCAATTTTCTATAAATTGATTCTTAATTGCGCTCTTTTGAGTCACCCAAGATCGTAACTTTTTTACTTCTTATGCTAGACCTACAAATTAATAAATTTTATTGACTGGGTATCATTTATTCACAAGAATGTCTTTTCTAATCTATGTCCAAAGATTTCGGCTTCACCACTCTCTGACGACGTTAGGTTAAAGCATTCTTTACGTGAACCATATTTTGTGCTTTTTTTTATTTATAGAACCATCCACAGCAGAACAACTTCGCTGATCACAAGAGAGAAATTGATAATGCAATGTAACAAATCAAACTCATATACCGAATTGACCTAATGGCAGTAACCTTCATCTTGAACATCATTGAACCAACCAGCTTCCTTTCAGGGGCTGCTGAGTCATCTGTAGCATTTAATAAATTCTAACCAATACTTAAAATTTTAAGCTACGATTACAAATATTCCTCCCAGCTAAATGATGAAATCCAACGCTTATCAACCTGGGGAGATTTACAAAAACAAGCGTTCAGAAAATTTTTACGCCCTTACCAAAATCATCAAAATAAAGTCTGACTATTTACCTCGAAAAGAAAACAAACCATCTAGCATATTGTGACATCTAAATTAGAAGAAAGAGCCTCATAAAGTTACGCGCCTTCATTACCCGCTGTTTGTATTAAACCACAGTATTTTATAATTGAAATAAAACCCAGCACCATTAAATTAGAATACATAGGATCATACTTCACTTGATTCAAAGCAATCCATCCATAGACAATAGCCGTAGCAGTGCGGGACCACGTCCTTCGAACATCAATCGCTAATCATTCAATTGATGGCCGAGAATCAGTATCTATGTGTTTCATTTAAAGATACAGATTGCCTTAACCTATGCCAAATCGCTCCATCAAATACCACGCTTCTGACCAGTAGCAGAGACTCATAACCCATCATTAAATCATGTCTAGATGATTAGTAAATCATATCCCATTTCTCCGTTTCTTTATGGTCTCCAGGCTCATATGCAAAACATTTCGGGTTACACTCTATACCCACTAGATCAATTTTCGAAAATGTCAACTTCCCACGTTATCATTAACTTTCTAATAAGAGATCAAATTTTCCTTGAGAGACTAAAGATCTCTAATTCTTTATTTCTGAGTTGGTACACGTGAAGACCAACCTAATCTCTAATTTTTATTACTTTTTGAGCCCGTTTTAATCACCCTGGTGGTGAACAAACCCCTCTTTTTTTTCAAAATATGACCTTTGCTTTTAAAATAAGAAAAATAAAAAATAAGGTAGCGAATTTGGACGTAAAAAAAATAAAAAAATAGAAAAAAATAAAAAATAAAATAAGAAATAAAAAAATGAAAAAAATAAAAAATAAAAAATCTATAAAAGTATATACAAAGGTGAGGTAATAAATCCAACCATCCAAATAAATATTTAACACTTCAAATAAATGCTAACCAAAATAAGGATAACAAAGCGTTGGGTAATAAAACCAACCACCAATTTAATTAAATAATGGTGTGGTAGAAACCAATACCAAATAAAAAGTATTATTATGCGTAAAATTAAAATAAATAAGCTGTAAATAAAAAGTTCTACAGATATTAGTATTCATATGAAAGTTAGTAAGTTGTAAACAAAAATAAATGACGTAGTCCAATAAATAACATAACATAAAATAAATGAACAAAAAATAAATGATTTCGAAAATAAATAAAAATTTTATAACATAAGGAGAGATAAATAATGTTGCATGTAAAATAAATAACAAATATACTAAATGAATTTTAAAATAAAGTGCGTAAATAAGTAAAATTAAATCAACTAGTATTTTGCAAAAAAGTACGAATGTACGTGATCAAAGTAAAAGGGAGAATTAATTTCACTGGATTAGGAAGGACAAAATAAAATTACAAATAAAAGGGAGAGAATCCCCCACCGTTAGTTTGTTGTTCCAATCTAAGCTCCTATAGGATACCCCACAAGCAGATGTTAGTACGTACAAAAATTACAAAGAAGAGGTCTCTACCGAGTTAGCAGGTATATACAAATATAATGTAAACATACATGGACACATATACCCCATTAATTAGTAATGATTTGTAAGAAAGTAAATGTAATAATAATTTAGGGAGATGTTTCTCCCACTATTAATATTTACAAACCATATTGCAAGGAGAATTACTCCCACATAAGACATTCATAATTAAAATATATTGAGAAAACGAAAACAAGGGAAAATAACCCCACTATTAATAAACAAGAAAAGAAAAGGGAGAGTTACAACCTTACGTCTGCACACATGTACAAAAAAAACTCTAGACTTTGTATTATGGTTTGGTTTTTTTTAATTTTCATTTTTTTAAATTTTTTACTATTTATACAATCTCACATTACTATTCATAACTGATTCAGCACTATTCAGTGAACTATTCACACACTACGAAAACATTAAATATTTACACTAAAATATTATGTCTTCAAGAGCTTATTTAAGAACGAATAGTGCTAAAACTATGGTTTGTCATGCACAGGCTTTTTAGTTGTTACATACAGCAAGTTACCCAAGTGCAAAGCTTATGGCACAAATTTCTAACATCCGAGGTCTGAACAAAATGGAAAGATTATCAAGCGCTAAGAAAGCTTAATTATGGTGAGGTAACTCTGAGCTCTTGTTAAGCTTCTCAAAATCATCAAATTTAAGCAAAAATGGTAAAGTTGATCCATGTTATCACTTGTCCATAACAGGATACAATTAGCAAACATTAATGGTCCTGAACTATAAATCACCATGAATGCTCACAATAAATTATAAAAATCAAAGGACTTTTCTAAACACGATCAAAATACAACGTTAAACAGTCCATTAAAATGATATACGTAATTATACTATGATTCATTTAATCATTTATTAACACAACTACCACCACTTGTAAATGGTGGTAGAGCACCTTCAAGTAACTACTTTTGATAAACACACACACGCACACACAAAATCTTTTGAACAGTTTCACCTCCTCCGGCAGACGGTCTCTCGGATTTATAAGCAACCCTTGGCCTCTGCATGAGACAACCTCATGTCTCTTCATCGAGATAATTGATCAGTAGATATCTTATACACTGGCAGACCTAGAAAATTTTCTGGCCTGAGGGCAAAATTTTCACTTGGGTGAAATTCAGGTGAGGTGAATAATGTAAAATTTCCGAAGAACAATGGACCCATTGTATATCTTTCTTGGATATTTTTGAATTTCGGGCGAGGCGGCCGCCTCGCCTCACCCATGAGTAGGTCCGGCACATTCATATGATTATGTGATTTCAAATGGATTGGGCTTTGGCACGATGTTTGAGCTCATATCACAAATATAGTCATATGTGTCATACCTTGTGTATCTCAATAAGCAAAAGTTTTGTATTCCAGATTCATATGACCCAGGTTGGAGGTTGGAGCCTTGACCGGACAGGAAGCCCTAGCCTGGGCCCATGGTCCAAGTGGGTTCACTAGGACCATACATGCACCGACCAGGTATGTTGGATGGAATCACCACCTGGGCATGGGACCCAAGTCTCTCTCTCTCTCTCTCACACACACACACACACACGCACACAAGATTAGTGAGGCAAGAACCAGAGTGAGAAAGCAGTATAGAGTGCGTTTTGGCAAAAAATAACTAAAAGAATGCGATCTACGTCCAAGAAACTAACTTGTAATCTAGTCTTTTGTGTGGTAAGAAAACACAATCCAAATTAAAAGGTAAATAGTTAACATCACAAAAAGTTGTACTCTATAATCTTTTGGTTTCAACAGTTAATCATTAATAAAAGATGATGGTATAAAGATGTTGAGGTAGATTCGTGATAATACAAGGAAAGACCACATTCTTAATAAGGTTATTTGGGCTAATTGAAGATAAGAAAATGAGAGTCATGCTTAATATGGTTTGGATATTTAGTAACACTTAAATGGAGCTTTACTGAAAATTTGTAAGAAATTATAGTACTAATAAAAGAAGTTGATCCACCTTGAACCGAGGTGAATTGGAAAAATTGAATGAGAAGACATATCCTATGGTTGAATCTACATGTATAATACATAATCCACCCCACCTTAAAAAGTCCCATAACCTATTTACCCCACCCTACACAATCTTCTAGATCCGCCAGAGTTCATGATAGAATAGATGATGAATACTTAAAAGGAGGATGATATAAGTTTTAGAAAGAGAAGATAAAACATCTTTATGCTCTTTTAGAGTTAAATGTTAATGTGATATGGCCTCACTTAGTGTGGGATAAAACATGCTTATCATTGCGAACCAGCACAGGCCTCTGCGTGTGTGCATGTGTCGCACTTGTGTGTGTGTGTGTGAGGTGTTTTTCCTAAGAGTTGTTGGTTGAAAGGCAAGAGCGTCTGCAAAATAAACTGTACTGGCTCCAGTATATACAACCAGAGGAATCTATCATGCATTATTGGACTGGGCATGGTTCAAGTCCCTCCCATTCCAACCTTCTATTAGCAAGGATTTAATTCTTCTATTTTAACCAGATTTGAGAACAAAACAATATTGTCATGCTTGGATTTGGATCCATTCGAAGAATTTCTGGTAGCAATTATTAGAAAAATGACTAGTCAAAATAAAAAAATCAACTAAGGCCGCAAATAGACTGGATCCTAGCCCAATAGGACCGGGTCTGGACCCGTCCGCTGGGTCCGCAGCTTTTGTGGGAATGCTATAAAGTGATATTCAACTTCATTGCATATGCTGAATCCATAAGTATGAACAGTGATCTAGTAAGAATCATCTGGCATTAGTGTTGAACATGCATCTCCAATTGAGAGTGTTAGCTCACCTGGCCGGGGTATCGACTCATAAGATGCAGGTCGTGAGTTCGATTTGAGGGCTGTGCTAACCTAGCTTCGGCCTTCCCCATGTAACACAAAGGGTGGGCATGCATGTACAGTGCATATTGCAAACGAGGAAGAGAAATGCCTCTAAAGAATTCGAAGCAAATAATCTTATTATGCTCACGCTAAATGCTAATGTGATACACCATCGAGCTCAATGACAACTAAGAATACATGCACCTGACCCACTTAGTATACAAGGCTTGGTTCTGATTTCGGTATTATTATGTCACGACTGATTCGGACACGAAACCAAGGTCACGCCTTATCACATACTACGTTTGGATCAGCTATATGGGTTCTTTGCCACCATTAGCGTTTTTTTTAACTCTATGAAGCGAACCAATCTATTATTGTTACCTTCCAACCATTTTAAACCCTTTCTTAACCTCTTTTAAAATGTTAAATGTAATTTGAACTTCTTTTAAAATATTAAATGTAATTTCTCACACCGTTTAACTGGAGCTCAATCCAACAACAAAATATCGTTATTTTTCTTTAACAAATGGAGAAGCCATAGCCGGATCATGACACTCATCCTTAACCAAGTAAGCTATTGTTGTTCGTTGTGGGGTTTTTCTCTGCATCACTGCTTCTTGACGTCAATACTTATTAATCAAATTTTGGCTTTTGCTTCATCAAGTTTTATCTGCCAAAAATAAAAGAAAAACCTAATCTAAATTTTACTTCTCTTACACTAAGTGGGGTAAGTCTGCTTTGCTTATTTGCAAATGATCTCTTCACTGAATTTTGGACCAAGTACGTGTTTCCCAGTGTATTATCAAAAGGAAGGCACTCAAATGTAATACCCAAAAGGTTGGACGGTCATCTGTAAATAGCTCATTACTTGAGACTAAGTTGACAACACAATAGCCTTTCAAGAAGCTGTTTTGATATACAACTATGCCATCCAATCACTTGGATCGCGTATGCGTCTTGTCCCGTTCAAGAACGTGCACATATATATATTGATTGATTGCATTTTATTTATTACTGTGATTATTCATGCTTGATTATTGATTTTTTATCTTTAAAAAATTTTAAAATTATATTCATGTCAATGAAAAATAATGATTGAGTATGAGAGGGATCTGGCTTTCTTATATGAATGATTGGATATGTCCACTCTTATGATCATTCATTTTTAAATATATATTAAAGAGATTGAATTTTAACACCTACTCACTCATGTTTATTCATTATTTTTGAATGACATTAGTATAATAAAAATATATTTCATACTTTTTCAAAACGTTTTAAAATCTTTAAAGTTATACTTGTACTACCTCAAAACAGGACATGATATATATATATAGAGCGTTTACTTTTCTCGTGGCGGAGCCGCATGTAATGAGGGCCCACAACCGACGGGCGGCATCTTCAACTTGTTAGCAATCCAGTCTTACTCCTCCTGTAATGCGTCCTTTAAAACCCAAGCGACTATGAGTGACGCGACTCGCGTGTCCGTCACCAATTTTCGGAAATTTACAGAAAACAAGACGTAGGATATCAGCCTTTTCGTTTTTCGTGTTCCGTACAGAAAGATTTTATATTTTAAATAAATAAATATGGATTTTAATAAGAAACAAACTTCAGAAACATTCGATGGCTTGATGGCACTATAACGCGTCACGTGTCCGCTTGGATAATATAGGACACTACCAAAAAAATGGTGCATTCTTGTGAGAACTGGCAAATAGGACAGTCAAACGGGTCGGGTGATACCGGTGGATATATCGAAAGCGAACTAAAATTCTAATTAGTATTTGTATGCAGATACAAAATCTGATTATCTGATACGTAGATGGAGAACCTGAACCTCCCAACATTGTTAGGTGCATGTTCAACATTTTGCCAACTCTACATGCATGCACGCATGCATGTGCACATATGTGTGTGAGAGAGAGATTACATCATCTAGCGTATGACGACAGCCATGCCGGACGACATTCTAACCATCCAGCTGTATTCTTCTGGGCGAAGCGGATCATCTGAAACCCGACGAGTCCAGATGCACCCTGATGGATGCCAGGGGTAGCAACCGTCATATCTCAGATGATAAACTTAATATTCTCTGCTCTCTCTCATAATCCCACGGACACAAACAGGCACACACACATGGTTAAACATGGTCGCAAAATCAAAATTAGCCCTATGCATATGTACACGCCAAGGCATTAGCTGAGACGTTTCAAGTTCGACTTCGCTTAGCGCATATGCCTCATAGCTTGGAGTGGTGGACCACTTAACTATCATCGTCGGCTCTCCGACAAGGTTTATTTCGACCGTTTTTTTTATTTTCATTGAAAAAAAAAAGAAACGAAGAAGGAAAAAAGTAAAATAGACATGCACATGGACCGGACCAGGTTGGGATTCTACTTTGTCAGTGACCGATCCTTCATCATCCTAGAGCTCGCATGATCTCGGGATAGGATGGTCATTTCCGAAGCAGCAAAGGGACCCCTAACATGGGGATTCTCATCAATTGCTTTTATGTCATGGAAAATACATGTTACTTGGTCTGGCTTCTTGGATGAAAAGACCAAATTGCCCTTACTTCATTCAACATGTCATATTCCATCTCCATATTATGTACTCTCGATGGATGGGCGAATGCCAATCATAATATTAGATGAAATTACTCAATCGCTAGCTTACATTAATAAGTGGAGAGCATCAACTTCACTTGTTATTTGAAATAGAGAAAAGTATAGATGGTGACACAAGGAAAGTTCATATATGTAATCAGATTATTAAGAAAAAAGTTAGAGTAACACTTATTCAAGATAAAATGAGAGAGGCATACTTAATGTAATAAGGTCAATTTGAAAGACAGCCCAGAAGTCTCCATCGAGAATCTATCGAATTAAATGGTGAATGCTTTAAAGGATGATACTACAACTTGCACACAAAAAAATAATAAAACATGATCTTGCTTTTTTGAGTTAAAGCTCAAGGTTGAGTATTTATCTTGCAGTCAATCCCATTGAGCAGAGGAAAAGGCTTGGTTTTGGTGGTATGCGGGCTATAAGAACAGTACATAGGCAATTCAGCTTTCGAATTAAATAACCGTGGGCTATCATTTGAGTTTTTGCCTCATCCAAGAACTGCACATTATGTGGACTGTATATAGCCCAGAGCCCATGGTTAAAACAAGTGGGCTACCTGCCCCCACTGCATAATTGGGTTGTTGTGAGGTTCGAATGACAAACTTCAACATTGGATACGATCTGAATGACCAACGGGCTTGTATTTTGTATGTAAACAATACGATGGGTCTTGAATCCTGCCATGGATCTAGATGGATTTGGGTTCGTAACGAAGAATCATGAATTCAAATCTGATTGTTAATTTTTTATTACTGGATACCTAAACCCGAGTAAGTTGCCTCAAATCCAAACCCATGTAGTTCACGCCCTTAGAGGTCACCTCCCTTGTCAAGTACCAACATTTGACTTCATGGATCGATCGGGTCATGAGTAGTACGAGAAATGGACCCGGACCAACCTGTATGCGCAAATGCTGGCTCGAACAAGTACAAACCATTTTGTGCTGCTTAAGGTGAACAAGTGCAGTTAAGGGTGCAACTGGGTTGGATAGATGAGATCCAACTATTTGGTCTATCTCTATCCGACATCAATAGATTTGTGGGTTCAGATCTAGTAGGATCCAATCTAAATTTTTTTTGAAAATGAGTCATTTCACGATCAAGAAATATAAACTCAGAAACTTCAGTATGGTCTCGTTTCTTTTTCTTATTCAAAGAAGATCGGTGGGCTTGCAACTGACTGGGTGAAAATTTGAAACAAAAACCTGGTTCAATACCCAATCTGGACCTGACCCATCACAACCCAAATGGACTCATTACTAGCACCAATGGACTCGTGCAAACGTTCTGACCTAAACCCGATCCTAATGATGTACTCTTAATTTGCTTTTAGATTATGATTCTATTTTCACTTTCTAGGTAGCTAAACTGGACACTATTAGTATAAACCTTTCCAAAAAGATGTATCCGATCCAATCCCATTAGGAAATCAGACCTAAGTTGAAAATCACCCATTTATAACCGATCAGGTTTTAGGTTTATAAGCATTTTTATAAAATGTAAACCTATAATTTCGGTCATATCCAGAAAAATATATACCTCTAGTTTCGGCCATGTCCAGATCCAAATGATTTTTTTGGACACTAGAACTGATTGGAATGAGTCTATTTGTGAAGTGGCCAAATCTTCACCATCCCAAATTGTGTATGAACCCGCGAAACCATATGAGTCCACAAGTATAATACCTGAAAATGGTTGGATTAGCAATGCCTCAATCTTGAAGTAGACTAGGATCGCACTGGGTTGAGTTGAAGTCTAGCGATCGCACTGGATTAGCAATGCCTCAATCTTGAAGTAGACTAGGATCGCACTATATATATATATATATATATATATATATATATATATATATATATATATATATATATATATATATATATAGTGTGTGTGTGTGTGTGTGTGTGTGTGTGTGAGGGCTCTCAGCCCTGAGCCTATGTTTACTGTAGGCTTGTACAAGGGTGCTGGTTCAGAGAATGGAACCCATGACAAGTTGTGCGGCAACCAGCTGAAGGCCTTTTCGCTATGCTAACCTTCATTAGGTTATTATAGAAGCTTTGATTCTAAATATACAAATTCTCATTTTAAAAAGAGAGAAATATATTTACAGTGTGCTGGCCACGGCTTAACTATTTCTCTTGGTGTTAGATTAGGTGATCTAGGAGAACATGATTTAAAATGCGAGAGCAGTAATGTCATCTTGACATCATATCCAAATGTTGATAACATGAAAGAATGACATGCATTTTGGTTCTAGATCATGATCCCAGATTATGTGACCCATGTTAGTCTGACGAGACCCGACCGGGCCCGTAACAGCCTCAACACAAATAATATGATATTTCTGGTCCCGTGTATCTTGACCACCCCGGGACTGCTGTACAAATTGATCAGCTTGTCTGGGCCTCTAACTGGCACCCCCTTTTGCTGTAGGTCAGTGGATGCCTGCACTAAAGGCATACCAATCCTGGTTAGGAATGAGAACAGATCAGCTTTGGTTTGGATATCCACCACACCAAATACAATTAGCCGGATACCGTAAGCCAAAGCTTATATAGTTAATTACATGTACGTCTCTCTCTATATATATATGTATGTACATGCATGTGTGTATGTCCATGTGCGTACATGTATGTGTATAAAAAATTCACTATATTAAATATATCTTAAATATAACACATCCTATATGGAAGGCCATTTACTGTTGTGCAACAAGAAGCGTCAAGGGTGCCACTAACAAGCTGTCATTACATTTTTTTTGGGTCCGACTCAAATCTTACTATTTAGCAATGGATTAGTTGGATTCAGCATTGATATATCTGAGTTGAACTGTTTACATTTCTAATGAATGTGTTTTCCCCTTTGTCTCTCAAAAAAAATCTATGGGTAATGAATCCCCCATGTACAAGGCACTGCGACGCTTTTGACAGGTAGAGTTAGGCATGTCTGTGAATTAGATTCCAGTGTGACATCAGATTGGGATTGAACTCGAGAGTGCGTCTCTCTCTATGTGTGTGTGTGTGTGTGAGAGAGAGAGAGAGAGAGAGAGAGAGAGAGAGAGAGAGAGAGAGAGAGAGAGAGAGAGAGTTTACAGCCTCCTTTATTATATACATCCTCCACCTTCGTGCATCTTTGCATTGAAGTTCATTTTGCCTTCAGTGTCATCCTTCCTAGACAATGAAATATTATATATAATATATAAAGATAGAATGAACAGTGAAGTGTCGCACAACGAGCAATGGCTCGCTTGTGCTAAGGGGTCGACTTTAAAAGGTCACGAGCTCGATACCTGGGGAGAGCATCTCGCTTCGGGCCTTTCCACTTTACACACCTGGGTATCGAACTGCTGACTTCTCCTTGTGCATACAGCAACATTTAGTGATAATTCGTCTATATAAGGAATATCATACTTTAAGTTTTAAGCAGGAAAATAATGAAGAAAATGTGATCAAGCAAGAACATCATCAGAATTTCTGTAAATCAAATTAAAATTCTTAATAATTATGTTTTTCCTTAAACTGTTCTTTGAAGCCTACAATAACAACAACTAAGCCTTTTCCCATACTAGACAGGGTCGGCTACATGGATTCTTTGTTTCCACATGTTCCTATCGTGTGCCATGTTAGAAGTTAACTCACAATAAGCTAGATCATTCTTTATTGTTTCTTTCCAACACTTTTGTCATTGTCCTCTAGCTCTTTTAATACTTTCCAAATTTAGTTTTTCATACCTTTTTATAGGTTCTTCTTTATCTTTTTTCTATATGTCCAAACCATCTTAAACGATATTCTCTCATTTTATCCTCTATTGGCGCCACTCCTAATTTGTTTCTAATAACCTCATTATGTATACGGTCTTTTCTTGTATGACCACTCATCCATCTCAACATCTTCATTTATGTCACATACATCTTTGTATATGTTGATGATTGACTGCCCAACACTCATAACCATAAAACATGACAGGCCTAATTGCTGCTCTATAATATTTACCTTTTAACTTTAATGGTATTTCCTTATCACCAAGAATACCTGATGCTCCTATCCATTTTAACCAATCAGCATTAATTCTATGTGTAACATCTCTATCAATTCTTTCATCACTTTGAAAAATTGACCCTAGGTATTTAAAACTTTCATTTTGGGGGATGCAATGTGTGCCATTTTTAATTTCTATGTCCTCTGAGGTAACCAAATGATCAAACTTACATTCCATATATTCTATTAACTTTTTTCTTAGACTCCTCCACTAATACAATGTCATCTGCAAATAACATACACCAAGGTACTTCATCTTGAATATGTTTTGTTAACTCATCAATCACCATTATAAATAAGTATGGACTTAAAGTTGATCCTTGATGTAACCCAATATTAACTTCAAAGAAGTCTGTCATTCCTTCATGAGTTCTCACACATGTTTTTTCACCATCATACATGTCTTAATGTGTGTCAATGGGATACCTCTTTTTTCCAAAGTTCTCCAAAGAACCTCCATCGGTACCCTATCATAAGCTTTTTCTAGATCAATAAATATCATGTGAAGGTCTTTCTCTTTTGCTCTAAAATGTTCCATAAGACGTCTCAAAAGGTGAATCGCTTCAACAGTAGATCTGCCTGACATGAATCCAAATTGGTTCTCTGTTGTACTTGATACTTGTCTTAACTTGATACCTCGATAATTTATACAATTTTGAATGTCTCCCTTGTTCTATAAGTGTACTTGCTCTTCATTCCTCGGGCATCTTTTGGTTTTTCCATATTTGATTAAATAATCTTGTGAGCCAAGTGATTCTTATTTCTCGTAGTATTTTCCAAACTTCTATAGGAATACTATGTGGTCCTACCGATTTACCACCCTTCATATGTTTAAGAGCCTCTTTGACTTCATTCTTTTGAATACATGAAATTAATGATATTGTTAGTTTGGCTTGGTACTTAAATTAGGGCTGGTAAACAAACCAAGCCATTGGTAGTTTCGCTCGTCCTTAACTCGTTCATCGTTTGGTTCATTGAACTATACAACCTGAACATGAACATGGCGTATTCGGATCGGTTCAGCTTGTGAAACCTCATTAAATGACAGTTTGTTTAATTGTGACTTATAACATGTATATTAAGGTATTTAAGGAAAATGGTTTATTCTTGTTTGACGGAACTAAAGGTTTTGGGTAATTAAGGTTAATTCCACGTAGGATACTGAGGAAAAGTCTCTTTCAACTCCGTTCAGTTCTATTAATTATATAAATCGTTCATGAACATATTCGAATCAAGGTTTTTCATCTAGCTCGTTCATATGGAAAACAAACTGAGCAATGAACAAGGGTTGTTGGGTTCATGAGGCTCGTTTACCAGCCCTAACTTAAATTAAAAGTACAATGAGATGAAAAATATTGTAAATTAATAGTACAATGAGATGAAATTTATTGTTTCTTTTATTTTTTAAAATCCTGTTAAAAGGATTGACACTAGATTGTTGGTACTCTTGCTCTAGAATGTTTCAATCTGGATCTCATACAAACTTTCAAGCACCATCGTAAGAATATGTAGAGCGTTCAGGAACAAGATGACTTAAGCAAAAGTGACGATATGCACCATGCAGCTCTTCACAATCAGATAGAGTCATGAATCACAATATATAAGCAGATGAGTGAGTTGTATGGAGTTATCCGGCGGTTTGCCGGAAAATCCAATCGGTCTAGTGAAGGGGAAGGAGCCAAGGGGCCCCACTCTCTTACTCTCTCTCCACCATCACAACCCACCTTTTTCTTTTTCTATTGTTGCTTGTGTAAATAAGATGTGTTTCTGCACACAAAGTTTATATTAATCCTTAGGGTTTCTGTGGAGGAGCCTGCCTCTCTCTCTCTCTCTCCATCCATGCATTAGCCCGCACTCACCCTTTTTCAGCAAACTCTGCAATCTCAGAAGCTTAACGGCGAAGTAAATCCCACCACCAACAAAATTCTCTCTCTCTCTCTCTCTCTCTCTCTCTCTCTCTCTCTCTCTCTCTCTCTCTCTCTCTCTCTCTCTCTCTCTCTCTCTCCAGTATTGTTATCCTGATTTGTGTCTCCAAGACCAAACAAACAAGAGGTGGAGAAAGAAGGAAAGAGAAACCAAACGATGTTTTTTACTGGAATTCCCGTGTATTTGGATCCACCCAATTGGCAGCAGCAGGTAAGGAATTCTGTATAGCTCCTTCGAAGAAAGATGAGAGAGCAAAAGGAAATGACACCCTTTTGCTCTCCTCTTGAATATAACACTCGACTTTAGGGTTTCTCAATGCTTTCCAATATTTAAATTCCATTAGGACCAACCAGGGGGGGGCACCGCTGGTAGTGGAGTTCGTGGTGGTGTTCAGACTGGTAACACGAGCTTTATTGGCAGATCGTCTGTTGCTGATAATCATCCTGTCGAGATTGTCCACCCGCCGGCACCGGAGATGATCCCTACAACAGCTAGTGCCATCTCCGGCAGCTCATCACGGCCAATTCTAATGGCAGAACGTGCCCGGCTGGCGAAGGTTCCACCGCCAGACACTTCCCTTAAGTGTCCTCGGTGCGAATCTACAAATACCAAATTCTGTTACTACAACAATTATAGCCTCTCACAGCCACGCTACTTCTGCAAGACCTGCCGTCGGTACTGGACCAAAGGTGGTGCCCTGAGAAACGTCCCTGTCGGGGGAGGATGTCGGAGGAACAAGAGAAACAAAAGCAGCAACACCAACAATAGCCACAGCAACACCGGTAGTCGGTCTCAGACGATGGATGCCGGCACTGCCACGAGCTCCGGCGGAGCAACTATGATTTCGTCCAGCGAGATTGTGGGGATAGATAACAACCCTCCTCATCCTACAGTTTTTCCTTTCCTCCCCACAATCCATGGTTTCTCTGATTACAACTGCGGTACTGATATCGGGTCGGAATTCCCCGGCGGTCGGGATTTGGTGGTGGCAGGCACCGGAAACTCTCTAGGCCTAGATTTTATGTTGGCCAATGAGCCTGCCGGAGAAGGCTGTAGCCTTGGGCAATGGCGGATGCAGCAATATTTTCCTCCTGTGTTTCCACGGCAAGATGGCTTACCTCACATGGAACCACAACTACTACTGCCCTTCGATGGCGAAGGATTGGTAGAGCAACAGTATCTCGCTGCAGCTACTGCTGCGCAACTTATAAACAAGCCAACAGCTCACCTAAACCATGGCAGTGCTTCGGTGAAGATGGAAGATAATCAACATCAAAACATCGGATACTGGACCGGTAATGCGTGGGGCGATCTTTCAAATTTCCCTTCAACGACGAGTTCTCTTGTTTGATCGGTAAAAGAATTTCATTTACAGAAACACCAAGTTTTTTCTCTGAAAAATCATCTCATGAGTCTAGTGTAGTGTAGCATTGGGGTTATGTTTCGAGAATTATTGGTACTTCAATTACGTTAAATGTTGGAAACGTAGAGTAGATATGCATTTTTTTTTCTTTCTTTTGTGATTGAACCTGGAAGGATACCAAGGTCTAGGAGAAAGAGATGTACAAGCATGTAACAGTTCGTGATATGGCAATTAAGTTTCCTTTCGTTTTTCTAGTCGGTGTTCATTCGTATCGTACATTTGCATCGCTTCCCTCTCTAAATTTTGCATTCTCTTCTCTTTGCTTATGCTCTTATCAGCAATCAGGCCGATAATTTTATTATCTCAGCGTCTCTGAGATCAATTAATTGCCAATGCGAATAGGCGTCGTTTTAAAGGTTCCTTTGATTTAACGTGCAGTGCAGGAAACAATGCGTTACTTCGAACGTCTCACGATCTAGATAAGGGTAATCTTTGCACGCACTTCATGAGGTCTGCGAAATCTCTTGATATGCTTCTCAGAACTCCCGTATCGAAGGCCGGGACAAGCGTGCGATGTGATTGTATAGGCGTCTCTTCTGTATGTTTGCGCCTGCGAGAGAGTGGGAAACACTGAGATCGGGGAGTCACGATGTGCTGAGCATTCACCTTCTTGACTGCCATTTCACAAATAAATAAATAAATAGTATACTTTTACTATCTATCTATCTATCTATTGTTAAGTGAGAGAAATCTAAGCATCTATTCTTTTAATAATGTTTCCCCTCAGCTAAGGAGAGAGAGACGGTGGTCCGGATCATTTTTGTCCACTTCCAGAAAAACAAAATCCAGACATACTGGCTCTCTCTCTCACATATATATATATAACTATATTAAGAAGGATATGTTTGAGAATATAGACAGGGTGAGAGTTGAGAAGGGAAACAATGGACATCTTGAGATCTTGAGGTTGGATGCAATGCGCTTCTCTTTTTCCTAACTTTGGTTAGTTTAGCTGCACTGCCTTTTCTTTTCTATCATGTGACGGGTACATTGCTTTTTGCAGTCCCCAAGAACAGATTAGCCCGTAGCCAGAGAGAGAGAGAGAGAGAATAAAGCAATAAAGCAAACTCCTTGACAATCTCCTGCCTTCTGCTATGCTGTTCTCTCTTACTAGTGTTGCTGGCTCGTGTGGGTCGGGGAAGCTCCCTCTCTCTCGCAAACAGAGGACTTCAGGATCAACACTGTTGCATAGATAGGCATACTTTCGTTTCTAAGAGGCAAGGAATCTTTGGAATTGTTAGAATTGCAGTTCCTGCTCTTCAGAAGGTAACACAAATTACTATTCTGTGCAAACTGGGATTATTAAGACTCTCAGCAACCCCGTAATCGATCTTAGCACCTGCAACTTAATGCCTCATGCATAACAAGTTTCCCTGAAAATAATGGTTAAGTAATTCTAAGCGATCCTTACCATGGTGTTATGCATGTGTAGTTGGAGTCTGAATGTATAGAGAGAGGAGTTCCTTTTTTTAACCAGGGACGAGAAATATGTTGAGTATTTCGCTTGAAAGTGGAAAGTGGTTTACAGCAGGGTGGAGGGCGTTTTAGTAATTCGGATAACAGGTCAAAAGATGTTCAGGGTCATGTCTATTTGGTTACTGACAGAAAAAGAAACGCAGTCAACAAATTCAGAGAGCGAAGAGAGGGAGGGCGGAGAGAATCTAGAGTGAGTATGATCATAAATGAGCGTGGTCGAAAATAGAAAGGAAATAGGGCAATTTTGTGTCTGCAAAAACAACAAATATTATATATATATATATATATATGCATGAATGCATGCCTCGGTGTATGTGTATGATGGTGTTGGTCGGTCCGAACCGTCAACTGCTTCTGCCCAGAATTCTATGCAAGGCAGTCCATCACCTTCACGAGGATGGGCGTGAACTGTTCTGCTCCGACCCATCAGCTTTCCTTATCCATGGGGACCGACTCCCTCTCTTTTACAACACGCAGAGATCAGAGCGAGAGGGAGGGCACTCTGTGAGACATGCACCAGAGAGAATCTCAAAATCCAATTACATGCATGCGACCGTGGCGGTGTGCATCAGCATGTGATGAATCGTGATGCACAAGCTCAATATATCTTGCTTTGCATCATTTCACCTATAAGGATTGTGCAATTCTGAACCACTGTGCTCCAAACTTCTTTGGCAATCAAATTTTGCAGCAAGAAACTTACTGAGCTTTTACAATTAAACCTGTACTGTGGTGCTGAACAAGAAGAAAGCTTGTGGTTTCCTACCTTTAAATACAGAGATGCACAGATTATATACAGAGCACCTCTCTTTGTAACAGGTCACAAGGTCTGCTTAACCCATCTTGAATATATAAAAGAAAAGAGAAAAGCTGACCACAAAAGTAGGATCAATATAGAAATCTTAAAACAAAGGCGTATTATATAAGATTAAATAAAAGAAAACAAGCCACAAAAATTAAAATTAATATTTAAAAGCACAACGGGCAACAGCTCACCTGGTTAAGGGATACTGTCATAAGTTGAAGGTCATGAGGTCTCAGCGCGACTCGCTTCAACCTTTTCATTGTAAAAAAAGTATGAAATAAAAAAACAGAGCAAAAATCTTTTTAATGTCAGAAAAGAACAGCTGTCAACATGAAAGGAGAACGATAAGGATGCACACGTAAATTTAGTGTAGATTAACCAAAAATGAAGAGGTAGGTCGAGTATTTCTTGTCCATAATTTAAACAGTAAATAAGAAGAAAAAGATGCCCTGGTTTATTGGCAGCTACGATTTAGAAGACAACTGCATAAAAAATTGGAGTTATCAAAGTGAAATATCATATAAATAAGAGAGTGAATTTATAACTGGATTATTACAACAATAGCTAATCTTTTTCACATACTACATAGAGTTATTTTTCTTATACTAGATGGGATTAACTACATGTATTTTATTTTCACAGAATTGGATCATATACCATGTTAATAGTTAACTCAACATATAAACTATTATTTTCTTTCAAATTTTCCTCGTCCTCTAATCTATTGAATATTTTTTCTCATTTTTGCGCCACTCCTAATCTATAACGGGGTTATATGAAAAAAGATATGGAAAAGAATTCGTGCAACACGAATAGAATGTAAAGATAAGAAAATGAGAGGTGACATGATCAACCAATCTCTTGCGGATTGAAGGAAAGATTGTTTGAAATAATCTTCAAAATAACGAAAACGTTTTCAGCTCATACATTTATATTGAGGAGTTATTCTTTCTGGAAAGCTATATATAACAAAAGAGTCGTTATCTTCTCCAAAACGGCAAACTCGATTCCAGAAAGGCATGAATATCGAAGAGCTCTGTCTCTTCGGAAAGGGTCTTTTCACCGTCCATCATCTACTGATCGTTCTGTGCAGCAGAAACCTAATCTGTGTGAAGAAAAACTAGCGATGGTTTTAGTTTTAGATTACATAATTGTGGTAAGATAAACTAACCTGATCTTGTACTGTATCTCTATCAGTCTCCACCAACTTTAATAGCAAAGATTCAACTTAGCATCCAGGGGTTTACCATATAAAGAGCAGTTCTGGAAACCTCTGCCAATGATGACGCCAAGCTGTAAAATCCTTTCAATGAATGCAGTAACACAGATCCTGTAAAAGATAAACTCAGAAAAATAGTGAGATTATTTCCGATGCACCTAATTTTGTGGCTTTGCGTCTTATCAACATGATGTTAAACTCGTTAGTGTATAGGATGCCTCTAACTATTCCACCCATATCCAGATCCAATTGGAACTTAAGATTTGTTGTCATTTCAATATTTTCAGTGACCAGAGCTTGAAATTGAATCCGGGTCGGCGGGTACTCGAACTGATATCCAGACCCTTCACAGGGCTACCTGCAATGGAGTCTCCTCGCGTGTTGTCCCTATACCACCACTCAAGCATAGACACACATACACAGGCGCACGCGCACACATGCACAATTCATTGAGCTAACACATACACTAATTCAGATGGTAATAATGCTTTTCTCTAAGACAGCAGGAATAACAATCAAACTACCAAAAAACAGCAACAAGATCAACGCACTGGTGACAATTGTGATTATTTGACAGCAAAGCGAGGAAGCAATAACAAGTGGAAGGAGCACTAAAGCATCAGCATTGAACAAAAATGACAAACGAGCACTAACATGTGAGCCAATTAGCCTTTTTTCTCTGATCAATCTGGTGTAGGATTCTACCAATAAATGAGTGTATAAATGATTCCTGTGCGGTCCCAAGGAAAAGCTAGCCGTCTTGTTTCCTTCCTGAGTGCACGCACGGCTCTGTGACTGAAATTATAACCAGTGCCAACCATGACCCAGTTCTTTGAAAGCTTGAAAACTCTAAACCGGTTTCGACAAAAACGGGATAATCTTGGAAATGTACTTGCGTTCCATTTTATGAATGTCATCAGCACTTCATCTCCATCAGATGGACAAGTGTACAGAGGATGGATTTGGTGGGACCGAAGGTGCTGCTTGCATGCAACGTGCATATACTTGGCGCTTAAACAAGTGAGAGAACTGCTAGGCGTTGAAATGCAGTTGGTTCCGCAGTGCTTTTTTGTTTCTAGGGGAATGGAGAAGAACATGAACAACAGAATGGAAGAAAATAACATAATAGTTGGTTCCACAATTTTAACTCTAGCACGGCCATCATCGATCATAAATAGAAACTCGTACTTGATACAGTATGTTTAAGATAATAACAAGACGATTTGCAGCATGAGAAAGCATACAACAACTACCAGTATACATGAAATGAACCATGTTCGCCAGCTTTTCCGGCGGTCAAAACCGTCGGAAATAGCAATTTTCGGAACCGCCGAAAATACTTCGGTTTGTCGTAGTGAATATTGTTTTTATTTTATACCTTCATAAAATGAGATATCTAGTTGAGTTTCTTCAAATCGATAAGCCAAAACAACTTGGTGTTTGTATACGTAATATGGAATTTATACATATGCAAATACTAGTGCGAAGACATGATATTATCTCAAACGTTAAAAGCTAAGCCTGGTCAACGGGCCGAATCAAATCAACTACGGGTTCTCGACTCCGCGCCTCAGTCACTAAACAAGCTCGTATGTTGGCATGTATTTTAAGTAGACGAGCTAAACTTGCTTGCCTCTGAATATGTTTGGTTGGGCCATGTTCAGTAGCAGCTCATGGATTGTATTAAGATGCACAAAGAACGGAGTTAAACTGACGTTTGGTGTAGTGCATTCTCGAATCCATTTCCTATTTGAAGAATCATGAGATGCCATCTTTACAAGCACGTTATTACAATTTTATATCATAAGGAAATTATTAAAATGAAGGATGTGCGGTCAACGCGAGAAAAAAAGGAAAACCGTATTTACAAAGAACTTATTATAGAAACATTGAGAGTGGTAGAATAAATGATGATGAGAAGAAATTGATTAAGAAGATTTGGATACATGAAAAAGTGACCAAAGGTTTTTATAATTAAAAATATGTAGCGTTCTCATATTTAAAAATGTGAGAAATTAAATGATGAAAATAAAGAAATAAAAAAGACTTGAAAAGTGTTAAAAAAAAAAATAAAGAATTATCTAACTTTATAATGGTACAAGATCAAGTTCTATGTTAATTAAGAATCCATGTACCCTGCCTCATGCATATGATATAGGTAAATGCTTTGTTCTTCTTGTTGTATCTCATTTTGTATGCAATCTACGGTTATTAAGACCACATGGGGACCAGCTATGGTGCTCCTGGCCACCATGTATTTAACTCAACAACTCTTTAATATTATGCCAGCTTACGTTGAGTCGAGTTGAGTGACTCGATCCTTGTTATGTAACTACTCAGTCCCCTTCGGATTGGCTTTTCTATTTGTGCCAAGGAGAAACTACGTTTTGAGGAATTGAAACAACTGAACTGACACATAAAGACGAGGCTAACACTTCAAAATATTCTTGTGTAGAGAGACAGGGAGCGTAAGACTGTTACAATAACGAAGAGAGGAAGTCTCTGTTCCCAAAGCTTGATGGGATGAGGAAAGCAATCATTAGATCCCACTTAAGAAACCAATAAGACTCTGATGCTCCCGACAGCGTGTGAAAGTGTGGACTGGGGTACGTGAATAAGAGGGAGGCATCGGAGGGGGAGCAGATAGCAACATCGGGGGGCATGAAAGCTTCCTTGCCAAGTCTCGAAATCCAGAAAGATCCTTCCGTCAACGTCTCGCTGGACGACGCAGCACATCATATTTCTTTTTCCGCAGATTCTAAACAAAAACAAGAAAAGGATTAAGAGTCTACCCGACTATGCATGCATACATTTGTGCGCATTGCGAAGCACATCTATATATGTGTTGCAGGGGAGCATGAGAGGCATGCGCGCATTATTAACACCATGAAAAGCCGAAAATTATTATGTTTCTTAACGCAACAGGGAAAGAAGGACGTTTATTGGTATATTGATCGGAAAATAGCTGTGCTCATATTTAAGCCGTCAGACAAGATGTCATCCAACAGTTTACGTAAACTAAGAAGATCATAACTTTATTGGTACAAAAGAAGAACTTTTATATAAATACGAAGACTTTGTTAAATTTAGGAAACGTATTTTGCAGTTTCATTTGGAACTTAAACACAGCATAAAACTGGATGGCGATGGACTCTAGCCTCTAGCATTGGAACTTTATACTTCCATATATATGGAGAACCATACTTATGATGAGCTCGAAATATATAAAGACCGTTAAATCGACAAATTACACTCTTCCTTTGACTTTTATAAGCGAAAAAACACTAAGAGCAATCCCTGTTATAAATCTTTATCAAATTTTACCTGTCTTGTTAAGCATCAGGATTGTAACGATCGTAAAGGTTTTGATACCTAACCTTCAGATCATGTTTGAATTGTCTCAGCTTAACAAAGTAGTTCCCACCAGTTCCCCTCCTTCAACGACCATAGTGCAATACATAGTAAGGTTCAACAATTTCAAATTTTGGCCCTTACTCTAACCAGGACCGTTCTGTGAATTTATAGATGATGGTGCGCAAGTGTCGAAGGAGAGAGACTTTGAAGGGACAGGACTTCGAAGTGGTTTCTTCTGAATCTTCATTGAAAAGACTAAGATGACCGGTTCGGGTCTGCCTACCCATCTGAAAAGAGGAAAAACTACGGTCCATGATGTTTGTATCCACATTGCTTCGAGCTCTTATGCACACAATAATGTATATGTATCTTTCTCATTCGTACACATGTCAACCTGGCAGAGTTCTCGATTGAATGAAAGTCACGCGGCAAAGCGATGCAGTTTCTGTCCAGATCGCATTGCAATCAGAAGGACAGATTCATGTCCATCCTTTCATGTCTAAACATGTCAATCTCACAGAGTTCTTTCTGTCTATGAGAGTCACTTGGCAGAGTTTCAATCAAGATTGGGTTTCACTGATGAAGATCTGAGACACAATACGCAACTATGTAAATGCATGGTTTTACTTTAGCTCAAAGCCAAAAGACTAGTGAAAATCGCGAAGCATCGTACCAAAAGCATCAACCGGCATTAATATGGCTGAACTCACTGACAAAATTCTGTTCGTTTTCTAGAATGAAATCCCCAGCCA
Source organism: Brasenia schreberi (assembly GCA_036023115.1). Taxonomy (NCBI): domain Eukaryota; kingdom Viridiplantae; phylum Streptophyta; class Magnoliopsida; order Nymphaeales; family Cabombaceae; genus Brasenia; species Brasenia schreberi. The sequence goes on along the minus strand of JAYKKT010000079.1, from coordinate 26,720,006 downwards.
GCCTTCTAAACCGAGTTAGAGGATACAATTTTCGCCAAGTTATATTGGCGAAGAGGTAAGCAGGAATTCTACGACAAGAAGAAGAGCCAAGTAGAGTATCCGATCTCTAAAGGACGAAGTGATGTCATCGAAGATTAGTGTTTCGACACGTTGATTAAATGGCAGAACTATGATACACAATCAACGTTGATTCATCGCTTTGCCACACGTCTACTCTGACGATGCCGCTCAGTTTCTTCTTCTGTAAATAATAAACCACAAGGATGCACAGCAAAATAACAGTGTAGAATACAAATACCGACTTTGTAAAAGTGGTGTTATGCCTGAAAGAATAGCACCTGGAAATCTTCGTTTCAATATGGTTAAATTATCCTTCATCAGGATTCAATCCCTTGTTTTTTGCTTTTACATCAACCACCCACTAATGTTGATAGAAGGGCCCAATATTATGTATAGATAATGCATCGAGTGGTGCTTTCCTTATGACGAGAATCCGTTTTTCTAGTAAACCTTGGTGTGACCGCGCTACTTTGGGTGATTCACCATTAAACCCTGCAGCAGGAAGATCGAACCCGAGGCTTTTGCCAATGCATTTACTCACACTGCAGCCTTATTCTTAGGGCTGCTAATTATAATAAACCAAAACTAAAACAAACTTTTTCCCCATCCAATGTGTGGATGGTTTGATGCATAGAAGCTATTGGTCTTGAACTTGTGTTACATTAGCATTTGACTGCGGAGAGCAAAGTCGATGTTTTATTTTTTTCAGGCACTTTAAAGGCCTCCCTCTCCCTTTTTGAAAGTATACATTCTCTACTTTCTCATTAAAGCTATGTAAGTGCCAAATGTTCGGACCATATTAATTACGTTTCATATTTTATGTTGACCAATGCTATCCTCTAATGACCTTATTTTAGATCATATCCTCGGTTACAGCACAACTACTTCATCATCTTTACTTTTGCCTTTAATATCCTCTACTTGGTGATTGTGCAACTCTACGCATCCTCGAGCATGATCGGTCTAACAAATAAATATGGCAAAATATGAATCACAATTATTAACTTTTGTACCACATGTGTTACTTTTTGTATTATACAGAAAGATGCACAAGATGTGTGGGCAAACATTGGCAATAATAACTTCTCATCTGGTTATCTGGTTGATCACTGGAATGACCAGTCGGGCATCATGTCTTAATGCATACCCTACATCGAGTAGGGACACCAACTTACGATTATTGACCTTAATTAGGCTCTAGGTCTTATTAATTTCTTCATTTGTAATGTGATTAGTTCTATTAAAAAAAAACAACCATTATATTCACCATCTTTATATTATTTGTAAAACAATACCAAAAATGTATGTTTACAATAACAACAACTAAGCCTTTTCACATATTAGACGGCTACATGGATTCTTTGTTTCCACAGAGTCCTAGGTTATTATGAGTTAAATTCTAATATGGCACATGATAGGGTTATGTAGAAACAAAGAATTTATGTAGCCAACTTCATCTAGAATGGAAAAGGCTTAGTTGTTGTTATAAATATATATTTTTGGTATCGTTTTACACAGAATATAAAGATGGTGAATATAATGGTCGTCTTTTATGGTAATAGAACTAATCACATTACAAATGTAGAAATTACCTAATATGGCCAACCCATCATGTCAACTAATTGACCAATGAATGACTTCCTGGCCATCCGATCCCCATCGCGAATTTTCCGATTATGCGAACGACGACAAACAACGCTTTCGCGCATGAACCAAAAAATGCATTATGAGAACATCCTGCAGAGGTTGACAAGAAAAGTAAGGAAAAACATTCAGACTTATTAATTAATTATCTAGTATTTTGAAAATGATATTGATTTGAAGGTCTCAAATAGGATGTTCGTGGTTTAGTTCGGTTTTAGGCTCAACATCAATCCAAACCAATATAATCGGTTCCCAATTTTGGAGAACTAAACCTAATCATTATTACTCATTAAATCAAACCATCCCAAATCATCTGTTCTAGTTAGCTTCAGTTACAAACTACAGCTCTCATTCTAGGAGAAGTTAAATGACATTCCCTAATATTAGAATGATAAATAATATAAAATATACAATGTTATGTAGAAAAGATATATGACAAGGAAGAATTTTATTGTTATGACAATCTATATTAGCTATATATTGACTTTTGTTCTGTATGAAGAGCACTAACAATCTAATGCCGACGTTTAACACTAAGATCATGAATAGTATCAAAATTTTAACCAAAAGAATTGGGTACTCATAGGCCAGTTGATTACCAATGATGTTAATCATTTGATTATATATACATACATACATATATATACCCTCAAACTATGTACCACATTATACAAAATTTCCCTTTTCAAACCGAACCAAACCAAACGTTGGTTTGGATTGGTTTCATCGTTTCTTTGAACACCCCTAGCCTCAAAGAGGCAACCCAAGCTAAGCGGAGTAGGATTTGGAAAGAATTAGGTGC